>OW679195.1:142277180-142334061 GCA_940337035.1 Agriotes lineatus | reverse complement strand
GACAAGGCTGCAATAAAACATTTTGAATAATTAACGAATACCGTTACACGATGCAGTATGTTTTCCAGGAAACGATTCGTAGTCTCGACCTGTTTTAAAAAGGGAACTTAGAGAAAATCGCGTAATTTAACCCATTCAAATACTAGCGCGAAAACCTCTTTATACAACCGAAAATTCGTCATGTTCTGGCATTTCAAATATGAAAATGGATAATAACCGCTAAACTCAAATTTGTAGCCCGTATATTTTACGATAGAACTTGCCTCTTTTCCGCATAGCTTTAAAATTTTCGCCTGTCTTATAAATAATTTTTAAACACTAAAACGATTAATTTAATTGATCAACAACTCGATAGGAAATTTCCAGCTATATACTAGGCGATAAACCATTCTTAACGGACAGAATACGCGTATTTATATAAGAGAGTAAAATAATTAATTCTAGTGAAATCACGGGGCGAAATCAATTTTTAAAAAATGCATATACCTTTAATCACATCAAGCTGCACATTTCAGTTCTTAAAATGTAAATTTTCGAAAAAATAAGTTGTTTAAAATTCGAGCGGCGTGACTGTAGAGCTGCGAAATGGCGTTTCGTTCAAACCCTTTAAATCCCGTACCGCTCCGTGGTCTAGAGGCATCGATCGATGTGAGCCCAATGTGTATGCAAACGTAGAGGGTTCGATTCCCACTCGGGTCCGACGCAAATAGCTTTTTTTAAATTTAAATATTTCCGCGAGTGAATGCAAGAGAGAGACAGCAGCTTCGAAGAGCGAGATAGATCCACCAGTTTCAATTTCAAATATTTCCGCGAAAATTCAAATTTCAAAACAACCGCCGTGAGAAGTGCGCGCGCACCAAGATGGCCGACGCCCGGGAAGTTTAAAATTCAAATAATGGAACTTAGAAAAAAAATCGAAAAAAATTCAAATTTCAAATATTCCCGCCAGAAATCCAAGATGGCCGCCGAAGTCCGACGCGTAATTCCAGAAGCAAATTAAAAAATCTAATGCGTAATTTAATCAGTAGCACATATGTAAATTACATATCAAACTTCATATGTGATTAATTAGATCAAACCGCGAAATTAATTAGATCAAACCGCGAAATTAATTAGGTCAATCCGCGAAATTAATTAGGTCAATCCGCGAATAAAACCGCGAATCCGCGAATCAAATAAAAAGTGGAGGGGGTTTCTGTCCTCATTCTACTACCACCTAAAAACCTAAATCAGAGCAGACGGCTATTGGAATCGAACCCGCGACCTCCCGAATGCTAAGCAGGTGTGGTAACCACTAGTATACAAAGCTCGGTGAATGAGTGCAGCATACTAGTACAAATTGATATAATACGGTGTGCTATACACTATATAATCTTACATAAATACTCTACAGTCGTATGTTGCTATACACACTAGTATATAATTTATATGTGGCTGATAGTTTGCTAAATTGGTATAAATTATTTCTGCAAATAAAAAATTATACATGTTTGTCGAAGTCAGTTTTACAAACAATCCCCGACAACTAATACACGAATTCAAATGTTACACTTTTTACAACCATTGGTTTGAGAGAATAAAATATGCTTACATATTTATTTTTTATATTATATGCTGATTTTGCTAATTTCATTGTAAAATTAATAATGTTTAAATATATTTTATAAAAAACGTGTTAAGAGAGTTTGTAGCGCCCTTCTTTAATAAACAGCCTTTTGAGAACTTTGTCATTAACCATCGAATCGCGTATACTTTTACTTCTGTTTTTATTTCGAACAATTTGTCGATTTGCATTTGAACTACTGGTCAAGGTGGCCTAACGGTACAATGCCGAACTGCCGAACCGGAGGTGGCGAGTTCGAATTTGGGCCCCGGATTTTTTTTTAAAGTTATCGACAGGTACGGTTGAAAATTGTCACCTTTAAATCTGAGATGCCACATTATCGGCACCCTCTTCGCTAACGGAATATTGGTAAATCGTCGACGTCTAGGCTTCGCAATAATTAGTTCATGTCTTCTTTACGAACTCCCTTTAGCCGAAGTTGTCGCACATATGGCTCCGTCATGTGTGTAACATAATATTATAACGGCTATACCGCCTTGAAAGCTTCGGTTCAACAGATTACGAAGACGGAATGTATCTTAAGGAGCGAACGTTCTAAAGAATGCATGGCAAGAGCAGCTGTATGCCAGCCCTGGTGTGCTGAAGTACCGATAAGAGGCTTTTACATTTATATTAAAGAAACGATCAAAACGTTGTGTGTATTGCAAAATATTTGATTTAATTAATGGGGACATTGCAATATCATATTTCTTTACAAAACAATGCTCTTTCCATTTATTTATTCAACTGCAAGTAATTGTGAAATATCAGTTATTTCTATTTCTTGTGGGTTAGTCTTTATTTCCTATTTTCATGAACAGGCGAAAGGTTTATTCTAGTTCTAGTTGTCAATAGAAATATTTTTGAAGGAAATATCATCTTTAAGGGTTCTTACTTAACTTCACTTAAATTCGAATTTTAAAGAAATTGCTTGAAAAAAGGCATGTACTACGATTATACAGAATGATCGAAAAAGAATATCCTCAAGTGACCTATGAATTTTATAAAACAAAAAATGTCACGGCTAGTGTCGCCGCCAACGAGAAGAGACGAGATTCAGCCAGTCTCAATCTCGATCTCCAAAGTCGAAAATTCTCGAACGTCAATTCTTAATTTCGAGTTCAAGATTCTCGATTTTCGAATTTTAAATAATATGCTGTGCGTACCGAATTGAAGCTGCGGTTATTTTAGAGTTATGCAGATTCTACATAATCCTAAAATAACCGCGTGCTTCAAGCTTTGAGGTTATGGGATTCCTCTGATGATATTTATGGGGAATTATACTTGAAAAGGCAGTTTGTCGATTTCCTTATGTAAACAACATTCGTTCACGTTTTGTAATAAAAAATCGGGTGAATATTGAGCGTTAAATTGATAAAAATGGTGCAGTTGTTGCTTATTTGATTTCTCAAAGCATATAATATAATAAAATAAATATGCAAGCATATTCGACATCGAAAAATATCAATCTTGATCTCGATTTTCGAGATCGAGAATCGTCTAGTCTCGGTGGCATCAAAACTAAGAGGCCGATTGTGCAACATTTTCATCTGGCCTTTATAAATACTATTGAGAAGCTGTCGAGATCGAGAATTTGGTTAATGTCGTCTCGATCGAGAATTTGAGTAATCTCGTCTAGAAAATCCGAGATCGAAAAAACGATCTCGAATTTGGAGACTGATTAGGGACTGGGATTGAGAATTTTCTCTTCTCGGCGACATCACTAGTGAAAAGACTTCAAAATAATTTGAATAATATTGTCAAGCTTCCGTCAGGAATAGGTTATAATGATAGCAGTAATGACGCACGTTTAAATTTCACGGCATATGTCGAGGCTACATATTTTTTGTCACCCGTTATTATGGCATAAAAAGGACCTCTATAATATAAAAGTGTTTTGTTAAAGATTAAGAACACAATTAGTGTCAGTTTCAGAGCTACATTCAAGGTAAATGAGCTTTATGTAAAAAGGACGATCAAACTTGTCATAGTCTAATAAGTTAAAAACGCTATCAGCTGCCATTTCGCCGTGAACATCGGCAATGAACATTTACAAACGAGTTGTTTGTCCCAAGAGGTTCACTCGATAATTGACTTCCAAAATTAGAAATGGATGATTTCCTGGCGTTTATTGGAGCTGGTGTTTCTGAGCGGGCTTAAAAATGCATCCCTTGGGGATGGAGTATAGAACCATTACGCAGGTTTTTGGTCTACCATTATGGAATAAATATTTAAAGCTTTTATCCGCTTTTATCTGTATGTATATTCAGTACGTGAACGACCGCACTGTATTTTTTCGATTTGCAGAATGTTTATGCAGTGAAGCCTCGTACTTTTTTATATTAAAATTAATACATTGTTTTATTTTAGTGTTAAAGAAATTTAGAATTTTAAACCAACTCTCGAACACATTGAATTAGAATAAGTACACGCCTGATTTCCTTATTGCTATTTTTTTTCAAATAACAGCCCTCTAACACATAAAGCAGTCTGGTTGCAAAACTGCTGAAAATGAATTTCAAACTTTATTGACTGAAACAAAGCCAGCTATATACAAACGCCCTGCGATATCAAAACTTGCAATAATGTGACGTCGATGTGACATTAACAAAATTAGACATTTACAGCGTTCATTATAAGTGACAATCTGCGCACAGCAAATCGACTGCTCTTGTATCTTGTATTTCAATGTGGACAGCGTTGTTTGGTGAGCGTTAAATAAGTATTTTGTTTATTTTCATTTCATAATTAATCGAGAAACCGAAGTAAGAGTGTTGCAAGCAGGTTTAGTTGAAGTTTCGAGGCCTAGGCGCAAGAAACAACAGAGAACGGATACATGAAAGAAAAATTGAAGTTAGTTTGAGTCGTTGAACTGAATATGCTAGTACTAGAACACCTAATAGTCAATAGTTATCATTTACATCAACCGCCCAAATAAACATTTTTTGAAGTTCCACTCCCTATATCATCAAGAAGTTAGAAGATATTTCATCAATTTTTTTTGCATAGTGATCATGAAGTTGTCTTTTTTTTAACGAAAAATCGTATTTCAAGTACCACTTTTTTAAAGCAATATCCTGAAAAAGCTACACTTTTTTTAACTATTTTATTGAAATGTCTATTTGACAGTTGTGAATTCCGAAGTCCTTTTCATCTAAATTTCGAGTTACAAGAGGTCACCATGCAAAAAAGCTACGTGTACAACGCGTTTTGAAAGTCTCTTTTTTCATTCATTTGCTTCGCCTTCGTTAATCAAACTGCAAAATCATGAAAAAAAGTATGACTTTCAAAACTAGTTGTACAAATTTAATTTTTAATCACAACTATGAAATTGACATTTCAATAAAATAGTTATAAAAAGTGTACTGTTTTCACGATTTTGCGTTAAAAAAGTGGTACTTTATACGATTTTACGTTAAAAAAAGACGACTTTCATGATCACTATGCAAAAAATTACTATTACTTTGTAAGTAACAAAATTGAACAGACTAGTTTATTCTCAAATATTGTTTGGCAACTCGACAAACCGTCGCAATGTTTCAATAAAATGTTATGCACAAAAATTTCGGGTAGATTATGGTTCAGAAAATGTTGTGATATGCCAAAAAGCTTTTATGTTGTGTTAGAAATATTCAAATCTCGAATACCATACATAACCAATAAGTATTTGCAAATTGATTACCTGAAGAAAAATGGAGTAAGATCACTGGTCTCACAATGTGTGTGTTATAAACATATTTCCTAAAATTTAAACACCTCGAGTCTCACTAAAATCGTGAAGCAAATTCTACTTGCCAATATCTACCTTTTGAGTTGTCCTTATCAACCGTCTTTAAATGTAAATCACTTCCAATCCTGAAGTTACTGTTGAATATGATTTTTTCCGAAATGTTCATGTCGAAAACTTTAAATTTGGCTTCTGATCACCAGAAACTGGTACTTGTTTTGCCTGTACAAAACTAATAGTGCACAAAATTCGGGCAAGTTTTTTTACATTTTGAAAAAAAATGACCTTTCAGTATTAACTTTCGACTATCAAAGAAACTTAGTTCTAACGAGTTCCGGGCAACTCTTGTTATTATAGCAGATAGTTGTATGTGTACAATTTTGCAATGTGACAAAGCTTTTCCAAAGACCCGCAATCTACATCTAATACATTTATATATACGTGGTCTGAAGTTTGTATGACTAAGGGTTCTAATCTAATTTTCTGTGTTTATCATTGATGAAAAACTACAGGTCTTTCTAATGTAAAGTTTTTGCAACTGATGGCCAAATTAAAAATATATCAATGATTAGGACGATTCTAAATGGTTACTAACCGGAGCACCTAAAATTCTTCAAATAGTCAATCCACATCGAATTTTTGGCAGAATCGAAAGTATTATAAGGAAAAATGTGATATTAATAAAACCAAAACAATATTATGACATATTCCATACAGTAGGTAAGGTTTATAAACTGATTGAAGGCAAGTATGTAGTTTACGACTGGAAAACTACAGCTGAAGCCGTAATACACAAAAGTATTTTAAATTTAAAGCATCGAGGCGAGTAATTATTATGAGAAACAAGCAAGAAACTAATATAGCTGTAAAGGGGGAGAAGCTAATTATAATGTAGATATTTATGCACCTAGTACCCTTTTTAAAAATGTATAAAGAGCCTTACTCAGAACTTTCGTCGCAAGTGGACGTTATGCCACTAAACAATTTTAAAAATTATAGAAAAATAGGAATAAAAATATCTTCACGTTCGTAATAATACTGAAAAAATATCAATGAAAGCACTTGGTGTTGCGAATTAAATCAATTTAAAATAACAAACCATTTCCGGCAATGGAATTCGAATTACTGTGCCTGCGAATGCGAATTTAAATCCGGAAATTTCATCCACGGACCTATCGAGGACCTTTCCCAGCTTTGCGATGCCCGGCTGTATTTTGCAGAACGGGCTTATTATTCAAACTTTTTTTTCGATTACGACATTCCCTGCATCGGTTGGGTCCCATTTTCGTCAAGTGTAAATCCTGAGCTATGCGCCTTTTAACTATTTCTCCGTTAACACAAAAAGAAACAAAATGTTACTTTTAAGGTACTCACCCTGTATATGTTTGTCTGAAATGTTTTCGGTAGACATATAATTTGCATGCAATATATTATCTCCTTCCAATAGTTTTTGAGTTATACCGCGACAGACAGAAGGAATTGAGAAAACCTCTTTTTCGTCATCTAGGGATCCTAAAACGTGAAGATCTGAAGAAATCTTGGAAGGTGATTCTTTTGCAATTTCAATACTTCCTTCGTCTTTTAGATGAGGGAAGTAAAACGGAAAGTTCTCTAACCGTAGCAAATACGATAATATATTACAAGAAGGAAACGACAAACTGAAGCAGGCTAGACGCTTTTGGAAAAAAGTGAAAAGTTCTTCCAGATTTCAAAATATATGTTCGTACCCTAGAAAGACTGAAAATGATTCCTCTGGTTTTATACCGCTGGTAGCATATTTATCCTAAATTATTTTTTCCTTGTTATTGGTTAATCGACAGACATTTACGACTCACAATTTTATTAAGGTATATATTTCGGCTCATATAACTAAAATAAAATCAGGTCTTTAATATGCAATATATTAATTAATCATAAAAATACAAACAAATTATTAACGCCTACTCAACGAAAACTCAATAAAGAATTTTTACTTAATAATACGTTTTTTTAAATAATAATAAGAAAAGCAGGCAAAACTTAAAAATTCGTATTAATAAATAAAACAGATTACAACCCAAAAATGCTAAATCTATTAAATGATACAGACACTTGCATAAAAAACAAACAATATACAAAACTAAAATACTAACATGTTAATATATTGGTAGAAAAACAACTCTATACTTAGACAATATTATATACAAGAAACTAATTTCACATAATGGAATTGCTTTTAAATTTTATGGATTACCAAAACTTTTTATATGAGTCATCTATATAAGTTATCTAAATACCAATATTAATACAAATTACACAAAAAATAAACTCTTGGGAATAAAAAAATGATGCTTCAAATTGCACCAAAATTGCATACTATTTTCGTTAGATGTAATGTCTCTTTACACCAACATTCTCATAAACTTAGCAATAGGAACCACCAAATAATATTGGAAAAAAATCAGAAAATTAACAACAATACTTAAAGTGGAATTTTTAAGAGTTGTACAATATATACTAAATTCTAATTACTATGTATACAATAATCAAATATATACACAAAAAATTGGTGTAGCAACGGGTCAACCTTTATCTAGTACTATACATAATTTAGTAATGCAAACAATAGAAAAACAAATACTAAACAACCTAATAAAATGTCATTTTACCAAAGAACTGTTGATGACATTACAATAGGAGCTAATAAAACAAATATATATAGAATCTTTAAAACTTTTATCTTCATCAGTGTTGTTATAGCCTCTTAACCAAATTAATTTTAGTATCGTTAAGAGCTTTATTACCGCACTCAGTGCGGTAATGGATATTACCGCACTCAGTGCGGTAATGGATAGATATTACCGCACTCAGTGTGGTAATGAATATTACCGCACTCTTTTTGTATAAAGAAATACGTTGAATCAGAATTTATTGATGAAGATAAAATATTTAACAATACACGTTTTGCTTATGGCAGTTAACAACACTCGTTTGATTGCCGCAAAACTCGGCTCACAGCCTCGTTTTTGGCAATCAAACTCGTGTCGTTAAGATGCTCATAATCAAACTTGTATCGTTAATATCTATTAACAAGGTTCACCCCAGATTCAAATTCACAATTGTGAAAGAAAATAATGAAAATTCGATAAACTGGTTAGATTTAACATTAATTGGAAACTAAAAGGGCGCAATAGACACTAATTGGCACAGAAACGAAGTAAAAACGGATATTAACGATACAAGTTTGATTATGAGCATCTTAACGTTTTGTTAAGTGCCTTAGGCAAAGGCGTATTGTTGAATATTTTATCTTCATCAATAAATTCTGGTTCAATGCATTCTTTATTTTGTAAAAAAGGGTGCAGTAGAATTATCTTTAACCGCACTGAGTGCGGTAATAACCATTACCGCACTGAGTGCGGCAATAAAGCTAACAACAGCGATGAAAGTAAAATACTTAAACATTTTAGAAATGCTCTTAAACACACTGTAATAATTTTTCTGGTATCAATATTGCGCACACTCTGCCATCTCCACATTATTTTTGACATTAAAGCAAAATAACTTATTAAAATATAAAAATCCTTTCCATGGAGATTACTTTAAAAAGAACTAAACTTAACAGATTAATTCGTATGACATAAGACATTAGTTGCCAGGTATTTATTTTTAAGGGTAACTACCCAGGGTATTTACCCAGGGTATTTACCTGGGTAAATATCCAAAATGGGTATTTACACGGATATTTCTAGCTTGATTTACAAATATCATAAAGCTAAACTAACCAGTGGGATTTGCGGGAAAGTAAAGGTGCTCTATTCGAATTACATAGAAATGTAGAATAAAATAGCTGTATTGCGATCATCTAATGCCCAAAATATATAACGCTGTTTATATAATTTTTTGATTTGACGAATGTCATATCATTTACTTATCAGTAAAGACCGGAAGTTTAGGCAAAACGCCTAGAATGACCGACAAATCTTATTTTAGTAGCTTATCTACATAAATGTCATTTTTAGGTATAAACGCCTATCTTAAACCTACTTAAAGGCCGCCTGAAAGTATTGATTTTGATGAGTTTTTTCCTATAAAATTCGTTTCTGAGTAAATACGAGCAGAAATTTCTATCTTGTATTGTAGGCAGCAAACAAGAACTGAACCGACCCTTGAAGGTCACAGCATCTGCAGGGAAATAATAAACCTTTTATTACAGGAATTAAATCATTTACTGGGATTTTTATTAACAGCAGTTAGACAAAGTCACAATTTGCAACGTGTTTTTACTCCTAAAATTGGATATCAGTTTTGAACTGTCGTGATCGTGGTATCAGTCCTCGTGCACATTTAAAAATGCCGAAAGTATACGCACCGGTAACGGATAAAGTATAAAAATTTATTAATAAATTTGGTGCCAAACTAGTGACGGGTCAGTACTGTTTTGCAAATTCTGCGACAAAGCCCCAAATTGTTAAAAAAAGTATTTTCAAACTCAGCATGTAGAAGGAATGAAGCACAAAAAACAATAAAATCAAAAAGTGGAGCGCCTGTTTTTGCTGCCTAATTTGTATTTTTATAGTGCCTGGATTCATGCCTATTTTAATAATGTTTAATGCCTGAACCTCCGGCCTTAACTTATCAGGGTCGCTGTGTCTCGGCGTATCATTTGTAAATTCTGTAGGAAGCAATTTCTTACGTCTATTTATTTTTATAAACTTCGGTAGCTACAATGTTATTTTACATGAAATATTCCAATACATTCATATGCACATAGTTTATGTTATTGCAATAACACTATATTGGTATTGATTATGAAATAGAAAGAGCTGATTCTGACCTTGACTTAGCTTTTCAACATGACATTGTTACAGAAGCCTTAAAAAATTAAATATTGTTCTTGAATGCTTAAATCAACCACGACGAGTTCTATTTTAAATTTTACATTACAATTAGTTTGTTCAGAAAATAAATAGTCTTTTTAGGAAATAAACTTCAATTTTTGTATTATAATGAGTAATTTCAAAAATCTCAAGTCCTATTTTGGTCTCCAAAACAAGCTCTATACCACCAATGCAGCTTCAAAACTACCCATATACAGATTTTGTTCGCAAAACTGTCTATATCCAAATCAAATATTTAAATAATTATATTTTGGATAAATACATTTTATTATAGTCCAGGGAGGGATATGCTATAGTGTAAGTGTTTTTATATAGCTGCTAAAGCTAGTAAAACTAGCGAAACGTTTTAGTTAATTAAAATTTTGTATTAAAGTATATTAACGACAAAATGATTTTTGTTTATTAACAAAAATCATGCTTATTAATCAATTTTTTGACAAAGATCTATAAAATTTATCAAGAAATTAAGAGTCAAGTAATGTAATCATTCTATAGCATAAGCTACACAAGTACCGCAATTTTTTTAGTAATCTGGAAACTCCTAAAGATGACAGGTTTTTACGATCAACTCCGTTTCACTTATGGGTGACATGACCACTTTTGCAACTGGGCCTTCCTTTTATTTATTCGATTTTGTTCGAATGCAAGAACAAAGTAGGCCAATCTTTAGTAAACCATTGTTTATTGTTATGAAATATATATTCTAACAAGAGCAGAAAATAGTGATCCATAAAAGGCTGTACTACAGCCAAAAGTTCGTACATTAACTTTAACAACTCAGAAACAACAGTTAACTTTTAAATGTTACTATCAAGGATGGTCATAAGTATGCCCTCTGTCCCGGATTCAAAATTCACCTATGTAACCCCGACATAACTTAAATATGGTTTAAGAATTGGCACCATTGCTAGACATTATAATGCCGCATGTTTCTCGTTTGGGAAACTGTTAATTTACAGGTCCATGTTGGTGTCACCCAAATGGTTTTGAAGAGTGGGACAAGGGCTATAATCAGAGCTAACGTCTTACGTTATGGTGTCGTAAAGCCGTCGTAAATGCGGGAATCAACGCGGTTTAAATGAAGTAACAAGGCGGTAAACGGCTGAGTGATCTGTGTGCTCTCAATTAATGGGTCCCGTCTATAAATCAGCACCTCCTGTATGGAACAGCCGCTAATGTTACCAGAGCTGCCAGTTGCAGCATCGGCGATAATCTGTGACTTACCGTACGTGCCTTCGCCAGCATGTTCATCCGCACCCCGGGTTGTCGTTAATTTATGAATATATTACCATAGAAGTGTCTTGCGCATTCCGCTACTAATTAAGCATGAATTAGTTCGCGATTATGCATTCCAAATTGTTGAAAGTCTTATTTGAAACTGTGGAAATTTAAATGAAGTTTCCCGTTTGATATTCAGGATCTACAGGAGTTTTGTGGTATCAGGTGCCGAGCGCTGGTAGCTAATCCTCCCTATTATTAAACTTCGGGCACTTCACTATAACGTGTGCTTAAAACTGTTGCAGGGTTCATATAAGCCATATTTATGTTCCTAAAAATATATTCGTCTACTCTTTAGAATGAGGAAGTCTACTCGTAATGAAGAAAAAATGCTACAAAGGAATTTTAAATTATTTTTTATTTCAAAGATATTTGATTTTTAAATTGAATTTCCTTTAAAATGCAGCTTTATGAAATTATTTAAATATTACTTCATGCTCACGGTGTGAGGCTGTACATTAATCCCTCAGGCGAGGCTAAACCTCAAATATGCATGCTAATGAAATATATTCGTATAGCAAATTACGTGCTTGCATTTAATATAAATTAACTCGCCGTTCATTAAATTTTAACGTGGTTATATCAAAGAGCATATAACGTTATATGTTCTTTGGTTATACGTATGTATACAGTGTGTCCCAGATCGAGTGGGATTCCATGGGTAACTTTCTTCTCATTGAAGATGGAGATTTGGTAAAATGAGCAACGTTTTGCAATTTTATATGCTGATTTACAATCTGTTTGAAAAAGTTCAAATTGTCGAACCTGTCAGAAGTTATTTAAAAAAAAAACTAAAACTGTCATTTTCTTCTATGTCAAATATCTTTGTAAGTATAAGAGGTACGAAAAAAGGTTTCATATGCAAGTTACTATTTTCGATGAGGCCAATTTAAAATTGGTGCCGAACAAAAATTCAAGATGGGTGCTTTTGAGGTACTCATATTAACTTCCTTAAGTTAAATGGGCGCCATATTGGATTTTTAGGTTACTGAATAGAATTTTGTATTCTCTTTTCAACGATATAAGATAATGTATGATTGAATAATAGTATATTATGTTATTAGGAGCAAAAGTTATATTTTATGTGGCGAGGCTGGACGGGTTATCTGCCGAGCTTGCGAGGCAGATAAGTACAGCCGAGCCACATAAAGATACTTTTGCTCCGAATAACATATAGTATTCTTTCTTCAAACGTTTTTATAACAAATTATTTACAACTTAGTGAACAAAATTCGAAGAAAATTACTTGATCTCGTCAGCGGCAGATAATATTATCTGCCGCTGAAGAGCGGCAGATAAAGTTGTCAGCGGCAGATAATAACTCTATCTGCCGCTGACGAGCGACAGATAAAGTCGTCAGAGGCAGATAATAACTTTATCTGCCGCTCATCAGCGGTAGATAATATTATCTGCCGCTTGGCAATAAAGTGGTTGTTTAGCATCATCAATCCAGCAGTATAATGCCATATTTTACTGCCGTTTGAAGAAAAAATACTTTATGCAACGTATTTCGATTAATACTAGCACATGCTTCTAACACTGCCTCGCTCAGTTCCTGAACATTATTGTAGCCGAGAGATTTTTTAAAGACTCAATTGCACCAGGCCCTGGATAGCTCGAATCAGTTGGCAATACTGAAATGTATTGTTGGTGACACTGTAAGTCTAGGTTAGCAGGTTAGGATTTGCGTCATTTTTGACTTACGCAAATCCTAATCTGCTAACCTCGAATTAAAAGCAATAAAACGCAGTAGTCTTACTTACTGGTTAAAAACAGGTGAAACCACGTGTTCAAATTTTTAGGTTTTTTTAACCTAAAAATTTGAACACGTGGTTTCACCTGTTTTTAACCAGTAAGTTATTCTCTTTACATTGTACACTATTGTTAACCATATGCCTCTGTAGATGATCATTTTGGCCTGAAGATGAAGCCAGTTTGGCTTCGAAACATGTCGCCTTTTTAATAAATGTACGTGGAGAAGACTACTGCGTTTTATTGCTTTTAATTAAGACACCTCCACTATCAGCATGATGGATCACCTCCCTGTTAACCTCGAATTGCCAACTGATTCAGGCTATCCAGGGCCTGCTGCAATTGAGTTTTGAAAAAATTACACTGCATACTTTATTCTATATCGTACCCCACTGAAAAGTCAAGAGACGTTAGATCAGCTGATCTGGCTGGCCATCGAACATTAGTATAAATTAGGAATAAATTTCACCTAATTTTGTTTAGATCCACGTAAGCCTACTTGATTAAAATTAATGTAAAAACAATTAATTTTACTGGTATTTTTTATTCAATCATACGTTATCTTACATCTTTGAAAAGAGAATAAAAATTCTATTCAGCAACCTGAAAATCCAATATGGCGTCCATTTAACTTAAGGAAGTTGATACGAGTATCTTAAAATCAGCAATCTTAAATTTTTGTTGGACACCAATTTTAAATTGGTCTCATCGAAAACAGTAACTTTTATAAGAAAACTTTTTTTCGTATCTCCTATACTTAGGAAGATATTTGATATAAGAGAAAATGACAGTTTTAAATTTTTTTTAAATAACTTCTGACAGGTTCGACATTTTGAACTTGTTCAAACAGATTGTAAATCAGCATATAAAACTGCAAAACATTGCTCATTTAACCAAATCTCCATCTTCAATGATAAGAAAGTTACCCATGCAATCCCACTCGATCCTGGGACACACAGTATTATAAATTAATATTTGTGTCATGGATGCAAAACGAATTGATCATATTTTTAATTTTCGCGCTTTATATTTTAGATCGTTGCGTTACTCATACGTAAATAAATAAAATACGGACTAAATTAAAAACGAATCTAATATTCAAATGTACATATACAGAAACAAAACTTTAGAAACAACCTTAATAAAGGCTAACGCGATTGCCGATGTAATGGGAGTTTAGTCTAACGTCGTAAACATTTACTCGTATTATACCTTGTCTATTTCGTACAGAACTTATCAGACTTCCCAGACAATGAACAGTCTCAAAAGTCAAAATCCTTTGAGGGATTACGATGTCCGTGAGCTACTACAAGGCCACTGCTACAATATGTTTTAGATTTATTTAGCGAATAAGAACAGATGGTTTCTTCAACCACTTTTGATTACTGCACGCTATTTCAATGCTCGTTTGTCAATTTATTTCTGCTTAATGTAATATTTTATGTTTATATTTATACTGAGGAATAGTGAGAATGTACTCTCTGTTCTCAATGTCTTGAATTTGAAGCTTTTTTCGGGGCGATATGCGTTGAGGTAAGTGTCGCAAATTAATTAAATTAATTAATAACAACCAGCCCTGTTTAGGTATCTTAATAGTCGTAAATGTAACAGTCATGAAATTTTGTGAAGCAGGTAAAATATACAATAAACGATAATATCAATTCTGAAACTTATACCTAATACTAGCTATAGTTTCAGATACTCCTTAGTAGCAGTGTATGTTGTATTGTAGATTGTAGACATACTAATTTCAATGGATCTTAAAACTCGAAATTGCGTACTCAGCCCTCATATTGCAAACAGACGTAAAAAGGCCTTTCACATTTATAGGAGACAAAAATCTATGGCATTGGCTGCACTTCGTGGGCGGCGAATTATGATATGGCAAAGTTATCCTCTCAATTATTACTTTATATACTTACACAGTAAAAACGTTCGTTTATGTTTAAACTGCTCGGCTAGGAATGTTACACAACAAATTAGCATATCGTCGTATTGCCAATGAAAGGGTGACGACGCAAAGAAGTAAGCCCGTTCACGGATGGGGTAAGTCCGAACGGTGACGTTAAAAACGTGATACGTGCAGGTACTCGGGCAGGTAGGCGAGCAGGCACGCAGACACAATCTAAGTTTATATATTATGATATTGTAACACATTTAGAAAAACTAATCATTAAACCTTTCCAAAAGATTTTACTGTGAATGTGCTTTTATAAATATATGGAGCAATTTTTCTATGTAAAATATATTTGGTTGTCTTTTAATGTACATGCAGTTGTGCTTAAAACAAAATTAACACGAAGACATGATGATGACACACGGTATACGTTTTGTAACAATTTTTGGTAACAATAGGGGAGTGTAACTCAGCGATAGAGAGATCAGAAAATTGAAATTCGATCTATACCTATCAATGACCACTAAGATCTGATGCTGATTCCACTAAAATTCTTCAATCCTGTTTTGGCAACCGTAGAATCTCAGTGCTTAAAGCTTCACAAACAGGGAAGGTTGATGCCCTATATTGGAAGATTGGCAAGAATACTGATAAAGGCGATTGTTTTTTTATTGCTTGTGCCATTTTAATGGGGAAAACAATTATTTACAAAAGGTTTTTAGTTACCTAACTTGCCTTCGGGCACTTCAGTACTTAAACAGATGAATGACGGTGATAGGCCCGCGTGCTGCCTCATTGTAATATTTTTGTTAGTTACGTATAAAAGCTTGCACAGTTGATATAAATTGCAATAGCGTGAGCGCAGAAAACGTTTGGTTGGTTACACATCCTCATCTAGCAAAATAGATACCACGTTGTTCTGCTAGAGTGAAATCTTCCAACGTAGCATCCGTCTAACTGCTGTTCCATCCGCGTAGGTGTAGTAACAAGGACACCCACAACAAGTGTAACTCATAGTCAGCGATTCGTATATTATATTACACGTAGTCACGAAATAAACAACGGAAGTTTTTATTTCAAATACTTTGAAAACCATTCAGGTGGCAGACTGCTCAAAAGACCACTTTTTACGTAACTAATTAATCGATCAACACCTTCATCATGATTCATTACGTAACGACACCTTTCTGCATTTCTTAGAAAAAGCTTAAGACCACTAGCTGCTTGAAGCACAAAGATATAGTTTGGTCTCAAGAGGTAAGCAATGTTAGCGGCTAATATAGTAGTAGTAAAATTGCAACCAATCGTCGCTCGGAGCGCACGTTAAGCCATCGGTCTCGGCTAAAAAATGTAAAAAGTTCGTACAATACGATTTAGAATGTCGACAGTCAACACTATTACCTAAACATGTAGCTACACAATGAGTAATAAAAACCAAATATTAAATATCCAGTTCTAAGAATGTTGTGATTAGTGAAACTATTTAGAATACAATTTATGAAAATAGTTAAATCCAACAACCGAATCGTAGCTAAGGAAATATCAGCATAAATCAAGAGTCTTTACTAGAAATGGATTGTGGCTGCTGACGTCTTGGACTATTATTCAAAATTTTACGACGTGATATAAAATCATCCATAATTTGCAAGAACCGATCGCAGTCGTTTAGAAATTATATTTGGACGGACAACCAGCAATTCCCATTAATTTTAATACGGCCATAATTTAGGAAAAATGTGACAGCCGACGAATTTCACCCATAAAGGCTGATTTTAATTTGATTATTTGTGTGGCCATTTAGCAGGAATTCGGAGACAAAAATGTTCCGCTGGACAACGTATTAGTTTTTATTGCAAAGGCCATCATTTACAGCCAAAAATAGCCCGAGCTTCAAAGCGACAAAATAATATACGCTGCAAACGAGCTTAGGATGTGAGCAATATTATTACCATTTTTCAACGAGCACGTAATGAGCCTTAAACGTTGCAGCTTAGAAAGAAATTTATCTACTCTACTTCCAGTCTTATGTTGTACTTAAACGTTTATTTCAAATCCGGAAAAAGATCATTATTAAAGACGTTAAAAAATATATATTGATAATTCCAAAAACCAACCGTATGTAAAGTAATAATTATATTTCCACCATTTAAACCATTATTTAATATTTTCGTATACAAATAGTGTAACTTGATCATATAACCTCCAAAATGAAGACCAATACTTTAAATAATGTAAAAACATGAGGTTACATAGTGTAACAAGAACTAAAATTGTGTTTAAACGTAAAGAATAAATAGGTCCAAGTTGCTTAATCAAGTATGTTCGTTTCATAGTTATTTACTATTATACAAGTGGGATAACAGCATCATTAATATACATGTGTGTAAGTTAGAAACGAGTGCGTAGAACGAGTTATGTAAGCACACAAGTATATTAATGATGCATTATCACACATGTATTGTACAAAATTTTATCTACGACTGCCTAAAATTGAGAAAAGTGCATTAAGAGAAATGTCAGATCTGTCATTTTCAAAAATATTTTAGTAGGCAAATGTCATTATGTCATTCATTTGACACTATTTCAGTTACGTAATGAAGTCATTACACAACTCAGTTGCGTAATGGTTTCATTACGTAACTGAAATAATGTCAAATGAGTGACGTAATGAGTTACTTATCCCACTGGAGTAGATAAATTATATTAATATACCTATAAGGTGTACGCTCAAACAGTTGACGCGGTTACATGTCTTAACAGTGCGAACATAAAAAGGAGAGCTAAGAAAAACAATATATATGTCTTGGATTTAGTTCATATACATGCATATCTTTGATGCGGGTATTAAAAAACGGGAATGGAAATCCAGGTAGTTGCAGTATTTACCAAATAATTTGTTCTGACCTGTCTTCGTCAAGTGGTAACTCATTTTCCCATAGGCGATGTGATAAGCATGTCTTAACCTATATTTCTCCCATTAGAAACGTTATAGGTAATAATGTTATGGGATAATAAAATAATCATTATTTACCACATTGCCCTCTAGTTTTGGCTGTATTATGAATTACGAGGGGCTAGAAAATAGTAAACATAGTACGTAACGCTATTTCAAAAGAAAGACAAAACAGTGCAATCACTCTTAGCAGCCGGCCTGTCATTTGCTTGGCACTGTTTATGTTGGTGGCACTGTAAGTCTATGTCAAATTCTCGGTTAGTAGGTTAGGTTTTGCGTCAGTCTGTGTCAAAACTGACGCAAAACCTAACCTGCTAACCTCGAATTTGACATAGACTTACAGTGCCACCAACATAAACAGTACCAAGCGAATGGCAGGCCGGCCTAAATTTATTGTCCTCCATTGTACCAAAAATTGGAGTAACAAATACATGCGTATAGTTGTACACCTTGGCAGCACGTTTGAAATAAAACAGTTAGGTCGGGTAGCTTTTTTCGATATGATAGCACAAAAAATTGTAAAGCCGAGAATTGGTTAAATAGAAATTTATAAAGCGAAAACTTCCTGCACGGTGTTAACGCTTGTTTTAACAAATTAATTAATTAATCTGGTTATAAAATCAAAATGGCAGCAACACTGTCTATTGTCCATTCTAAAACGTACAGTTCAAAATCCACAGCAGCTCTAGTTCAAAATATTTTATGATCGCAGTATATAATTCGGGTAAGGCTATGTCTTTACTGAATTCTGTAAAATTAAAGTCTGAGTTAATAATCAAGAGGGTGGAAAAGTTTATTAGTTGTAACATTCATTTTGTGTTGGCCTGTTGTTTTCAGTCTGAGGAATTAACTATTATGTACCATATATCCGTTGAAAAATAACGCTCAACTACTGCTACGCAATTGATAAAGTCAATACCACTTGGGTATTTCGGAGAAGTAGAACGGGAAAACGAGGAAAAATTAATTTGCAGTAAATCGGGCTAAGCGGCCAACGAAAGTAAAAAATGTTTCCGTCTTACAAAGAACGCCTGACGGGTTCAAGTCAGTATTTAGTGGTCTTGCTGACGTTATATGCGATGTGATCAGTATTACCCAACGCGTGGAATAGATTCGCGCACGAAGGATTGGTGAAAATTATTTTTAAATTCTGTAATTACATATTCTTAAGATTAAGTGTGAGCTGTACAACATTTGGAATTCATGTCAATACAATAATCAAATTTCGTGTACAAGGATCAATGTACACAGTACCGGTGAGTAAAAACTGGACTCTGATGCACTCTTTTGTGTACATGCGAAGGTCCTTGCTCGAGATCAGATGAGTAATCAACTGATTAAATGAGATACTTCCTTGTTCATATTTCTTATAGTTTTTACTTTTCTTGTCTAAAAGACGAAGGAAGTATTGTAATCTCAAAAAAAAATCACCTTCCGAGATTTCTTCAGATCTTCACGTTTCAGGGTCCCTAGACTAGATGACGAAATTTTATTAAAATCCGATTGGTAGCTCTTGAGATCTATGGTCGTTGTGATGACGTAACTACATTTGATCAAATTGTTTCTGAGGTTGTCTCCCGGCTGATCTATAGTCTTTGATATGTTTAACCATTCCCCAAAGTTTGGTGCTGGGGGTATATGCTATTTCTCCCGCGCATAACTTATTTATTATAAATAGTTATAAATTAACATTTCAAAATGAGCATCCGTTTTGTTTCTAATCATCGTTAAGAAAATCATTGCAAAAACGATAAACCTTTCAAGTCATAACTTGGTTTTAGCATATTTTGATATCTTCTGCAACACCGCTTGTTCGTTGAAGCATCTCGTCCGCTAGTACTCTTATATGCAGGTTGTTGCAGCAATACTTGCTTTAATTTGAACTGCTAATAGAAGTCACCAAATAGAATGCATTTTTATGTCCCTAAATGCGCCGTAAGTCCAAAACATATTGGTAAAGATTTTCAATAAAATAGCTTTACGCTACAACTACGTTTTTCTTGAGAAAATCAAATAAATATCATAATACAGGGTTTTCCGATTGCTTTTCACCATGTATCAATTGTGTTTCACTATTTGTCAAATGTAATTCCCATTTGTCAATATTGACAAGTGTTGACAAAAGGGAAAAGCATTTGAGATAAAGTGAAATACAACTGATACATGGTGAAAAGCAATCGGAAAACACTGTAATTTCGTATAAAATTTCAAACTAAATGAAGAGTACGAAGGACCCGTCACATTGAGAGGGGGGGGGGATATAATTAAAACTATTCGTTCTTGGAACAATGATAAATAAAACTTGCTCCATTTACAGAATTCTGGGAGCACCCACTTCTGTAACACCGTATACTATATACAGAATGTCCCAAAATTAGCCTGCCAAGCTTTAGTAGCGAATTCTAGAACCGGAAATATTAAGAAAACTGTATATAACCATAGGCCGTAAAACCCTTGGTTTTCCAGATACAGGGTGTTAAAAGTGTAGTACTGAGGATAGTTTTTGTTTAATATTTCCGAAACGTTCAAAGATAATTATTTTATAATAATGTATTAATAAAATAAATTTAAAAAGATAAAGTTACTCTTGGCGATGTAAAATGCACATAGACCGGTACAACTTGGGGGGGGGGGGGATAAGGAAAATATTGCCCCAACTTTTTTATGTCGGAGTTTTTATCAATTTTGATAACACAATGTAGTAGCCTGAAGTTTTTGACAACAAAAAGATACTCTTGTCTCATAGGCCTATTGTGTCCCGATATTAAGTAAAATCAGGTTTAAACATAGCCAGTAAAACAAATATTTATTTCATTAAATGTACTAATTGGAATTTAAGAATTGTTAATAAATAGCATAAGCCATGAAAATAATTGCATAATTACGTTTTTCAGTAGTTTTTATCTTTGAAACACAATAAAATCGGAGCAGGCTTGGCAATTCATGTAACAATGTGTAAACTGTAAATAAAACAATTGGGGTAGCTTCTTCGAAATCTTTGGTTGTAAAATTGCCCAAAAATCAAGTTATTTTATGAGTTAATAAATACCCAAGTTAATTGAAAGTGTTGTTTAATTGAGTGATTGTGTCCTGGGTAATTTGGGGAAGTTTTTCCTTGCTTCACGCTTCCGCACAGGTACAATACGTGGCGTCGAAGTGGTCCAGTGGAAGCTGTGGTGTTTTGGGCATATTCTACGAAGCCATCTTTATAAGTTCCTATACGAGTGAATACGAGAGTAACGACCGTGTAGCACAGCCGAGTACAAGATTTGAGAGGAGTCCGAAAGTATCAGCTGTTCACCAGGTGGATTTCAGCGCAGATTGGAACCTTGCTAACTGCAAGCAAACAACAACGAGTGGCCCAGAGATCGTGGGAGTTCCAGCGAGGAGCCCTATTTTCAACGGAGAGGCCATCAAAAGGTCAGATTTGTCTCCTACAGGTGTTAGTTTTGTGAATGTGCTTCGTTAGCGTCTCTTAGAGCGTCACTTCCGGTTCGTGGCGTGGGTAGAAGTGTTTTGTTTGTGACGCGGAATACTTACATTTCATTGTTATCGCATAGCAACAGCGTTAATTGCGTGGACGTCGAGAAATTAATTAAAATTGTCAGCTTGTTTACATATTCTCGAAGCACGGAACCCATTTTGGTTTTGTATTTGTTCTCATCAGTTAGAAATATAACCCAGTTGTCAAATCTCATTAGATAAATAACGATATAAAGAGTGCTTACAATACAATGTTTGATTTAAAATAGGACCTTAAATAATTATTGATAGCCAAACGTAGTTAATTAGTAATGATAGCAAAAGTAAATTTATATTCTTTTTTTTAATTAGATGTAGCGACCTAATCCTGGGATGAGAGTAAATTAGAATTAGAAATTTAAGCATTATTACTGTATAGCCTGGAAAATTACTAACTGTGCGGTAGTTAGGGCTGTTTAATTTATTGAAATAATTAAAGATAATATTCAAAAGTTCATTATACCCATAAACGACATCACAGTATATAAGGTTCTATGTCTAAAAGACACTCCTTCATCTATTGTGATATATATGGTACGGTTTTCGAGCAAAGCGAGCACTGCTAAAATAAAAAAAATAATTAATACATTTTTTGTTTTTCTCCATTGCTAATGTTTTATTCCAAAGTACTACTGTCAGATCTCATATGTTAAAATAAGTGTATGCATAGTCCTTGCACAAAGCATTGTATAGCAATTGATTGTTATTTTCGTTTTTATTTTGATCATTTTTACCATTTAAGATTGAATAAAACAATAAATGGCCCCACCACTTTTACCTTACATTCGCTCCAGGGAAAACCACTACCAGAAAACAGGCAAGGTAATGGTCTCGGTGGAAGTTACTGTAATGCACACGCTGCATCACAACCCTGTTCTTGTTTGGTGTGTTCTATAGCGCGTATTTATGAACGAGCACGAAGTCGGGGGGATATTTATTATTAAAGACCAGGTTTCCCCGTCAGTATGCTAAGCAATTAAGATCTACGCTTTCAAGTGGTTTAAAATTTCATTGCAATTTATTTTTCAGAATTGGAAAAAATGGTATAATAGAAATTCGTTGTGCTTCTTTGAAATCTTAAAGACTTTTAAGAAAATGAAATGAATTTGCGAAACTTGACCTGAAAATATAATATTTAAGTTCAGCTAAACTGATGCTTTGTACTTTATAAAATTACTAGTTTTAAGGCAGATCTGCAAATATCCTCTCCTATATATGCACAGTTAATACATATTTACAGTTTGTAATTCATAATTCTGTACAACAGTTGTATAAGTATAAGAAATGGAAAAGGTTTTTTTTAATTATTATGAAATCAAATGTATGTTGAATAATATACATTTATCACATTTTATACCAACAAAAATTGAAGTTGGATTACCTGGTACTTTATTCAATGCATTGCATACTTTTCTACTTATTTCAAAGTTTTGGGCTACAATCAGAGAGTAATTGTTTCAATAAAATACAAATTATATCAAAAATATAGTGTTTTCAATGTAGTATGGCTGTTCTCATATTGTGTAATACACATTATAGCGATCACAGAAAATTTTCCTTTCGTAGAATTTGTAGATCACTGACCACCCTGGACAAAGGATTGCTACCAGCGGCAAAAATTCCTAACTGTAATGCGACGGTTGGCCCGGAATCCTAACGGTATTTTAACGGCTTGAACGCCTTGTAACATGACTGCAATTAAGCCAAGGCAGATTCGCCCCTTTGGCTGTAAGTAACAGGGTTGTCACTGAGATAGGTCAGTTCATTCCGGGCCCAAGCCCTTAGCGCACTCACACATTCATACACATGACTAGCCTACATGGAGGAAATCCATTTTACAACAACGGTTAGTGCGGAGCACAAATGTGACACCACAGATTCAAAGATAGCAAGTGACAGAATTTTGCATACGTATGTTTCGATAAGTTTGCGAGGACCGAGTTCGGTATTATGCCTCTACGTGACACTGACGGGGTAGTTCTGCGACCGCTTAACATCTATCACTGGTAGCGCCAATACAAATCGATACACATAGGTACAAAGAAAAGCAACCAATCTCGGCTCTAATCTTGCCAGGTGTTTGTTTTACCTGATATGTCGTTATCAAGACATCATGTTTACATCAACGGGCGTGACATACTCGACTTTAATTTCTCGTAACGCCAAAGCGGTGGATATCTTCATAGATATATAATTTTGAGTTGAACGTAATTGAAGAGAGGTTGCGACAGAATTGGAAATTTGTAGGTAAAAATGGCCGAGATCGATAACAATACTAATAAGAAACTATTTTTGATCGAATTTTCTTGCAGAGCTAACTCTATTGCCGCCTTGTTTGCTTTAATAAAGCTATATGTTTAAATTTAGCTACTTGCATTCATAAATTTCAGATAGTTCTCTAATTATACGAGTATAAAAAAGATGCTCACAAAAGCGAGGACAGAAATTAACCACATGTAATAAATAGAGTTGCATATGTTGAGCTGTCCGTTGTTGCACTGTTATTAATCTACGACAGGAGGATAAATCTGGCAATATCAAAATCGATAAAAAATGAACAGCACTTCATCATGATGCTTTTAATCTCTTTTGTACATAGAATCTCGTATATCCATCCAATTACTGATATCAGAGAGCAATAACAATGTGAAGGCTTACAATAGCAGAGAATGAGTGATGGCTGTACATAAAATAAAGGGCAGCATGGATGTAAAAACCTCAAATCATTCTCGCAACATTTGTTTTCCTGTCAAATCTCCACAATAAAAACAACATATCTTTGGCATCGATTCATAACTAAAACGCGAGCATGCATCTACATAGTTTTTTCTATTTTCGCGCACGCCTGGAAGGGTACGTTTAAATTTAGCGGCACGTTCCTGGCTGGATGGGGTTGGAAATGCACTGCCGAACTTGCTCCACGTAGGCCTCGAAAACATTAATCACTCAAAAATATATAATAAACCGATATAATAATCAGAACGTGGTGCGCCCTCTATCGGCTCCGGAAGATTTATTGTGAACTCCTGGACGCGACGTCATGCATGCTAACTGCGAGCGCTCGCAGGAAGGTGGAATCAATTTTCGGATTTCGAGCAATTTATTTATTCAAGCTTCTCGTAGACGGTCCTCGTGTTCAACAAGAATTGTCACATTTAATAAACGTTTGAATACTGCGAAGGTGCTTGCAGGAATCACGTCTCGTTGAATTCTGCTTCCGGATGGTCAGGTATTTATGAGGGGTGCCGGGAATTTAATATTAAAAATTTCATTGCCTCCTGGTGCTCTAGAGACGTAGCGAGGCGCAAATAGTTTGCAACGTAAAATTTTAACCAAACTAAAGGGTAGTTTGATTGGATCTTTTATTTAAAATAGCAGGGCGTTGAGTTCTGTTTTTAACCTGCCGGATATTCTTCCCCTCGTTTTCTGTACTGCTCCAAACGAATTTTTAATGGAAGTTAAATAGTTGGAGTTTTCAGTTTATTTGAAAAAGCGGTAACCTCAATACGGAGTTCAAAGCCTTCTTTATGTAAATCAAGCTTCGATTAAAAACATGGGAACTATCACGTTTTTACATAATTCAAACTCCAAACAAGCAAATCCGCTTTAAGAGTATTAACATGCATAGTAATCGTTGGAGTGTCTATTTCCACATGGTTAAGTATGTATGAAATACGAGGGTGTACTTAACGACTTAATCCTGAAAACTATTGGTATAGGAATCCTTTATAGCATAACCTCGAGCTCGATCTTTTACACGGGGCATTTTAGTATTTTAAACAGAAACTCTTGCAGCAAATGGGAAAACTCTTCCAATTCCTTTAGCAGACAAATTGTATCAAGCACTATTTCCTATTCGGTAAAAACAATTAGAAATTCAGTACCCGAGTGAATATTAAATATCACCTGTTTCTTCGTGTGAATGTCTCTTCCACTTCTCTCGGAAAATTATACAGAAAACTTTGCAAACTAAACAACTTCCTAATTAATTGCTCGAGGATTACAGTTAAAAATTCAAGAAACTTTGTAGATTCACTTGAATAAAACCTTTAGTGTATATTTCTAATTAAAGTGTGGAAACTATTTACATTTTTAGTCCGCGGCATGAAATTGAGCTGAATCAAGAACTTGAACAAAGTTGGGATTTTACGTTTTTCAACAAGGTTTGGGTGTATGTAGAGTTCGTAATTGAATATAAATACTTCGAAGTAGTAGTGGCAAGAAAAAAATTGTAGATTTGAGTGTTTTGCACTTTTCTTTGCATGACGTAATAGAAATGTTTAAAATTAAACTTAAAATATAGGAAGGAAATTATGGCTTTTGTATTGTAGCTTTGGGTGTATCCAAGTCCGGCAACGAGGTGGGGGTGGTGGAAGATATTTGTAAAACTACGAGAGTTAAATAAAAATCATATGGGTAAAAGTTGTTGGTATGAAGATCACTAAAATTTTTGATTATACAGGGTGGTTCAAGAACGTGTGGCAAACCAAACATATTTTTTAATTCCTTCGTCTAAAGATGAAGGAATTTTAATCGTGTTTTTCGTCGTTTTGAAATCAATTTTTCGCAGAATTCCATGTACCAGCCAAATCGTAGTATACCGCCCTTAAAATGGATTGAAATTGTGGGATTACTTGTAGTTCTTGCATTACTTATCGATTTTTCAAGTTCAACAAGAACCTTTAATAACCAATACATCAAGCCTATTGGGCGATAAGATCGCCTGTTCTCGATCCGTTCGGGGTTTTGGGAGCAGAATTAATTGGGGCACTGAATCTTTGCTGGAAAATACTCCAGTCTTGATATTAAAAGTTAAACAGCGTGGTTGCTGCGGTAGTATTTTTGTTGACAGTCCATTAAATATTATATATTATCATATACCCCAAACCTACTTTTTCAGCATTAAGATGTTGTATTTCTTTTATCTTGACTTTTTGATCGATAACACGCCGAGGATGACTTAATCGATAGTGTGCTTAATCATTGATATGCTCTTCCCTAGTCAAAACATATATTAAATATCAGTTTATGACGTTATGACAAGATTAAAATGAAGGTTGGATGGGTCTCTCACTTTATGGAGAGCATATAATTATTTAATAGATTTTTTCGTTGGCCGTTTGTTAATTTCAATATTAATGAATTGTTTTTCCTAAAAAAGGATGGATTAATGGATGTCATTAATATACTGTTTTTGATTAATGCACTCTTTTTCATTAATTAACTGTTTCTTAAAACTGGGTGGATTAATAGATGTCATTAATACATTGTTTTTGATTAATACACTCTTTTTCATTAATTAACCGTTTTTGTGATTTTGACGTTTTGATGATATTTTGCATGGAGGTTTGTATTGATAAAATTTTTCACCACAAAAAAAGATTTTGTGGTCAACGAAACATTTTTGTAGTCAACTCGTTTGTTAATGGGCAATTAATAATCTCAACTATTAAAGGCACTCACTCGCTATCGCTCGTTCGTGCTTTAAACAGTTTCGATTATTAATCGCCTTCATTAACACACTTGTTGGTTAAATAACTATTAATATTTGATCATAATGCGAATTAATAAGTGCAAATATGACCAGTTTTTCAGTCTATTAGATCCAATCAAATACTATGCGAATCAATAAATATTAAAAGCAGTCGGATAGTCGCGTTAAATCGTTACTGACCGGATTTGCTTTGGCCGCGATCGATCTTGCTATCTTACGTCACCTCGTCACATCATAATACAACGATAAGCTGGTATGTTACGTAGCGTTTCTGGCGGAGTGGTTAAGGCATCTGTGTAGAAATCAGATTCCCTTTGGAAGCGTACGTTCGAATCTTAACGACTGAAATACTTTCTTTTGAGAATTAATGTAATTCACATTACTAAGTGTTTTGTTTGACTGTTATTTATTTTAATGCAGCAATAGATCCAAATCAACAAAAGGACAGAGTTCAAACTTTTTGTTTGACCATGAATTTAGGACAAAATGTGCACAAAGGTGCGCACAATTAGGCCACAAGAGCTGCGTAACGCGTGCCAATTCAGTGTTTATAAACAGAAAGCAGTTTATCAAACGTACTAGGTTATATTACGAAGTATTGCAGTGAGCAATTTGACAAGGTGTGCAGTTTACATTTTTGAATTTTAAAATCAATATACTTTTAGTAATGAGAGTGTATTCATTGATAACGATTGACATAGGCGAAAATTGTCTCTAAAGAGTTGGTTTGGCCTGGCCACCCCACGAATTTTGGGCTATTTGGGCAACTGGACCGGACTTTGGAGGAAGAAGACTAATTGAAGGAAACATTGGATTTTTACAGACAAACTTAATAATTTTTCTAAGATTGGTGGTTCAGATGGGAACAATAAAAAAAGAAGCAAATATAATATAGTATATTACATAACAAGTCGTGAAAGTGGCATATATCGTGCGAGTATATTTGAGAACCTAGAAGAAGCGTAGCGAAGCCGAGTGACTTAAGACACGAGTGTACGATACACTTTCAAGAGAGTTATATACTTTGTTTTTATCATTTTTTAATTTCTAATTTTTCTAATCTGCTTTACTGGCAGGCGGAGCAGCTGTTTCAAACAATTCGTTTTGGTTTTGTTTGTTTTTGTCTTGCAAAAAAATGGTGTTGGCAGAATTCTTGTGATTGTGTTCAAAGTATCGATTTGGTAACGTAATATATTATGCTCAATTTCGTCCGGTATTTTTAGCGTCACCTGTGAGTTGCAAAACACAGCGATTCTGGTTGCTTGAAAATTCCAGGCATCACCGAGAGCTGTAAAAACTTCACCGATTCCTCCTAATTTAAAGGGCCTCTCTGCTTCTGTGCTTAGTTCGAGTTAGAATCTCATCACCAGGTCGTTTTTCTGCCTGCAGCGGCATGATGCTCTCAGATAAATAGCGACCTAATGATCTGTGTTAATGATATTTATACAGCATACCATGTGTTCCCTATGGTTGGGGGTAAGAATACAACCATGGTATGTCCTGCCTGTCGTAAAAGGCGACTAAAAGGCCTAGAGGAGAACACCTCGATAAATAATCCTCTCTGGACAGGCTAGCACCCTATTGGAGAAGTAAACAAAGATATGCTCTTAGAACCAGAATTCAGCCTCGGAATCGGACGGATAACACGATGACGACCACCGCGAGACAACCGAAAAAGCAAATATGGAGACAAAATTATATCAGGCTAGGCAGTTGGAATATACGATCATGGAACACAAAAGATCAGGAAGTAATATCAGAGATGAATAGATGCAATATCGATTTATGTACTATATCCGAAACGAAGAAAAAGGGCAAAGGAGTTTGTCAATATCTGAATTATATCTTAATATATAGTGGAGTCAGCAAAGAAAAGAGAGCGAAAGAAGGAGTAGGCATATTAATTAACAAAAAATATGAATAAGAAGCAATAAAACGCAGTAGTCTTCTCCACGTACATTTATTAACAAGGCGACATGTTTCGAAGCCAAACTGGCTTCATCTTCAGGCCAAAATGATCATATACAGAGGCATAAGGTTAACAATAGTGTACAATGTAAAGAGATTAACTTACTGGTTATAAAACAAGTAAAAACCACGTGTTCCAAATTATAGGTTGAAATGAGGTTAAGCGCTGAAGGCGAGGTAGTAATAAAAATTCATAAAGAACACCACATTGGAAAAGAAAATTAATTCAATAGCCAGTAAACTACGTTATAAAGATCGTTGTACTGGTTATTACATCAAAATTAAAAAACGGCAAGTAAAATAGCAACCATTCTCTGACGGAGAAGGCACTAGAATGGGAATATTCAGTCAGTACATATGTAACTCGAACCAGATCAAAAGTCCCTAAATTCAATGACACTGAAACTACCAGAGAGGGTCAGAAGGTAAAAGAACTAAGTTAATAAACAAAATGGCCAAAGACAAAACAACTATTTAATATTCAGGAAAATGTAATTAGTATCAAAATCTGTGACTTCATTGAGTCTGCATTCATTATTGTTAGACATAATTTCAAAAATTTCGAGTAAACTCAACAACCTACCTTTGTTAGCAATACGTAAAATTTTATAATCTTTATTAGGATCAAAGTTGTGGTTATGTTCCAAAATGTGATTAGCAAAAGCAGATTTAGTAGGTTGGTCGATATTAAAGTTGTTGCTTTTAATGCAAGCAGAATGTTCTTTGATTCTTTTTCTGAAAGTACGTCCAGTCTGACCAATGTAAAAGCAGTTGCATGACGAACAGTCAAGACGGTAGACACCAGATCTATCTAATAAAGGGGTGGGATCTTTATTGAAGACTACCAATTTCTGAAGGGAATTGGTAGTAGAAAAAGAAAATTGTATTTACTAAGTATGTTTTTGATGGACATCGAGATCATACCGTAATAAGGGATTAAATAAAAAGTTTTGTTTTCAAGGTTATTGATAGGGGTTAGGTTTGTAGAAAATTTAATACGGAGTTTATAATAAATAGGTAAAATGAGTTGAAGAGGATAACCATTTTTGATAGCAATGTATTTAATGATGTTAAATTCATTGTTGAAGTTTTCTATGGACATAGGAATTGAAAGTAAACTTCTGAACAAAAATTGAAAATTAGCAAATTTATGGGATAAGGGGTGAAAGGAAGAATAAGGGATAGTATGGTCAGTACAACTGGGCTTCCTATAAATACTGAAATTTAAAAAATTAGTTGTGAAACTATTGTTCTTAGTAATCAAAATGTCTAGAAAAGGCAAAGAATTATTGTGTTCAATTTCAAAAGTAAATTTAATATTAGGATGTACTGAGTTTAGCCAGGTGATATAAACATCAGTATTAGGGTTATTAGAATTGAAAATAACCAGGATATAATCGACGTACCTGCCCCAGTAAATAATGTTGTTAATAAAGGGAGCTTGTGGGCAAGTTAATAAAGCGGCAAAAATATCTGGTTGCTTAAATGATGTCATTTGGAATAAAAAATACTTAAAGCGCGAGGTTAAAGCCCGAATTTATAAAAGCGTTGTCAGGCCCGTTTTGATATATGCTGCCGAGACAAGACCTGATACTGTGAAAACAAAACAACTATTAGAGACAGCAGAAATGAAGACCTTAAGGCGAATTGCTGCGAAAACAAGACTCGACCGCATAAGAAACGCCGAAATACGGGACCAATGCAATATACAACCTATAAGCGAATGGGTGACAAAACGAAGAGACGAGTCGTATCTCACGAATGGATAACGACAGAACAGTTAAAATTGCAAGAAACATGTCACCAAAGGGCAAAAGAAGCATTGCACGTCCGAACAAAAGATGGAAGGACTCAATATCTGGAAATAACAGGCCGTGGGCCTAGAATAAAGAAGAAGAAGAAGAAGACCATGTGAAAGAAACTGTAGCTGTTCTTTTTATGTGATTATACATTTTAATGGTTTAATCTTAAAGTGCGTATTGAATTGTGCTATAATCACTGCTATGCTATGGTAGCGTTATTTGGGGTACGCATTTCGAGTAGGTATAACGGCAATACAGAAAAAAAAACAGACTGGTTACTTTATGCAGCGTTAATAAATAAACCTAATGCACTGTTTATACCATTCATTGTCTGATTTTATTACTACTACCTTCTGTATTTTAGATATTGTGTTTTAGTCTGTTGCCATTAAACTGAGTTTATAAGTTCTTGACCTATTTGAGTATATTTGTTGTAATTGAAACTTGTTGGGGGCTCATAATATTTGGTAATAATACGAGTATAATCAAAAGAACTGCACACCACCTTCACTGGGTCTAGCTGGCTGACTCTCAAATATACCCTCATAGCGTTGCGATGTTTGAAAATATCAACAAGAAGTGGCGTTAACATCAGTTTTCCCCCTATAAGCCAAAATTTTGAAATTAATTGAAATTAATTAATTTCACCACACAACACCAAATATAGTCACGTAATACGTAATTCAAAAACCTTAACAGTGCGTTTGTTAGCTAAAACTAATATAAGCAGCCGTTTTATATGGTATGCAGCTATAATTAATTACTGAATTAACATAAAAAACGATTCAATTGATCGAAGCCTACACAAGAAATTGGCTATAAATTGAAAGCCGCTGTAATAGTGTAGCACTTCATCACACGTTTTATCCAGAAAATAACAGGTATTTGACATAATATGGCTCTAGAGACTACTTAGCTGTCCCATTTGTGATTGATATCAACCTCACGTATTGAACACAAGTAAAGAACTCTTATTGCATTATGCACACATTGGAGCACAATAGTGTTCACGCCACGTCAATTTTCGTTAATCAACTCGATCCACTTCAAAAAGTATCTAAAGTTAGGCAACCTAAATAGATTATTTAAAATCTGCATAACTTTAACATGTGTACATAAAATCAAAACCACGTGGCAGAAATTCACAAAAATATTGCCCCCGATCAGGCCTGTGACCGGTAAACGACGTATTCGAGCCAATTGGATGATGTTCATATGTGCCAGCTTCGCTTATTCCGGGGCGAAAGAAACTTAAAGGTCGGAAAAGCCGGCGAATTTCAAACAAAAAGCTTATGAGGGAAAATTGCGAGATGGGTTTTGAGTGTTTGACCACAAAATCGAGCTTAGTATGATTGTCCCTCGGCGTCATCTGCCCCTGACACGGCCATATTGCGTTCGAGCTGCGATCAAACCCATCAATACACCCTGATATGCTGTGCCCACTGTTCACGCTCCCCTACTCAATAGCTTGTCCTAGCCCCTGTTCGTGCGAAGGTGGCTGCGGAAGGTAGTTTTTGTGTTGGCTGAGATGAAATTTCCAAACACCGCAATGAAACAAGCAATTGCAGACGAGGGTTTGCCCTGCTGCGGAGATTTAAATTTGTGTTCTTGGGGTTAAATTTTAATATAGGCTTGCGATTCGTAGCATTATTATTAGATTATAAATCTCCTGCTCTCATAACTACGATAATATATTTTTAGTATTGTTCAAGTCGAAAAGTGCTAAAATACTGAAAACATGCTTCGTACTATTCGAGTAAGTGATACTAGAAATAATATATTGGAATTCGGTTACGAAGACACTCGTTTCTTTAAGAAATTTAGATGATAAGATAGATTAGAAGGGAGTTTCATGAAAAAATGCAATACGTTCGTAAACTCGGGACCTAAATTATTTAACCTGTGTGTAGCATGTAACGTGCAACTACGGTGAAAAGAATTGTGAGCAACTGAAACTCTTTATACTTAAGGCAACCCTAAGAGAGGCAATGCTTGTCATGTAACAAATTAATTAAAAATGTAAAATTAATAGCAAACTTCAAGTGAATACAAAAAGCATACAATAAAAAGGGATAGAGAATATTAAAGCGGCATACGTTTAAAACTAGATATGTAACGCCAGGAATGAAGAAAATAAACTATTATTGATTAAAATATATATTATATAATATATTAATACCCGATTATGTAAACTAAAAAAGTAGTTTTCCTGGTCAAAATCAATCCAAGAAATAAAGATAAAGTACCCTTTCAAACTAAGACTATTCTATTTAAATTGAGAACTCGAAGTGAAACTCAAATTGAAAACTCATATAAAAGCGAGCGAAACTGAGGATATTTGACTTGCTTCGGCCGCTTCCTGACCCTCGCATTACAAAGATAAGGATGTGTTACGTAGCGTTCCTGGTCGAGTGGCTAAGATGTTTGACTAGAAAAACAGTTTTTCTCTGGGAGCGTAGGTTCGAATCTTACTGTGTGCAATACTATTTTACGAATTAATGTAATTGACATTATTAAGTGTTTCGCTTAACTGCTTCAGTCTTTATAGAAACATTAAAATATTTGTACCTATTCCACGCAGAGGGGAGGCTAGAAAAGGACCCGAAAAGTAGATGCACCATCAGGTTAAGGGTTAAGGCAATAGAAAAAAGGCTAATACTCCTAGAAGGAAAAAGACTGAAGGTCGGTTTTATGACGACGGATGTGTAAGTAAGTGAAGCTGCCGTACAGCGATAAACGCGTGTGTCACGTAACGTTCTCAGCCAAGTGGTCAAGACGTCGGACTAGAAATCGGATTCCCTCTGGGAGGGTAGGTTCGAATCTTACCGACTGTAATTTTTTGCGAATTATGTGATGCACATTACCAAACTTACCCAAATAATCAATAAACCCAGACTGAAGAATTATTAAGGATGGGTGATGCATATGGGAGCGTGGAAAAGGACCCGAAAAATAGTTGCATCGCCCAGCCTAAAACAAAGGCGTAGTAAAGTCCCAGAAAAAGAAAGGCTAATGGTGCTAGAAGAAGAAAGATTGAACGTTCGTATTATGATGGGCGAGTTAAGCTAGTTCGAGAATATATTTTAATTTTTTAAATAGTCGACATTTAAAGTCTCTTTCAAATTGATGTATTTCAGTTACATTAACATTTTGAAATTGTAGCAGGAATGCATTATTACACCAGATCCTAAATCTCGGAGCTGTTGACCCATATATCTCTTACGAGCGTTGCAAGTTATATTCTATTTGCGCCAACTACTACTGCAAGAGGTACCTATGTGCTTATTTACGAGCTCCACTTCTGGGAATTGCAAATACTCTGCACAGTAATGGCATTTTCACAGAATGAAAGCTGATTTTTTGACGTCTAGTTGTATAGATGAAGAAATATTTATCTAAAAAGCTAGAACTTTTCTGGAATAACAAAAAAAACAGTAGCACAAATTGATAAACAAAATGAAAAAACCTGTAAAGGGGTTTACACGAAACTTCCCTCACGCGAATTAGATCAATTAGAAAATTTAAAAAAATGTAGCCCACTGGGGTTTGAACTCCGACGCAGCGATTGTAACCGCATCGATTTGTCGTACTGCGCCATCCAGACTTATTAGAACGACTGCGGCGCGCGCCTCTATTAAACAGAACCGTCTTATTGTTCAAACGTTTTGACTCTTTTGTGACATTATCCTGTATCTGTTGAGTCTTATTTTCGGCAAATGGAAAGTCTGACCTATGTGAAAATTATTACTTCAATCTATTTCAAAGTTAACTCAAAAATAAACAAAACTTAATTTCTGTAAGGTGCTTACCCTATATACAGGGTGTCTCAAAAAGAATGGGACACCGATTAGTCAGAGATTCCTTAGGATATAATAAATCGATTAAACCTAATATACCTTAGTACAAAGTCCCTCCAGTAAAAAGTTACAGGGCCTTAAAGTTCAATTGTTTATTTTTTATTTTTTTGTTAATTTACGCAAATGTAGAGATATCAATTTAAATTTTGGTATACATGCTTACTATTATTTAGTGCACCAATACAAAAATTTTCATCAACTAGACTTAACTGTAAGAGGCACTTTACCTATCTTTGAAAACTTTTTTTAGCTTTAACTTCGTTATCTGTAACATTTTTTGAAATTTTAGGTTATTATCTGAAAGAGAATTAAAATACACAAAAATAATGTACTCTTAGTTTGTAAGCGTAAAAGCAACCGTTTGCCTTAAAATGCTCATCAAAAGTTTTTGGTAGTCATTAAGACGTGCAATTATCAAGTAGCCATGACCACAAAAACAATGGTCATCTATTAAAAAACAATTATAAATCAATTAATGACATTAGTGACATAAGAATTTGTTCTTTAATGTTTAAGAAAATGCCGTTAGATAACGAATTCTCCAATGCTGCGAGGTTCGTTATGTTGCAGCATTTTCGTAAGCACAAAAGACAAAAAATGATAACACCAACGTCATTAATTGCTTTCTTGATGTTGTTTACTAGATTACAATCATTATCCATTGTTTTTGTGATCATGGCTACTTGATAATTGCAAGTCTTAATGACAACCAAAAACTTTTGATGGGCATTTTAAGGCAAACCGTTGCTTTTAGGCTTAAGAACTAAGTGTACATTATTTTTGTGCTTTTTCATTCTCTTTTAGGTAATAACCTAAAATTTCAAAAAAAGTTACAGATAACGAAATTAGAGCAAAAAAAAGTTTTGAAAAGTAGGTAAAGTGCCTCTTACAGTCAAGTCTAGTTGATGAAAATTTTTGTATTAGTGCACTACATAATAATAAGCATGTATACCAAAATTTAAATTGATATCTCTACATTTGCGGAAATTAACAAAAAAATAAGAAATAAAAAATTGAACTTCAAGACCCTGTAACTTTTCACTGGGGGGACTTTGTACTAAGGTATATTAGGTTTAATCGATTTATTATAACCTAAGAAATCTCTGACTAATCGGTGTCCCATTCTTTTTGAGACACCCTGTATATTTGTCTGAAATTTTCTTCGTTTCATGCCAGGTAGATATATAATCTGCATGTAAAATATCGTCATCCTCCAACAAAAAGTTTTTGAGTTATACCGCCAACAGACAGACGGAATTGAGAAAACCTGTTTTTCGTCATGTAGAGACCATGAAACCTAAAGATCTGAAGAAATTTCGGAAGGTGATTTTTTGCGATTACAATACTTCCTTCGTCTTTTCGGCGACGGAAGTAAAAATGAATAAGGTTTGCACAAGATATCTACGTAGCAACTTCTTTACCAACATTTTGGAAGACATTAGATAGTCTATTATTTATGTGCTTTAGCAATAAAAATCTAAATTAAATACATTTTGCGACCACGAAGTGGAAGGAGTAATTTTGGAAATGTGAGAAACTTTTTCCATACCAAAATTTTTGGAGATTATCATTGTGCTTTTGTAATGCAATTCTTTGAATAATTTTTAAAAATAATGGGCTCTTTATGCTCATTTTTGTTCAGATTTACTTGAAATTGGTTTTAGTTTGTTGGGAATGGGTTCCATTCACTTTGTTTTAGTGAAGATATATCAGACGCTAGTTCATTACTACTACATTTTTATCAATGAGCAAGACGTAATTAGTCAGTACTCCTGAATAAATAGACACAATTATTTTTCAGTTTTTGGTGTTATAATCGTATGATGTAATCCATGACAGTTTTCTGGAATGTACAATATTAATAGCAGAATGAAGGAACAAATCTCTTACATGTGAACTAATGGCAAAATATTTTAATGAATGCCGGTTTTAACGTAACTATAGCTAGTCAGCCAATTTTTTGTTTGCAATAGTAAGTGAAAGTAAGTAAATGTATTGAACGAAATTCTATACTTATTTTTAGAGGTCACTTTACAAAAGTACTTGTGGCCCCTTGTATGTAATGGTATTCTGTTACATAATTGTGTAAGTTTGAGATTACGATCGTATGCTGCAATCCATGTTTTACGGGATGTATAATATTAATAGCATAATGAAGAAACACATCTCTGCAGACTTGTAACCTAAAAGCAAGGGATTTTAATAAAATTCGATTAGGTTATCTATAGCTAGTCAGCAAATGTTTTGGTTGCAATAGTAAATGGATGTAAATACATTTATTAAACGAAATTCCACGTTTATGTTTCGACGTCATCTTATAAAAGTACTTATGACCACCTGTATGTAATGGAGATATGTCACATGACATACTTCTGCGAGTTTGGGATTATAATCGTATGACGTAACTCATGGCAGTTTTCCGGGATGTGTACAATTTTAATAGCAGAATGAAGAAACAAATCTCTTCTTATATGCGAACTAAATGCAAGCTATTTTAATAAAAGTCAGTTAATTTATCTATAGCTAGTCAGCCCATTTTTTCTTTACAATGTCAGTGGATGTAAATAAATTTATTACACGTAATTCTACGTTTATGACCACGTACGTGTGCGAGTTTAAGATTATGATCGAATGCTGCAATCCATTACAGCTAACGCAAGATATACACTATTAATAGCACAATGTAGGAACAAATTTCTTTTTACATATGAACTTAAGGCATGGGATTTTAATAAAATTCAATTAATTTGTGTATAGCTATTTAACAGTTGTCTTATTTACTATAGTAAGTTGAAGTAAATCAATTTTATACACGAAATTCTACGTTTCTATGTTTATAGTCGTCTTGTAAAATACATGTGACCGACTACCTTGCATATTATGGTAGTATGTCACATTGAGATTAGATCCTATGTTGTGCTCGATTACAGTTTTCCGGGATGCATAATATTAATAGCACAATGTAGGCACAAATGTCGTTTTACTTTAGTAAAATTTTGGAAGTACATAACCCAACATTCGTGAAAAAGTCAAGTGTGTCACTATTAATAATATATACTCACACTGCTGTTTTTATTTTTATTATATGCTGTACTAAAATTTTTAAATCGATATAATAATAATAATAATAATATGCCTTTATTCAACCAGAAAAAAAAATAGAAAAGGTATACAACAATTGAATGTAATATTCACAGGCGAAGTTCAGCTAGACAACATAAGGATGTTTGCTGCTCTTCCACTTAACCTGTATATAAGAACTCCTTGTTGCTTATTGGATTATTATTTTGAGCTTAATAAGCAAATTCCAATAGATTGCCATTTTGGTTATGATATAGGTTAAAAATTTATTAAAATTGACAGCATCAGATAATGTTGCTAACAAAATAATACCTTCCTTAGTTAGTTTTTTGCAATTTGTATATTAGCAATATTGAATGCTAAAAAGTAGTCTGTGAGTTAATTTCAATAGTTACTTGTGGAATTCGAACAATATGTTTTAACGGTAGTTCCTTATGGTTAAAGATTAAAATCAGCTATTACTTATAGAGCTCTTTTTCTATCCTTTAGTAATGAATTATATAAGTAATACTAGCTGGCCCGGCAAACGTTGTTCTGCCCAAAAATAATTTGTCTCTGAAACCCCGTTTCACCACTATTGGCAACTGAATCCAAGCGCTACGCCACCATGCGGTAGAATTTTGAACTGTGTCAATGAGGTCGAAATTTAAACTCGCATTGAGCTAAATGATTTAAGCTAATTATTTGATGGCTTATAACAAAGTTACTAATGCGAGAAATGTCTTTATACTAGGGAATATTTATTCTGGCAACTTTCTCCTCTGACTCAGACCTACAACTACCCCGCTAATGACTATTTAAAATTTAAATTCTTTTACTTTTATTTTCGAGCGCAGCTGAAATACGTTGGTACATGCCTAAATTTACCTTGCTTGTTCTTGTTTTTACTAGGTTTGTTCTTGCTGAAGTTCAGTGTCTTGTTTATGTTTATTAATTTATTGTATATATTTTTAATAACGGGATATCTTTAACGTAAAAATGGATCGTGAACGTGAGGGAGCTAGATTTTCTCCTGTACCAAATAAATCGAAACGGTTTTGTTGCGTGTATGGTTATAAATCACTATCAAAACGCGATACAACTGTGCGGTTCCATAAGTTTCCTAAAGAAGGAGAATTTGTAAAAATTAATAATCAGAAAGCAGATCGGCGAAAGGAATGGATTCGTTTAGTTAGAATGGGGAAAAAAGTTACAGAAAGTATGCATGTTTGTTCTCTGCATTTTAAAAATGAAGATTATATTCTTCCTGGTGAGTACAATACTTATTATCGTAATGATATAAATTAAAATTTATAATGCAAAACCAATAACACAAGACGTAAACGCAAAACAACTTCTGCGCGTGTAACGAACTTATTTATTTGTACTATTGATGACTAATACGTGACTATTAAAGTATCATTAGAACATCTTTAACTACATTCCATAAGACTTAAAATTTACCAATAGTTGCTGTGTGTAACAAATACTACCTACTAGAAATAGAAATTTTGTAAATAATGCAGCATGACTTAATAGCCATTGATGTACTCACGGCTGGTGAAATTAATTATTTCTATCAAAACAGCTCTATTAAAGTCCCATTTAAACATCTTTAATTAAAATGCATATCATGTAGACTTACAATTTCTCAATATTAGGCCCGTAAAATTATTTAAGAAAATACTAGAAATCTGTTAAATGCAGCATTGGTATATTTACGCACTACTGATTAAATTATTTATTTATGGTAAAACAGCCCTATTAAAATCCCGTTTACACATCTTTAATTAAAGTGTATATCATGAAAGCTTAAAATATCCCAATATTATGCCCCTAAAATTATTTAAACGAATACTAAAAAACATTTAAAATCAGCGTTTAGCTAGGGAAATACATAGGCTTTAAGAATCGTACCTACTTAGAGCGGCCATTTAACTAAGCTCCGCCTTCAGTTCACTTCCCAATAGTTTTAATTTTATGTCATGTCCATAGTCTTGGAGTAAATGCCATTTTCGCAATCAACGTCCCAAAAAACCTCAATAACGACACCCATATCGATTGTTTAGGCTTATTTACCCCATTTCACCCCCTAAGGGGTAGCGGACCGGACAGACGTTGTCCTGCCCGAACGTTGGTTTGCCTGGTATTAGCGGGTTCAGCAAACGTTTTTTCGATATTCGAATTTTCGATGTTTTTTATTTTAAAAAATATTGGAAGTGGTGGGGGGGGGGGGGGTAAAATTTTGGGGTTATATGTTCTGATATGCGAGTAATTTTAAAAGAAATTTTAAAAAATCGTCAAAAAATAAAAAAGAAAGTCCTAGAACCCGATTGCAGCGCCACCTACCGGGTTCAATTGTGAATATAAACCATCCAGGGGGCTCACTCAAACACACACAAAAATTCATCAAAATCGGTTCAGCTGTTTAGGAGTTCAGTCACATACACATGTACAGAAAAATTATATATATAAAGATTTTCATTTTAAAAAATATTGCGGGGCGGTGGGGGGGTGAAATTATGGGGAACCCGACAGACGTTGTCCTGCCCGAACGTTGGTTTGCCTGCTATTATTAGGTCCAGCAAAGTTTTTTTCGATTTTCGAATTTTTGTTTTTTTTTATTTTAAAAAATATTGAGGGTTGGTGGGGGGTGACATTTTAGGGTTATATGTTCTGATATGCGAGATATCTTTAAAAAAAATTAAAAAAGAAATTTGTCAAAAAAAAATTCAAAAAATTCCTAGAACCCGATTGCAGCGCCACCTACCGGGTCCAATTGTGAATCTAAACCATTCAGGGACCCACTCAAATACACACAAAAAGTTTCATCAAAATCGGTCCAACCGTTTAGGAGGAGTTCAGTCACATACACACGTACAGAAGAATTATATATATAAAGATGTGTAATATTTTCTTATTTAATCACTTACATTGAAAGGTTTTGAACCTTCGATATTATAGCCAATTATACCTCGTAAACGACGTTTGCTTAAAGCATGTTTCGCAGTTTAGTCAAATGACACTATCTTCCGTAACTGATAAAAAGTATTTTCTGTACTTTTTTATAAATTAGCACTCGTTTTGCTCGACGTCATCGTTACTTTCAAATTCGATGAATTATTTATTATTGGATTTACGAAAAGTGCAAAGTTAGTGAAACTGAAAATAAGAAGATTCAGCGCCATTTTCAACATAGCTAAATCTTGCTTTCGGAAATCCTAATTTTATTAAAAAAGCCGGTCTTAAGGACATACATCCAGAGAGATACGAAGAAGATCAAAATTACGGCTGAAGATGGTTTTTCTACGTCGCCGCAATATTTGAATTGAAATGTCGATGGGATTTCAAACGAATCCGCATTCATATGCAGAATCAATATTTTTAAGTCTGTGCATTATAAAGGTTTATAAGCACCAGTGAAGTGCTGGCAGGTCGTGATAAAAGCCAGCAGTTCCCCTGCCAATCACGGCTTCACATTCACTCTGTAACTAGATTTCGCGACCCCTCGCTCACGAGGAGGCTCATCAAAATTTAAAGAGGTATATTCGCCAATATTCGGCGGAAAAATCAAATTTCACTCGAAAAACTGAACTAAAAAGATCCACTTAATTAGCGCGAAGTAGATCAAAAGGGAAGACTGCGACAGACCGAGTAAAAGCTTTTGTTCGCGCGAGCAATTTCCGAAACCGATCCGTCGAATTTGGCGCTTTTCGGCACGAATATATTTAAATAAATAACGAGCGGGATTAGCGCGTATGTAAATCAAATTCCGCGGTAAAAATGTTTTCCTGTGTTCAAATTAAATTCGGTCGGATGCAAATTCAATCAACTGCTATCAGTGTGGAGAACACTTGCTCTTTTGAATCCGCAGGACCAATTATGACGGCCCGAATAAAATTTAACCGGATTTATACCACAATAGCCAGATACACTTGTGCGGAGAACCACATTTGTGCTACAAAAGCCTCTAACCGTGTTAACTGATATCCGCTCGCGAAAACCCGAGTGGACTCGACTTACGCAATCCGGGGCTTTCACCCTGTTTTGCTCATTCTGCGGTTAAACTGTCAGGCCAAATCTTGAAACAAAGCTGCCGCTGCACTGAACTTTCTAAATTGCTCCCCGACAGCAAAACGAATATGCAAATCGCCCGAAAAAGTCGCCACCGACCGTTTTGGTTAAAAACATTTAAGCCCAGGAAAATTAAAATACTCGCGGACAACTAAAATTTTCCCAACTAACAAATCAAGAGGAAGCCAGTTAATTAATGAAACATTAATAATGGCGTGATGAATTTCTAAATAATTAAAAAACTAAAACAATCAAAACACATCCAAACTTCATGCAATTACTAGCAGTTCTAAAAATAACTTTGGATCTGTTTTAGTTGAAAACTTGTTGCTGTTGTAGCCAACGTTGCGGGTATTATGCAAATTAAAACAAAATTTAGGCCTGACAAAATAAACACTGATTTGATAAAATTAAACTGCCCATAATTTCTCTTTATCAAGAACGTCGTGCCTGTTTATTTAACCGCGTATCTCAGAGTAGCTAATAAGCTTCAAAGAAACCCTTCGCAAAATGAATTTCCTACAAAATTTAATATTCACCTACACATTGCTATAAGCAAAAAAACTTGGAAAAGGTACTTGATGGTTCTAAACACTTCTATTGATGTAATTACAACAATTACAATTACAAAAAACGTATACAAAAAGTTGGCGTAGATTGAAAGTTAGTCGTTCATAGTTTTATATTTTGCATGTGGATGTGGATACTATTTGTAGAATATCACACTCGCCTATTGCACAGATGCATGTCATGTAAATCCCATATGTGCTTTATCCGGCCCTGAATACAAAACGTCACATATAACTTTGCCACGCCAAGACGAGTAAATATATATGTCATATCACAACTGCCCCACTAATACCACACCTGAGTAGATCAATACTGGTGATGTTTATCTAATAATACGATAATTATATTTGTTTGCCACTTTATACGGTCTTAAAAGTAAAAATAGTAAAAGAAATCTAGACATGAGACGTTTTAATAAACTTCCCATTGCTTCTTCTAACACTTAGATATTTGAAATTGATTTCGAGTTAGTGTTAATTTTGAAGATGTTTTCTAAATGACACTGATTTATTATCACATTTCTATTTGCAGTAGTAGTGTTGTAAGTCTTTGTTATAGATCACTGTGTAGTGTGGTATCATTCAGTGAATATCGTAACAATCAGCACAGACAGCAAATCAATCTAAAATTCAGAAAGCTTGAAAAAGTCCATTCGAACATAATAGACCTCTAGTCAATATGTTGTCATCATCATTACGGAACCGAAATCAATATCAAGCTCACTCTGAAATTTTGAGAAAAATTCACTTATTATTAAGTCACAATCGGCGTTTGAATCTTTTGTGAGCGGGGACTGACTGATAAAGATGAAGACTCAACGATGCACGAATTCGTAGAGATCTGTAGAGATCAACAGTCCCTAAGTCCCCTTGGCTTGACCAAAGTTGTCTGCAGTCAGAAAACGCTTTCCCGTTTAGCCCCGAGCCATCGCTTCATCCGACAAGCGAATTTCCGCCAGAACCGACACCCGAAACCGCGTTTCCCTCCAGCGGAATAGACCTGTCGCACCGATCCTTACTTTGTCTTACCCTGAAAGACGAGCCTCCACTGGTTTGAGATCACTTCTGTCTACGGGCGTCCCAGAAGAAGCCTTTCATCATACCTAACCTTCCTCTTGACCTGCATTAGAGCGTCGGTCGTACTAGAGAAAATTCCATTCTACTTCCCGAGATTTCCTTCGCCGCGTCGCTCTCGACAGCAAAGGTCCTCATCTTCTTCGACCACCAGTCCGCCCAGAGCTCTAAAAATACGTGGCCAAAGAGCCGCTCCAGGGCACCACGAATACGCAAATTGTTACTTGATAAGCGCAATCTACTCTCCACTACCACTATAACGAATTAAAAGCACGTCTTATCGTGGACGATGGTACCTTCCTGCCCATGGACAAGTTGCTGAGGCGCCGTTAGACAAAATTACAGCTCTCGCCCAGACGAGCGCTTCGCAAAAAAATAGAAGGCTATTGTGAAGATAATATTTAGCTTACCTACTCGTACTAGGTTATTCCGGTATCAGTCCAAAGTGGTTCTAGAGATACATTAGCACCTGCATCCATGATAGACCCCTAAATGTAAACAAACCGGTCAGGTATCGCCATTAAACGTTTTAATTACAGAAGCTGCCGCTGCAAGTTACAGCGCCGCGTTGAAGGTTCTCTGTCGATACCACCGCTTGTACTTTGGTGCTGTATTATTTGTTTAATTCCTAGACCCTTGACTGCACCGAACATCATGATACACTTCATTTATCGTGTACATTCTAAATATCTATTTGTAATTGATTTTAGTTTGTATATACGGATGGGGCCATAATTATACCGGGTGACTATAAATGATTGAAATTTTTTTTCTTAGGTAGGCACTGTTTATGTTGGTGACAATGAGAATCTATGTCAAATTTGAGATTAGCAGGTTAGGTTTTGCGTCAGTTTTGAGCAAAAATGACACAAAACTTAACCTGTGAACATTGAATTTGACATAGACTTACAGTGCCACCAACATAAATAGTGCCAATCTAAGAAAAAAAATCTCAATCATTTATAGTAACCCGGTATAACAGCAATGAGATAACATGAACAACAAAATAGAATGCTTGAGTAAGAAAGAGATGACCATACGAAAAAAATATTTTAGTAGGCATGTTTTGTTGACATCTGTCATAATTAAATGTGCGTTAGGCTTACTCGAATATTTGCTACTATGTTTATCCCTTTCTTACTTGAGCAATACGTGTTATTTTCTGGTTCATGTTATCTTATTGCTGTTATATATAATTGTGGCCACATCGGTATAAAGAAGCGATACTTCACAGCGAATCATTTGAATAAATCATGTCAGCAAAATACAACCATTAGATGTACTAATTTTTGTATTCTTGGCATATTCACCTAATTTTAAACTGCGGCTGTTTTTTTTATTTCTTCTTCTTCTAACTCCTAAAATAGGCTAACAACAGGCTGTTTTTGCCATATTATTAGATGCGTCGCGCCACCGTTTCGTTTTGGTCGCCCAATATTTCTTCTTTCCTAGGTTGGCCATCTCGTACGATTCGTACCACTCTACTCTCGTCCATTCTATCTAATGTGAATTCCATTCACTTCTTCTGTGCGATACCCAATCAGTAACGATTTCAATTTTACATGCTTCCCTTATGTTTACATTCTTCCCTCTGTCGTATCTTGTTTTTCCAGCTATCCTTCTCAGTACATACATTTCTACAACTCCATCTTTTGCCTACTTTTTGATGTGTGGGGTTTCTTTATTTGAAATTCTCTATTAGCCTTTCAGTATAGAATTTGTTTAGTTAAATCGTAATTTATTAAAACTCTCTATGTATAATAGTATCGCGCCTATCATTGGCCTATCATTAGCACATGATTTGATACGTCCTATTTTAGAATATTCCAACAACCCAAATTAGGGACGAACTCGCTAATACGCAATGTAAATTTGGCAGCTGAAACAAAATTTCGGGAACGTCCGAAATACAAACTGCGTTTAAGTAAACTTAGCAACTTTGTTAATTACGCTTTTCCAGTTCAAATTGCAATGGAATAACAAACCGCAAGGGACGCTGCCCACGAATTTAAACTCAAATTTCCCATTCCCATTGAGGGTTGACTGGCACCTCTATATAGGCCTGTATTGTTTTCGCAGATATGTGCCAGTACACCTGTGGTGGTGGATTAAACGACCGGATTTAATCCGGAAGTGACCACAGTTTTAAATAAGTTCTCCAGTTAATTTCGGTGTCCACGTCAGCTGGAGGGGCTAAAAACAGGCACGTATTTTAAATTTATTGCATAATTTCGGAACGAAATTTAATTACGCGTTGTTTCTGTTTGGGTAAGGTCAGGGTTAATTGTTTTTAGCTTCGTGCTCTACAAGCATATTACTGTTAAATCCGAATTTTAATCGAAACAAAGATAATTCCCAAATTTTAATGATTCCACGAAACTGGCTATATGTATTTAAAATCCTACTTGTAACAACCGACTGATACTTATGCTATTCATATTTTATAATGTCTGTGCAGTGAGTCAAAACTGTATTGATATGGTTATTTTCGAATTCTCCTTTGACCGATCCGCTTGTGCTAAATCGTTCTTCACTTACACAATGTAAGAGCTATTGTGAGTAATCCGACATAATAATTTGCTTTGCTTGACGCCACTTGGAGAGCGAACCCGTGGGCCGAGTTGGCTGATTTTGGTGTCAATCGACTCAGGGCGACGCAAGTAAGCCAGTAGTGGGGTTTTCAAATTTTTATAAGTGACTTTTTTATGTGGATTTTCTAACCTCAAAATTAACGCGACACACAAAATGGATCACTCTTGTACAAATTATTATTTCTCTCCCAATTTGGGTGCAGAACGCTAGTGATTGAATAATTTAACACAATAAAGAAATGTGTGTAGAAATTAACAACACACTTGTTCATTGACTGAAAGTGCAACTTATTCGTTGTTGGTTTTGTATTAATTAATGTTGGACATTGACCATTCAACAATGGCAACGTAAACATTGCATAGTTGCATACCAAATAATTTCTGTAAGGCTGGCGAGCAACCAAATTTTGTGGATTGCAAATTTCAGCATTTTGTAGCGCTAGGTGTGCAATTTTAAAATATGAAAACCGGCGGGTACAACTTACCACGACCTTAACTATTCACTGGGAGGTTAGTGGAACTCACCTGAAAAGAAAAAGTATATTAAATTACGGTTTGTGTGTATAATAAAACTACTTAAATACTAAGCAGTCTGATTTTGCAATAAAAAATAATAGTAAACTAATCCTAGAGGACACTCTCCAATCTGCTAGTGAGACCAAATTAAAACTTTAAGTAGCACATCTTTAATAACTGCTACTAGATTAGAAGATATAAACCAGAGGTGTCCGTCGTCAACCGCCATAAATCATGGGAATTCGCCAGTTCTGTTATTGTTATATCCGTTTGGTTACCACTCCTCTGCATAGAGGATGGATGGAGAAGAAGAAATGAAACGCATAAATATAGTTGAATTATTACACAATATACCCAAGGGAGAGCTTTAGTAATTTTAGAATTATTTTACCAATTGTAGTGTAAGTCGTATAATTTATTGTAGTTCATACATATATTGTGGAGTTGTATTCATTCCAATAATGGGCTATAGTTTTCCAACTATAAAACCTCGAGAAGCTCTATCATTTTTATGCTCACTTTTATAGAGCAATATCTGATAAAAGCAACCTTAAAAAATAAATCAAGATTATCCAGTTAAATTCTTGGATTTATGGCCAGTGTCTAAACAACTTATTCTACCTGTACAATTTTCATTGCAACCTTTTAATAGTATATTATGATACTAGTGTATAAGTACGCCTTTAAAGAACGTGCGACGAGTTTAAAAGCACGAGGCAAAGCGGAGTGCTTTTAACGTCGCTATTGCGTAATGGCACTTACACACGTGTATCATACGCTATTTTTTCTACGATCGTAACAGAAATATAAAAACTTAGTTCGGTGACACTTTTTCCGTCAAATTGTATTAGATATTCTAGGTTATGTTGACATTCAAATTTACGGCAAAGCGTGTTTTAATATCGTATTAAACACGCCACCAATAGCAACGTGCAAAAAACACGTATTTCGGGCGCTAATATTAAGAGTTTAACACTAGAAACTGTGCAGAAAGTTGTCATTTTGACACGATCGTAGAAAAAATAATTAATAAAAGTCTAGTATATCACGCCAGTTGGATGTAAACACAACAACTCGAGAACGACATACCTTTCAGGACGATTTCTTCTCTAGTTTGTGTGACATATTACTGCAAAGAGCTGAAAAGCTTTTTGGCGAGATCGGTCCTTTCTCTTTGTATGTGTTTTTTAAGTTCTCGCATAACTGCACGTTATGGTGGCGTAACGGCACAACGACGGGCTGCCGAGCTCGAGTTCAAGACTAGGTTGAGGCAAGTCTAGGGTATCTATCACTTTTAAATATGAAATGCTACATAATCGTCGCTCTTTGCCCCATCCGCACTCTGCGCTATGGGTATTGACAACATCTGGCGCTATTATGTGTCTAACATGGTATGATAACGGCCATACCACATTGAAAACAGCGGTTCAACAGATTATGAAGGCTGAATGTTAATGTTTTTTTTTCATCTAATGTATTGGCTTAGATTTTAGATAAGTTAATTAGTAAAAGCAAATACAGTGTATCTCGTAATAGTATGTTCCTAGCTTAGCAGGGTGTACTGCGGATTACTTTAACCAGAAAAGTTTAGATAATTTGTTTGTTTTGTTATGCTGTCATTAGATAAGTTCATTTCACACGCGTATTCGATTAATATTGTCCTCACACATGCTTTACTACGCAAATACCCTTGTGGTGTGGGCCAAAAAGTGACAATTTATCATTTATGGAAACGAAATTTTGAAAACAATTCCTTTTAATAAAACGCAACAGTTTAATAAGGGTGGTCACTTTTTATTAGTAATATTTAAGCTTTATTACGTGTGGCACTTTTATGTCATTTTTGGATTTTCTGATTTATTATACACAGAAAATTTCGTTTTTTCCCCAAAAAGAATAAAATATTATTGGGACTGAACGACCTCATAATTTATTATTTTAATTAACAGTACTTTATTATTTCTTGTGTGTTAATGTTACCAAGCTTGGTGGTCGTTCTGTCGCAGCAAGGATAAGTGTAAGAGTGCGCGCACAGCTGGATTCATGCCACGTCGAACAATATATTTTCTTATTGCATTTGATCAAAGATATGTAATTTCTAAAGCTGGAAATTTATTAAGAAACTAAGATTACGATTACCATCCAGATGATAAAACTCCAAACCGCAGCCTTATTAAAACTTAACGTTTATGTTGGCAGTAAGTATTTTAACACTTTCGTGTTTGTATCAAAAGTAGTTCTAGTCTATCAAAAAAATATTATTTTAGGCCTGTTCATCGAAGAGTGAAAACTGCTTTCATACAAAGTTTTTGAATAAAACTAATGGAAAGTATATTTTGGCAAGCTATGGATATACTATTGCAGGATACCCTGTATAAATCACTAATAAATATATAACCTGCATCCTGAAATAAACCTGGTCTATATGTAAAACGTGTAAGCTACGAATAAGAAACTGAAACAATTTAAAAAGTATCAAGTGTCTTCAACAGGCTGAGCATCTTCTTTTTATACCCGTTCTGGCCTCTCTATCATCTGGGCGTTTTCTTGGGCGAATTAAGATAAGGATGCGCAACGGTTAGCTGGTCGCGAAGTCGCGCATTGCTGGACCGTTGCTCTTAAAAAGTCTTAGCGTGCCGGATATCAGACGCCGATTATAACTTTAGTTGGCGGCGTTCAAATTTTAGCACATTATTTATATATAATTTTAATTTGCACAGACGCTAACGTCGTGGTCACGTAGGAATGAAACATATCAGATGGCAGTTGGAAAATGTCAGTTAAATAATTGATAATAGTGCTAATATATGAAAGTAAGTCATGAGTATGATGTAGATTGCAATTTAAATTTTATGATTATGAAAGAAGGTTCTTTTAAAAAATGTTATGCGTTACGAGACATGACAAACTATGTATTAAAAATATAAATATCAGTTTAGATGCCTTGGACATATAGTAAGAGTAAATGATATCAGAGGCAAATGGAACTTGGAAACTCAAAATAACTAATAGAAGAGGCTAGAAGATGAAAGGATAGACCAAGTGGCAATAGCAAAGAAAAAAGTAAAAAACATTGAAAGAATACGGAAATTCTGAGCTAAACAACTGCCAAGAAATCTCAAATAAAGGAACATATTTGGGTAGTAAAAACATTGACAGATAGAGCAGACCTTGTATATCCTTGCACCTGCAGTACAGGCAATTTTCATAACCACCTTAATGTCGGAAAGGTTGGTTCTCTATATCTATAGATCTGCCATACAATGGCCGAAAAGAAAATGATGCATCGTGTTGTTTAGTATCAATAAATGCTGAAGAAGTTGGAAAATGGGACTTCTCGTAAGAAATCCACATATCACAATCAATATATTCCGGTTAGTGAAAAGAGGGATGATGGTTGCGTTCTTCACAGCAACGGGAATTCTGGGATGCGCTATGTTGGAAACGCAGAACACTGTTGCTGTGAAGTGGTACATATAGTGGTGTTAGAAGTCGTTGCCAAAGTCATGGCCCAACACATCATGATCCCTGCACCTCGACAAGACCCTTACAAATTAAGGTAATGCGTGTGTCGTTTATTTGGTAACAACCAGGTTGAATGTGCTTGTACACCTTCTTTAGACCTAATCTTGCACACTGCGATTTCGCATTTTTCCCGTATGCGACAAATAAATAAGAGAAAACAATCCTGAATTGATGTGTAGCTACTGAAAGCATGTGATGAAGGATGTTTCCATCTCTTAGAGGAATCGTGGATTACTTTAAAAGATGTTACATAAATAGTCCTTTTGAAATACATTCCTAGTGTGCTTTGTAGTATACTCCAAATTATAAAAACTAAAACACGTTATCATTTTCGCATACATAATATTGTTTTAAGGGCTCTATAGGAGCTATAGTAAGCCTCAGTGAAATGAAGACATTCAGCAAGATAAAAAAATATTTGGGAGTTGAGATTAGATAGTGCGAGAAAAATATAAGAAAACAACATTGCATACAGTGAACACTATAGAATGGCTACAATTGAGAAAATGTGTGTGGCAACTGATGGACCAGTGCAAATAGTGAAAAGTAACTCACTGAAAGAAGATATACTAAATTACAGAAAAGTTGGACAGATCCGCTATCATTATCTGGAAGAAACGGGCTAAAAGCTATATAAAAACCAAGATTAAGAAACATGTTACTTTGAATTGAAAACTTTAGAGAAAGGTTTTGGGATACCTACCCACACATACTCTAATGGAGTAGATAAAGTGCTATATTCATTTTTTTGTCTCCATGCTGGTGGGTGTAGCAAACCACTACTATAATTTTAGTATTTCCAATTAAACTGTTTAAATGCCAAAGTATGTATGCTACGTTGATTAACTTTAAATGCAAACATTTCTAAGAATCGAAAGCCTGGTATGGAGGCACGTATGAAGTCTATTATCTACCAGTTTCTCGACTTCATATTATCGACTCCGCGCTCAGAGCAGGGTACACAAAACGAAGCAGGGATGTTATGAGCTTCGCAATATAAATTATCAGTACCCATAAATTTTCAATCACAATGCTTTCGAAAGCTCGAGCGTCTGGAAACTCTCAACCAAGGTGCTGCGCGTATGGCAAGAATTTTAGTAAATAATTCGCAGGCGGTATTAAATCTTTGCCATCACTCACTGTTTGTTCATGCGGTGCATGTTAACGGAGGCAACCTCTCCGCTGTTTATAGCTGGGGGAAGTTTGCCTTATTGTGATCGTAAGTTAAAATAGCGCCACCCCCATTCACTCGCCGTGTTTGATCTGACGTCACCGGTGCTGAATTACACGCTCTGCTACCGTAGCGGCCTATTTGGGAACACGTCATTCTTCATGTTTTATTAATTAAGGTTTAGCGTCGATTTGTATAGCAGTACGTAAATTGCTAGGTACACGTCTCTATGTACCAGTGAGTCTATCGAGTGATCCAATAAATTTCCCTTCTAGGAAGGCGATGAAAATTTAGGAAAAGTTATTCTGTTGGTTAATGTAAACTGCAAAACATAATCATCGACTTTTCAGTTGAATGTTGATTTATAACATTAAGATGCTGAAGGTGACCACTATCTTCTTGAATACGTAGCTGAGTTCTTCTTTTTAACCCATCAAGATGTGACAATTGTTTAACGATAATTAATATAAGAACCGTACAGCCCAATATGAGACATATTTTTTTTCAAAGCAAATCTAGAATGAACATTTATTAAATTACTCAATGCAATAACGAATAGTGGAGGTATCGATCGTCCATGGACATCCTCCAATTTAATAATTGTGTGATTTTCACACGCCACCGGGCGTGTGAATTAAGGGCCGTTTCCTGCGCTGTGTAAATCGTAAAATTAAACTACCAATTTACAACCACTCATACTGGATTATGAAATGCGATATCTCGAAGGGGTTCAAATTGAGGTTGGAATAAACTTTTAGGTAATACTGAGATCTTAGCCTTAAAATTATATCGTGGGATGTGATGTTCTGGGGTTACGCTCGAAACTAAGATAAGTGATCGTAATTGTGGAATAATTTAGAGGTTTCATATCTCTCATCCATCCCGTGGAGTTCTTGGTGAAAGTTTACGCTCCTGCGAGATAATTCGACTATTACCTTGAAGTTTAAATTAGAATCGCTTGTAGTTTCAGTGTTTCCTATTCCGAGACGTCATTTGGTACTTTTTGGGAACGTTTATGATTTAGCAATTACCAGCTGAAGGTATTTCACTTGCGTGTTCTGCTAACCTAGAATGTGTAATAAAGGCGATTATGTAATTATGCGTCGTAAGAATACAGTAAATATCTTGAAATGGTTAATTTACAAAGCGTACAGTGTTATTAACTTTTCCAGTGTTCCAGTCTTCCCATTTCTTTAAGCTGAAATGAATCCGTAATGTAACTAGCAGAAAGACATGGAAGTTTGTCGGCAAGGAGAGGAACAATGCTCTAGTTAATAATAGTTTAGCAGATGCGCTACAGCTCAATGTATTTTAAACTACTCTGCATCACTAAAATTGTAGCTGAAAGGCAATTGAAAATCCAGAATGAGACTTTTATCTTGTTGACTACAATTTAATAGTAAATGGCAGGGAATTTACGTTTTTAAGTTGTTAAATTGCAGAATTGCTGTAAATAGGGATATGTCGGCCGATCATAACGGATATTTCAGAACAAAAAATTAGTAGAGTGAAGTGATTACCGTATAATGTCACAACGACAATATACAGTGTGTCTGCGGATTGAGTTCACATAAGGTGTAAATGACAAAAAAATTTCGAGTTAAATGTTAATATTCTAGGAATCGCTCCTGCTTTTTCTCAAACCAAGATTTTGAGAAAATCAATCAAATTAATCGATTTAAAAAAATGGCTAAAAGTAAACTACCTTTATTAGAAAAGATAACAAAAAAATTATTAAGAAAAGTTGTTTAGAATTAAGAGTAATGGCAGACTTTACATTTTCAGACAAATTGGCCTACTTTAATTTTTTTAAATGATTTTCGGTTTTTTATACCAACATACTTTTTATCGTGGTTGTAGGAGGCACTCTAACTGGTTCATTAACTAAGATATTAACAAAATAATGGAGTGCCTTCTACAGCTACGATAAAAGGTATGTTGGAAGACAAAATCCAAAAAAAAAAATTAAAAATCAAAGTTGGCCGATTTGTCTGCAAGTTGAGAGTCTACCATCACTCTTAATTCTAAACAACTTTTCTTAATACTTTGTTTTATCTTTTCTAATAAAGGTAGTTTACTCTTAGCCATTTTTTAAAAATCGATTCTAAAAACACCCTGTATATTAATTAATTTGACTGATTTTCTTAAAATCTTGGTTTAACAACAAACAGGGGCGATTACTAAAATATTAACATCTAACTCAACATTTTTTTATCATTTACACCTTATGTGAACTCAATACGCAGACATAGAGTATATATTATTGCTTGAACCAACTGAAATTTAAGAATGTGTAACGAAAATGCTAGGTATTTGAGCTCCATTTGTCTTTAAATTTACATAGAATTCCCTTTATTTTAAACAAAATATATGATTGGTGCAGTGGTAGGAGTCAGACCGACTGCAAATCAGAAATATACTCTATAATACACGTTTACACGGTCACAAACTCTGCGGAAGACAACGGGAAACAATCGCATGGAACGTTTTCTAAGAACATGAAGAGTACATGGTGTATGACACCAATCCCATTTAAAAATGCCTGCTTGGCCCTCACATCTATGTGGGATATTTGGTAAGGTACACCAAGAAGAAGATACAATTTCCACACAGAGTACAACCTGAAAATGCTTCCATTAAAAGTGCAATGCAAACGTTCAGAAAACGACTAAGAGGAAGACTGCAGCTACGATGGGCAGACGACATAAAGAAAGTACTCGGACGCAACTGGATGAAAAAAGCCTGAGACCGAAACGACTGAAATGAAAGAGGCTAACAAAGAGAGGGAAGAGATATTTGGCGATTAAGCCCTGCTTGACTTGAAACTAATTTTAAGTGTATTTTGGATACTTTCAAAGCAAAGAGGCCTTGGCAGTAGATTAAGAAAACATTTTATATTCAGGTAAAGTATTCTTTTTTGTGTTAACTACGGTAAAACATCATTAAGAAACGTTGTTTACAATGTCAAATTATTGCCCCATACAAAATTTCAAAAGTATTAGCTTACTTTTATGCAACTATGTGCATTAGATGTGCTTTTGTAATAAGCACAGTTTTATATAAGTAAGCAGATACAGCCGTTCTACAGCATATTTTAATCTCAGTCCGATGACCTAAGTAGATACACGCTATCATTTTATTTCAACGTAAACGCACTGGAACGTGCACTAATATCTTCTTGTCTATATGTTCTGGCAAAACGCGAAATCAGTCACAACTCTAACTTACTAGGAAATTCTAGTTCTAATAAAGATATATTCTCGGCAAATCTATTTTAAGTCTAATACTGTACCGGACCCACTGTCACATGTAGCGTCCATAAATCACCCCTCCAATGGTTTACATAAGCAGCACGCAGGGAATTATAAAAAAGATCGACAAGCTGTGCAGCCCAAATAAGCGGGTAACTTATACTGCATGTAACGCTACTCGTAAGTAAGTGGCTAGTGTTACCAACTAAGTAATTAGTGTCGAGAATGACGGATTGCATCCGCAATTCCAGTACAAAACGGACGCAATTTACAACCCAAATATCGGCAATTTTACGCCATCTGTGAACTGCGCGGGATACGGAAGCAAACAGCAGATATCATCTGAACCCTTTTGGGATAAAGACTGGCTGAGTAAGAACCAAGGCAGTCCCACTGGCCGTCCGTAGATAAGTGGTTGAGTAATGAAACCTTCTGGTGACGCAAGGCGTTTGCCTTAACCTTTTCAACTAGAAGACATTTGGTTGCAGCAAAAGGGAAATAAAGCAATTCCATTTCTCTGGTACCAGAAACGGATCGCAATGCCTAATGCAATAAATAAAATAAAGCAATAAGCAAGCCTCCATTTATGCAACTGGAGTCCATTCCAGTTATTTATTCGGTTTACGGCTTTCGGCATTTCAGTGTCTGCAAGTCGTCTATTACATGTCGAACTAGCGCCGAATTCAATCCGTTCGTTAACATAGCCATGTTAAAATGCTCGAGAGCATAAAGTTGTTTTAACAGCGTACTCTATACGGGTATTTGTATATCTTGCTATATGTATATACATATACCTATAATCATTAGTAACTTTTGTTTAAATAAATACATAAGTTGTTGTTGGTTTACATAAAGGGTTATCATTTTGAAATTCTCATGGTGTTATCATCAACACCTGTGGACCAGCAGCAACTAAACTGCTATGGTTTAGTTGACTCTACAATTAATGAATTGAAATCAACAATACTAGTATTTACTCACTAAATATTATGTGATTAATACGGCTTCTGATTGAAATCACCATTAATATGAGATGTTAGGTAAAACTAGTTGTAATTGACTAAGACTAGTTTTACTCGGTTAATATTTCATTGAGGTGTAAAGAGTCAGCTAAAATCTTATCATACCCATTTATTGTAATACATTATAGTGGTTCTCTCGTTTTTAATTTGGTAATTTATCGGAAAATCACACTTTCAACTTTTTCCCGATAAGTTCTCACATTGCATTTTGTCATCGATGTCGAATGTAAGTACTACGTGATAAAGTCACTATCCGATATGCAAACTAATAGTTATATATAATAAAATAAATCCGACTTATACCAGTCAGCTACAAATGAAAAACTGAGTGAAGCATGCAAGCGATCCGGTATTGAACTTGTAGAAACACGTCACAACGGAGATTTACTAACAGCGTCAATTCTCTATTTAACTAAATTACTAGCTGAAACTAGAGCTGTCAAGAGATCTTTGTTAGAACTAGAATTTTCTAAATAACTAAATACCTAAGACCAGAATTTAATGAATTTAGGGCTGTGGCTGGAATTTTTATACATATTACACACAATTTTCAATAAATAAATTTTTGATAGGTTTAAAATGACAAATACGAGAGCCAAGCCATAATTATTGAGAATAAGACAATTTAATAGGCCGTGCAGAACAAAACATACAGTATTATTTAGAGTAACTCGTTATCTGCCATTTAAGGTTTAGTTGTTGAAGTTACGTTAGTTAGAACCCGAGTTGTTAATTTTTTAAAATGGCATTAAAAGTCAAAACATGGAATTAACCAAATATCATTTTCGACTCATGATTTATTACGACTTTTAAAGATGTTTAAGCGCTTATGAGTCCAAAGAGAATTTAGACTCGGATTTTAGTAACTACGCATCTCCTTTTGTTACAAGTTACCATGGTGTAAAGAATTTTAACTTGAAAGGCATTTTGTTCAGCATTAAAAAGGAGCAGAGCATGCTCCTACGACCGTTACCGAAAAAAACATTGCTGCTGTTAAGAAAATAATTGAAGAAGGCGATAAAGCCACTTATGCGGTCATAGAGCATCAATTCAAGAGTAGATCCGCAACTGTTAATACAAGCATACACTATCACTTACATTTAATAAAAAATATCAATCGTTTTGTGCCGCATTGGCTTTCTGATTCCTAAAAAACTGAACGTTTCACAATTGGCCACGAAACTTCATATCTTCTAAGTAATGGCAAACAAACATTTTTTTCCCAATATTCTGATGAGTGACAAAATTTATATTCCCATTTTCGACATACCTACCGGCCAAGAGGGTCGTGTATG
>OW679195.1:142121216-142277157 GCA_940337035.1 Agriotes lineatus | reverse complement strand
TGTATCTTTGTTTGCTATCTCCTCCGAAGATACTGACCGATTAAATTGTATAATAGCTTAAAATTTTGCTAATTTTTAGACTTAGATACGGGCTTTACTCTTAAAAAAGTACGAAAAAGTAAAGTAAAATTAAATTATATTTAATTTAATTAAACTGTGTAATTAGCGAAACGAAGCATAGCTCGGTTGATTCACTGGTATAAAAATATGATGTGAGCTGCAACTACATTTGAGTTTGATAATAATAATCCAAAAAACTTTAAAGCTTCAAAAAATGTTAACAAACTATTTAGACAACTTGCATTTAGCATTACTAGACGAAAACCAAGAATTAATAGCTGAGGATGTTCAGTTCGTGATACGGCACTGCACTTCGACAGCTTGAAGTTGTTTTCGAAACAGGTGTTCTAGCTAAACGAAAAACAGAACCAAAGCGGAAGGTTGGCTTACTCACAGGATTATAAATAATTCGAAAGTTTAACTCTAATTACTGCAGGTGAGTTTTAAAAGCGTGGAATTCGAACGAACGCGGCGACACCCCATTAATCACACACGATACCTGCGTAAGGGAGTAGCAGGCAGCAGTTTAAACTTGGCTATTCATACGGTTTTATATCAGCTAAATTCTAAACAATAAAATATGGATATGGGGGACATCTGCGAGCTGCCGGCTGTCTGGGCGGATTTGCTTTTCCGGGTTCCTCGCCACGCGTCTTTTGTCAACCTCTATGTAATGGTGGGTTCACACCCAGATATGAGTAAGGCCCTACTTTATGAATGCTATATTTTGTACCTACACGTATAACCTATAATGCCGTTATTGAGGTGTATTGTTACGAGCAGTTAGCAAAGTACACCGTGCGATTCTAACAATGGTTTTTGGAACGTGACTGCAAGAGTGTGGGATGATACAGTTTACAGTAATTCTCGACGCGTGGGTAATTGGTGGAGCAGTGCATTGTGGAACTAAACCGAGCTAAAAACTGCAGTAAACACCTACTTTGCAAGATCAGGGATCATTCATCACGCTATAAAGAAGTGGGACTATCGTGCTTGCTATTACACCACATACAACCATGCACTATTTTTCATTTCCTAAGAAACACCTAGTGGGCTATATAAAAATATCACATTCACATGAAACTATTAGTTGCATTTGTAGGTTTTGTTCTTACAATAGAAATACATAACATGCTACAGAGTTGCATCGTAGTATCATCCAACATACTTTCTAACAGATTTTTATATTAATCCATCTCATAGCATCCTACCCAACTAGAATAATTAGTCGTAGGAACTTTAATGTGTCTTGTCACTAGTCACAGTTACGTAGTAGAAATATTCACATTACATGCAAACGAATAAAATTGAGAATAACTTTTGGTAACCGCAACGTTTAAGCGACATTCCTGAAACTTGCACGGCTACGTTCCAGTATCGTTGTGGTTAAGTAGCGGCGACATTGTGTCTTGGTAGCAGCGACTTTCACGGACTTTCGCTATTTTTTTTAGATTAGTGTTGCTTGCTCTGTCTTGTAACTGTTTTTCTTATGATTCATTTCTCAATAATCCTTTGTTCATTTTTCTAGCTAAAAAAATACTACAAAAGTATTATTAGAGATTAAAACGTATCTTCTTGCCCGATGCTCCGAGTAACAAAATTTAAACGAATGCAAGTCTACTGTCAAACACAATGATTCAAAATTGAAAATTTTAATGAAATTATTGGCTTTAAAATATTTAACATCATGCAAGGAACTGAGCTCCTGGACGTTGATTTTTTAAATTATTTTTTGAAACTAACTAACCATTACTTATTAATTTATTATATTTTGTGCAAAAATTAAGACAAATAATTTTTTTAAACCATTGGAACGTGAAGGATCGTGCTTTTTAATAATAGCTCTGGCATTTTGCTCATAAAAATAGCGTATTGGAAAAACCTAACTTTGAAGTCGTTTTAACTAATAAATATAACTTAATAGTAATTCCTACTGGACGATAGTGGGACGGGAATTGCAAACTGTTAAGTTATATTTAGTACGAAGTACCGAATGAAAGTGTAGCGTCACATTAAAGCGCCGGTGGGGTTGTAGAATGCTGATAATTTTTTTTTACCAACGTTGCTGTTGTAACCAGACGTCGTTATTTTTAAGAGCTCCACTGCCGAGTACTTATCTACATTACGACACACTTATATAGCAATACACCGCACGAATTTTATCAATATTGTGGGTACCTACCAAATCGCAAAGGTTTTTCATGGTGAATTTAAGGGGCAACACGCACCTTACAGTAACGGTGTACAGTGACGTTCCGTGCTGAAGGTAGCGGAAACATTACTAATAATTATTACTTTCACGACTTTAAAAGGATAGTGAAGGTCTCCAGAATGTCACGGCACTGATAACAGTTGCAACTTTGAAGTTGCATTTCAGTAGCATGAATTAGTCGCCGCTACCATCATTAGCCATCTTCAAGTTCTTGAAACTTTAATGTCATATTTAAAGTAACTACGACGTTTCTAATACAGGGAAAACAACGCACAAGTGATATATGGCCATATGGTCATATAAAGCCACTGTAGAAGTAAAACCTCCTATCTCAAATACGAGTACTATGGCACTAGTTGGAGAAGGTTCTCATCTGTCGTCTTCTACTATCAGCCCAGCAGCCAAAAGCAAAATTTCTGTCAGATATTGTTTTTGGGTTTCACTTATCCAATACTGATGCATGCAAGTACGTGTTTTACTGATATCCACCCTTGTCGTATATTTCAAATAATTTGCTATTTATTTACAAGTCTTGCCTACCATTTGGTGACCGACGAATGCAAAGTGTAAAGTAGTCATGATCAGAAGTGGCCATGATTCCCATGCCATCATCTTTCCCTCCATTATTGCAGATTGTGATTGACTAGACCTAAAATAAAGTTTGCGGTAGCACAACAGACTCGTCGAAGCCTGTTCGCCGTTTCAAATATTCGTGAAAACTCATAATCCATCTTTATTCTTAATAACCGGTTTCTGTAGAGATACTAAATAGCTTGTATTATGGTATTCTTTACTTGTTTTTCTAATGTTCGCCATAATTGTTGGATAATTGCATTGTTATAAGCTTTCGTCAGATGTAAAAACAAGGTAAAGTTCTTTATCGGTCTTTAAACCCGAGGCGTTGCTCTATGTTAGTTGAAACATAGTTTTCAACTACTACATGTCTTCCAACTTACCACAATTGAGGCTACAACATACAGTCATGCATTTGTAGTTTTCGCATGCATTCTTTTTGACTTGTCACTTCCCCCGTCTAAATGACGAAGGAAGTATTGTAATCGCGAATAAATTACCCTCAGAAATTTCTTCAGATCTTTACTTTTCAGGGTTTCTAGATGATGAGAAACAAGTTTTCTCAATTCCGTCTGTCTCCCTGTCTGTCTGTCTGTCTGTCTGTCTGTTAGCGGTATAACTCAAAAACTATTTGTTGGAGGACGACGATAGTTTGCATAGAGATTATATATTTATCTGGCATGAAACCGAGAAAATTTCAGACAAATATATACAGGGTAAAAAAATTAAGTTTTGTTTATTTTTGCGTTAACTTTGAAATAGATGGAAGTAATAATTTTCACATAGGGCAAGATTTATATTTGCCGAAAATAAGTCTCAACCCATACAGGATAATGTCACAAAAGAGAAAAACATTTCAACAATAAGACCGTTCTGTCCAAGAGAGGGGCGCGCCGCACTCGTTGCAATAAGTCTCAATGCCGCAGACGACAAGTCGATGCGGTTACAATCTGCTACGCAGATGCGACTGAGTTCAAATTCCCCCAGCAGGCTACATTTTTTTATTTAAAAATGTATTTAATGTATTAGAAATGTGAAGATATTTTTACTCCTAACTTAATTTGATTTTTAAAATGATTTAGGGTTACAATGTCCACGAGGAAAGTTCTGGGTAAAGCTTTTTACATATTTTTTTATATATGAAAGCAATACGTCCCATCTTCATCTAGACATATTTTAATGCGATTATGTTAACAAAGATATGAGTTTTACAAACCCATATTTGATACATTTCGCTGGTATGGTTTCATAACTGCAGGCTTTCCAACTATTCATAGACTGTCCTGCTTTGCTTGCTATTTTTTGGGAATTAGCTGCTTTCTGTTTGATACATAATCCGTGATTGATATTCCTCTCTGCATGCTGTTAATTGTTCTGGATACTCTCTCTCTCTCTCTCTCTCTCTCTCTCTCTCTCTTGGATTTGTACTAATTAGCGATAGTGAATATCTTTTAATTTCTTAATATACTCGTATATCTACACTCTACACATTTATTTTTCCGACTTCTGTTCCTTTTCTCTTTGCAAATATCTTTAACTCGCTTTTGTAATGTATTTTATTTTGTTATTGTGTTTGAGGAAGTAAATTTCTGTTTGTGTCTCAGTAGAGTAGTAGAAGTAAAAAACTCGAGATTTTAACAAATATTGGTGAAAACAAACAACAAAAGTTTTATGTTTTGGAATAATATAATTGCAACTATCTCTCCTTTAAATATAAAAAGTTCAGTTTGTAAAACTATTCCAGTAACTATTTTACTGTTTGTTAGAGAAATACATAAAATAATTAAAAAATACTACATTTTGGTTTAAATAATAATTTAATTTAAAATTTACATATTTTAGTAATTTTAAATATTATATCACTACCTTCTACCTCCTATTAAAATGTCAAAGAAAATATAAAAGACGATATAATAATTTTGACATTACAGCCATAATGGGGAAATATATGTTTGAAGTATTAAATAAATCTATGACTTTGGAATTTATTTAGCAAAACAAAGTTGGAAATAGTAGCTTATTGATTTTTTTTTTCAAATTTACAGTAATGTACTTGGTATCATATTGAGTCAAATTATAGCAATTCCTATGGTACATCCATTATGCTGCATATAAGAGATGTTCCGGAAAATTTCAGAGCATTGAAAAGCAGAAAACTAAGTGAAGTAACATCTGATTATTTCAAGAAATTTATGAATAAAATAATCATGAAAAATACGAATTCCAGTTGAAATGTATTTTAATTTATTTTTGAGACCTGCATACGTTTTCTGCACGTTACGTTTAAATTAAATTCTGTTAACAGTTGCTTTGAGCAAAAATTTAGAAACTCTGAAAATCGTTAATTCGGGTATCCACAACGAAAATTAAAATAGATATCATTTGTAAAATATAAACTAGGATGTCGTGTCATTTTTTGTTTAAAGCAGGATGTTATTGATTTTTCCCTTTAAGCTCTGTTTGACTGTTATTGCTCTAGAAAGACTAGTTAGTACATGATGAAACTTAACAAACACACATTCCAAAAAACAAATTTTGAATTCACTACTACTTTCTTGGGAATTATGATATTATCGCTATATGTTTTTATTCCAAAAGGATTATAACTAAAGCATTCATAAACTAATTTGAGTTTTTATACCGAATACGAGTCCTATCTGTCTTCATTATTTTCATAATTTCTTTGTGTGTTCTACACATGTATTATTACAATTAGAAGATTACTAGGAATTTTATATTTACATCATTGGAATTTATTACAGTGCAAATGGGAAAGCAGGCAGCAGTTAATGAAATAATTAGTCCTTCAATTTCGGGGCGCTTTAACTACGAGTTAAATCGGACTAATTAAACACTAAAATGCTGGTATTTGTAAATATGAGATGGGTCGTTGACTTATTTAAAGTAATCGATTTCCACAAGTTTTGAATTAGTGGATTTAATAAATTTTGAAAGTGATCATTTACCAATTATATTTTCAAATTTGTTTGAAAGTTGTATAAGATTACATTATTGAGACATCGACTTACTCTCTTTGATGCGGATTTATAAATACTTTTTTTATTCAAAAAAACAGAAAAAATATAAACTAAATTTAATAACTGTTGCATTTATTAAATATATTTTACATCAGTAGGCATCTATTTTTACATAAAATTTAGAAACATCTATGTAGATACAGTTTTATACTTAAATAGATATTCTGAAATATTCATACGAATCTCGAGACTATAATTATAGCAGTTCGATTAATGTCCATATACCATTTCCCATGGAACATGCATTTCAGCAGCAGGTACTGCTATTTTTTTATACGAATAGAAACATAATTGGATGTTTTAAGATTAAAAGCAGTGTATGTCAAAATAATATTTTAACAGTGGCTGAACAGAATTACTATAAGCAGCAGTGGCATTTGAAAATAAAATGCACAAAAGAATCAATGCATAAAAGAGAAAAAGAAAATAGTAAATGGGAATTTAGGGGTATAAAGTGTATATTCATACAATAACGCACAATAAACAACAGACATCGATGTTGCATTTATGTTACCTACTGCCATACCTCCATGCTATTTAATTCACTTCAATGTTGATATTTTGTGAACATAATAATTTAATGTTATTTGCTTAGAATAAAATGTTATAATTATTCAAATTATATGTGCTATAGCGGTAAGGACCAATAACTGTGTGGGAAGATTGTAAAAGGGTACAAATTATATAAGAACTTGTGGAAAGAATGTTGTAATCGGCCAAAAAAGATACATGATTTATAGAATCTTAGGATTTGGCTATAACCATAAAGCGATTGCAAATCCAAGAAGAATATCTTATAAATATTAACTACTTTTCTACAAGCACTTTTATTATTCTTTAGTCAAAAAATCGTGAAAGGCTGGAATTATATAAATTTCATATTATAGAAATACTGACACAGTTAGTGTCACATATACAGATAAGAAGTGTACATTTGTAGACTGCAAATGCACAATCATACTCGACTGAAATTAAATGCAGATGAAAACGTGCATATTAATTTTGATCAACAATGTCCATTTAGTAAATTTATGAAAGTAAATTAACATGTAAAGTAAACGTGAGACGTGAAACTGTTTGCAACCATAGGACATTTGAATAAATTCTTATAAAATAAAATTTGGTTACAGCGAATATCGATAACAATATTAAAGTATCTCCTTATATCTGGATTCGTTCTATTTTTCTATATATGCAAAATTTTCTGTTCACTATTTTATTGCTCGTGATTGTTTACAGAAATTCAAACGTTCTGTTGCAGAAAGAAAATACACTAGGACCTATTTAACTTCTTAAACGGGTTTGCACGCTAAAAAGTCGAACATTTAATATGTAAATACGAGATGCATATATTGCTACTATTGCCAAACCAATTAATAAATTTTAAAGTGTACTAGATACTAACCGGAATAGTAGTAGTAGTAGTCTGCTGTCGGTATTAAGTTGTTGTTTATTGTATTGTCCAATTCACAATTACGTTTTTGTATACTCTAAGCTGTTATTAAAATATACCTTCTACAGGTATCTTGTTTTAACACTGGCAATTCCAAATCTCAATAATAAATTATAAGTGAAGCTTTTAGAAACACCAAACACATACAGCAGTGTCTAATCTCCCCGTAACAGAACTGTCAACATACATTCAAAACGTGCTCAGCGAACCCAGTTATAAGTGGCCTCATTGTAACGACTTCAATTACATAGTGTTACGCGTACACATACGACCCAATAAACACTAACAGTTGTTGTACAGTGTGGAAATAAGTTGCGCTCCGTTAATCTTAGTTTTAGGGAAAAAAATTCAAAACAGTATAGCGATTTTTGTTTTGTTTTAAATGTTAAGATGTCATCAATATTTTTTTAAAAGAGAGCCTATATTTTTTCATTTATTTCAGTGGCAAGCTTTAACCTATATTCAGCGATATAAAATGTTAAATCGGTTACATTAGAAAAAAAAAATAAGAACGACCTCAAAGTTCATATAGTAAACATGAATCAAATTTTCAGTCAATTTAGTTACTTGTGTTTAAAGAAAAAACATTTTTTTGGACAATAATTCCAACATAAAAAATGAATGTACAGTGATCGGTTTTGGTTTTAAGCCCAGGAATCAACGTTTACTATTTGTAATTAAAGTATTTCTTTAATTTTTTTCTAATGTAGCCTATTCAACACTTTTGACTGTTGAAGACATATTAAAACTTGCTACCAAAAAAAATAATAGAAAAAGTAAGCTGCCATTTAAAAAAACTAGTGCTGACGTTATAACATGTAAAACAAGTGACATAAAAATCTGAAAATTACTCTAACATAGGCGCTGCTATTAGAATCGCTTCATCATTTTGAAATTTTTCATATAAACGAACATTAACGAAGTTCCGAATTAATGCGTTACTTAATTTGCATACTCTAAACAGAACATCATTGTATCCGATGTGGGTACTAGGCAGATTGTTTCGTCAACTAAAGAAAATAATTCTTGCGTCACACTATTATATTATCTGTAGTGTTATTTCGAAAAAGATATTCTCATAAGCCTTGTAAAATGATGAGGGCAATTTATACGTAACTATGTCTATTGTGTAATTTTCAAGCCAATATAAAGCTTTTATCTTCATGGCTACGTTATGAAATTTTGGGAGGATAATAAAATAATAACACTCACGACTCATTCCTCCACGAAGCGCAAATGATACTATATTTTTAAAATAACATAATTGGGGATAGAGTGCTTCGATTTGTCGATAGAAGATTTATGTGAGAAGCTATTTCGCTGCTTTGTAAGAAAGATGTACAGATTTAAATAAATGAACCGTTAACTGCCCGCATTCATAAATGCAATGAACTTTAAAACAGTTGAATTATAGTAAAGTATAAAGCTGTGAGAAACGGCGAAAGGTGTCAGGTCCGAGTGTTTACATAATATTTTAAGTCCTAATGGTCGGTTTCAGTGAGCCTAAAAATAAAGGCTGACAGAAATGAAGGTGTGTAAAGTGTATACTTACCATAATCGTGAAGCAAATTCTAACAGACATTCACGTTTTTACAGTGTATTATTAGAAGTATAAATCCACACCTGCTTTCGCTAATAACAAGGTAACTTGGAGATATCTCTATTCCCCGTATCCCAAAGCACCGACCCTATCATTAATAAAATTGTGTTTTTTAATAACTATATTAAAGGTGCTCTTGGATATTTGGAGCGCCAAAAAAGGAACGGGTTCTTGCTCACGGCTAGTTTTTATTAGACCTTGTTAGTACAGCTGCAGTTAATGACACAAAATGGAAGATAAAGCAAAAAACGTTATTCTTGTAATTATATAATAATGCAGGGTAATCACTCTCGCGGGCTGAAGAATGAGCTTAGAATTGCAGAATCGGAATTTTGACGGCATTTTTGGCATGGCCGCTGTTACGTGACACCATCGCGTGGTTTTCTAAACGAACGCCATTACAGACTTGAACTTATGAGATTCAGATTTCAGCGCTGGAAGAAAATCAGGTCCTTAGGGTTTCCTTTATTTTCCCGCTGGCATAAACTGCGCTCTAACAATGTTTTAGCGTTCATTAAAACTCATTACCAACAAAACATAACTTCAGCAAGGTTGATGCAATTTCGTTCCGTAATTAAACAAACACTAGATGTTCATATCTGCGAGGCATAAAGATAAGGAGACGTAAGCTGGAAATGCAATTAAATTGCAGTTCGTTACCTTTCGCCCAGATAACGCAGCAAGGTGCAGTCGTATTTATGACACCGTTTGATAAAATTTAATTATGGCAGTGAGGACAAACAAGCCGTTATTTCAGTGTACAGAGGAGACAAACAAACTTAATTTGGATTCCGACGATGCTACATTTTATGTGTTCGAGCCGCGCATTTTTTAATAAATTGAAAATAGTAGAATTCCGCGAAGAAAGCAAAGGAAAGGCACGAACACGCACAGCGCTGATGTACATAGTTAAGGGAAAATTTTACAACCAACTAAATTTAGGTCTCATAACCTGTGGGAAAGTATGTGCCTTTCTGCATAAACCAAAACAGGAAAAAAGTTTAGCCTCCGCTGCAAATGCGGAAATTGAATGGCGCAAACTGGGGCATCGACAAGCATCGCGAGTGCCCATAGCTCTGAGAGATTTCTTACTGGAATAGTCATATAAAAACTGGAACTTCATTATTCTGGAGTAGTGCGATCAATGATAACCGTCTTCCTTTTGATGGCAACTAGCTCTTCTATAGATGTACGCTTATGTACATGTATTAGAATAACCTGAAATGTCTGTGTAACATGTACATCGTTTACTTGGTTTTTGCACAGTAAGTAGCCAGTAAGTTTCAGTTGAATGAACCTGTTATGTATAGTCTTGTAAGGAAAGCTAAATATGTACAGGAATACGAAAGCTAAATATGTACAGGAATACCTAATTAATCATAATGTAGAAGTTCGGGACAAACATACTACCAAGAAACGTTGGAGTTCATAAAATATTTTAAATTAAACTGTAAGATATGTAAATGCAACAGACAACAATTTTAAATAACATGGACATGAGGTTCTTAGGTTATCCTCGCACCCTTGTCAATGTAATTCAATTGAAATGATATGGAGGTTTTCTAAAATCTACCATAACAATCATACAAATTCTCAGTTATTTCAGGACAGAGTAGAAAATTTTTGAGATGGGAGTCTTTCAAAATGTACATTCGAAATGTAGCAACAATTTTGTAACCATTGTAAAACACAAATATTGGTCTAAGACCATGGAAAATATTCCTCCATTGCTCAATTCATTGCTTCGTTAACAACAAGAGAGTATGATTCAGAATTAGATGAAAATAGTGATTCTGATTAAGATTCTTCTGATGAAATAATAAATGTGGAATATGGTGTTCATCTATTAATATTTTTAGTCCTATAATTTTAATTTTCCAAAAAATATATCAGATTTTTAGAATGACTAGCAAAATACTTAATCAATATAAAAATTCAAAGGAACAAGTCAAGTAAATTGATGCGATGCTCCTTGAATTTATGCAAGCCTTCAATTTGTGTAGTTCCGTGGATTGCTGCTTGCACTCGTTCAGGACGCACTTCAAAAAATAAATCGCATAGTTATAGGACCAGGTTATTTTACTGAAGGGGTTTACACTTGCTAAAGAGATGAATGGAGTAGTCAGGCCTAACTCCCCCTTAAGGCATTTATAGCGTTTGTCTGTTCACAAATGAATACACTTCAAAGTTTAAAAGTATATTGGAAAATCAAATAAAATACAGAACTTTGCATACAATTAAATTGTGTCGTGTTTTGCGATTCGATCTAATAACCTACTATTTGCATAAGTGCAAAACACACCGCTCGCATAAAATTCCCTGCTTGTAAACAATGTGTATGAAACTTAACCTAATGATACCATATTAATTCCGAACTAGTTTTGCAGTCTGGTTTGTTCCCGCACAATTTTACCGAATTTCATGGGCAAACAGAAGTTTGAACAATAGAAATTGTTCATTAGAATTTGATAATATTCTAATGACTGCTTTTATTATAAAAATCACGTGAAGAGCTACGACAATAGACATTCTAATTTCGTCAGAATATATTGAGGAGTTTAGTTTTATGTTTCTATTATTAGGCTTCAAACAATTGTACACGCTTATGAACCTAAAGAAAAATAGTTTACCTATATTGTAATAATATACCAACCAAACAAATAAATAATAATCTTCAAAACAATAATAGCTTAGAATAGTAAACTAACTTGTGCTGTAAATATTAAATACAAATTAGTATCAATTTGCCTAAAGCAAAATTTTATTAATTTAGTACATCATTATATCAAAGATAAATAATACACAAATATTGGTTAACTGGTCGGCCAGGGACGTAGCTAGGATTTTCTTCATAGGGGGGGGGGGGGGAGTTTATTCCTCAAATCTTGTTCAACAGCTGTCATTTTAAAGCTAAACAACTGTGAGTGTTTTCTGGAATATATTATAACTTTTAAGAAAGAGAAATTAATTATTACTGTATCTTTCAAATTAGAAATTTATTGATGTTAAGTACAGATGATATACCTCTATAGTCATAAACATTAAGGTAGAAGTATTTTAATTTTACAAATGTAATCACCTTGATTTATTACCCGCCATGATTGGAAGGACGACATGTCTAAAAATACACGCAATAACCAAACCACATTTGAAGGAAAAATTTACATGGATGTAATTTTAGTCTACACAAAGTAGAATTGTCAACTTTCAGTCTAGACAGGTTGACCTTATATATATTTTTAGATTTCGTGGGGAAGGGGGGGGCCGATTCAGCCCCTCGAGATCATTCCTCGAGTACGTCACTGTGGTCGACCAAAAATCATAAAAAAGAATGAGTATTTATGTATACGAAACAACCACCCTAACGTGGTCTCCTACTGTGCAGAAACTAAGTGAATAGATTGTAATAAAATGAACATCTGCTTACGCCTCGGCACCTTGTAATAAATTAGCCTTTGTAATAGCACGATTAAATTTTATATACAGTCTGCACAATTTATATGTCACGGGAATATTAGGTTAAAGAGACAACTACAATAGTATATTACTCTACAGGTTGAGAAAAGTGATGTTTTTCTGAACAAGTATGGCGTGTTCGAGTACGAGCGTTAACGAGTACTAAAAATCCATACGAGTTCAGAAAACCCACTTTTCTAACGCGTTGAGTATTAGTATATTATTATATGAGCGATTATGACAGCCATTATTCACGAAGATGACATTTGCAACACGCGCCTTCGGCTTGTAGCGCAAGCCATCTGAGTGAATAATGGCCATAATCGCGAATATAATACATATTTTATCTACTCCTGTGCAAAAGGAGTTGTGTGTTCATATTTCACAATTATGACATTTGTGACAGCTGTTAACTTCAAAATAGTTTATCTACTCCTACCGTACAATAGCCATTAATTATGATTCATAATTCACAGTTTGCAGCCAATCATAAAATTCTATTTTCATTATTCAATAGTTTGCAAGTTGCAACCAATCAGAAAATTCTATTTTCATTACTCAATAGGTTGTAGCCAATCACAAAATTCATTCTTATTATTAAATGACTTTTATCTACTCCTACTGCACAATAGCTATGAAATATGACTCATAATTCACGGTTTGCAGCCAATCATAAAATCTATTTTCATTATTCAATAGTTTGCAAACTGCAACCAATCAGAAAATTCTATTTCATTATTCAATAGGTTGTAGCCAATCACAATATTCCTTCTTATTATTAAATGACTTTTGAAGTTAACAGCTGTCACAAATGTCATAATTCTGAAATGTGAACACAAGGTTCCTATTGCATAGGAGTAGATAAAATATCGTATTATATTCGCGATTATGGCCATTATTCACTCATGTCATCTTCGTGAATAATGGCTGTCATAATCGCTCATATAATAATATACTATTATCGCATTTCATAAGAAATGTAAAATATTTAATTTTATTTAATTTGAAATTTTGTTAACAGCTGTTAAAATATATTAGGCATTAGGAGATATTCAGCTACTTAAAAAAACAGGAACAATTACTGTGATTAAGTTATCAATTTCCCTAGTTGTTATTGAACCAAGGAGAATGATAACATACAGTAATAGTCAATTACAACAATAGTAAATTTTTTATTCTAAAAAACATATTTTAATAAGAAATGATGTAACGTTTCGCAGTATTAATTTTCTGCTTCATCAGACATATGGTTTAGTAATTTAAATATAATAAAAACATGTTCAATGATTTTCTGTAAGTAGAAAAACACAAGAATTAGATAGGTGAAAGAGATATTCCAGTCTCACTTTTTTTACCTTGAAATATTTTCATATGCATCTTGTAGTAGTTTATGAAAAATGTACATTTAAGTGTTTTAATTTAAACTGTTTTCTGTAAAGAAAAGGGCTTATATTAGTAAAAATCTATAATGCTTGCAAGTGTGATGTATACATACTTATTAGTATGTTAATACATATGGCAAGAGTAACTTCTCTCAGTTTTTCAATATAAAAATGTTTGTAGGTATGTGTCGTATGCTGTTTATGTGATACAAAAGACGTGCTATTGTGTTGATCCTTGATGTTGTGTACGTTTCTAAAAAGGGGGTATTAATTGTTGATATTTAAGTTAAGATTTATATTATGGATTTTATTTTTTTTTTTATTTTTATTCTTAGTTTAGCAATACCTTTATTATTATATTTTTCTTCTTTGATATAATTGGCTGGGTAAGCCATTATAATTTCATTGCATACGATGAGGGTATGAAGTTCCAAAGTGTTTTAATTTGGGGTTGATTTAGTAATAATTCATAATCTGTGGAAGAGGAGAAATAAAGTTATGGGTTATATTATGGCTAATTAGTAAAGAATTACCTTTTGTTTAATTTTTCTCTCCTACTATATTCGCTTGGTATGCATTTGTAATATTTTTTGTTTACGATGAAAATCAAGTGCGTTTTAGTTTGAGGTTAATAAACAATTTTTATCTGTAAAAAAAAAACTAGTATGTGTATTATGCTTTATTAATTTTTAAGGTGTTTTTATTTTACCTGTGTGACATTGTTGAGGGTCGTGGTTCTTGATTTAATACGGTATGCTTGTAACGGGTGACCATGTGTTTTTTAAAAGTTGTTTCTGGATAAAGGCATGAATGAGGAGGAAAGCTGTATTGGTAAAACGTTTTGGTAGATCTAATAATAGAATTAATGTTAAAATAAAACAGTTAAATAATGGGAAAACTTACAATTTGTGAAATTAGGTGGAGCATCAAAAATCCGCGTCCATTGATGCCTCCATCTTGTTGGTCACCAAGATGGTTAGGCGAATTTAGTGTGAAACTACTTGAGAGATTTGGTATGTCAAATAATAATTGAGAAAAGATTTTTAAATTTTAAAATTTGATTAAAAAGTAAATGTAGTGAATACCTAAATGTGTTTATTTTAAAAAAATTTTTTACTTTGAGTTCATAAGAATAAATATGAAAAAGTATAATGATAAAAATATTATTTGTTGATTAGTAAGTTGTCGTAAGTATTATTTAGGATTTCTGTGTCAGTTTTGTAATTTATTGCGGTGGGTGATTTTTTATTTCGATGCATTCGAGTAGAGTCTTTTTTTTAAATTTGTTTCTGTATGAAGTATTTTGGGATTTTTTAAGTCAAAACTATGTAAGTTGTCAATAGCGTGATCGGATAGGGCTGTGTTTGGTTTATTGGGACGGGTTAATTTTGTTTTAATTGATTGTCCATGTTGATTCATACGTTTTTCTACATACTGTTTAATTTGGCCTATGTAAGTGGCGGGGCAATTGTTGCAATTGACCTGGTATACTGGGTGTGATTTTTGGTTAGTGTTTGTTTTATCTTTTAAATTTTTGAAACAATGTTTTTGTAATGTGTTAGGATTTTTAAAGGCTGTTTGAATATATATTTTTTTTAATTCTTTTTCAATTTTTTCTGATAAGTATGGAATGTAAGGAATTGTAGTGTATTTTTTAGGTTCAAATTGGTTATTGTTGAATTCATTACTTAGAAAGTTGGGTTGTAATGTTATTGAATTGTTTAGGCTATTCTGTTTTTTTTTTTTTAAATACACATTCTAGTCTTGATGTTTTTACTGATAAAGTGTTTTGGATAATTATTTTGTAATAGAATATTGGTTATTATTTTGATGTTGTCATTGTGATGTTTTTTATTTGAAAGGAGGATTGCTCGATCAACGAGTCCTGATATCATGCTTTTTTTGTATTTTGTAGTAGTGTTTGAGAAAAAATTTAAATATTTTTAGAAACGTACACAACATCAAGGATCAACACAATAGCACGTCTTTTTGTATCACATAAACAGCATACGACACATACCTACAAACATTTTTATATTGAAAAACTGAGAGAAGTTACTCTTGCCATATTGTATTAACATACTAAATAAGTAAGTATACATCACACTTGCAAGCATTATAGATTTTTACTAATATAAGCCCTTTTCTTTACAGAAAACAGTTTAAATTAAAACACTTAAATGTACATTTTTCATAAACTACTACAAGATGCATATGAAAATATTTTCAAGGTAAAAAAAGTGAGACTGGAATATCTCTTTCACCTATCTAATTCTTGTGTTTTTCTACTTACAGAAAATCATTGAACATGTTTTTATTATATTTAAATTACTAAACCATATGTCTGATGAAGCAGAAAAATTCTCCTTGGTTCAATAACAACTAGGGAAATTGATAACTTAATCACAGTAATTGTTCCTGTTTTTTTAAAGTAGCTGAATATCTCCTAATGCCTAATTTAATTTTTACATACAAGTGTCAAAACATAACCAAGATGAGCACAACTCATTCCTATATACTAAAGCACAATAGGCAGCTCCAGTTGATGTTACACGTTTGGCAGTAGTGAAGTGTGTTGTTGGTGATGGTGATACTGTAAGTTTATATTAAATTCGAGGTTAGCAGGTTAGGTTTTGCGTCAATCTGTGTCAAAACTGACGCAAAACCTAACCTACTAACCTCGAATTTGACATAGACTTACAGTGTCACCAACAACACACTTCAGTATTGCCAACAGTAAAACGAATCGCCATTGATAGGCAGAAAAGTGTTGCGATTTTGAATGAAGAAATGTAGTACATTTCCAAATAAAATGCGATAAACGAATACCTTGTTTTCAACAATTAACAGGAAGTTTTACAAGAAAACCATGGAGCATTAACTTTTTCAATACGAAAAATACAAATATTGAACAACTCCAGAAATCTCACTTTAGGTCAATATCACATACAACTTGTAAAATGGAAGAGGGAAAAACGGTTTTGCATTTTATGTTAATGAATATTGCTGCCCCTCATTTTTATTTGTACAAATAACAATGAAATCATGCTGCGTATTTTATTGACAGACAATTGTACTTAGTTGCTCACTAAGGTTGGCAATAAAAAGTATATATATTGCGAGTTTTCTTTACAGCTGACTCCGTCTCTAGCTTCCTATTATCCATATCTCTCTATCTCTCCAATTTTCTTCCTTCAGACATCTTATCTCTATTGCCTGCTCAACTTTGGTTTTCCATTTCTTTCTAGAACAGTCTCGTTTCCTTCTCTCAGTTGGATTCCAGTCGCATATCCTCTGGAGCCATCTTGTTACTGGCATGTAATTAAGTGTCCGTATCATAGCAATCTCTTCATTTAATCTTGTAAATTATGTTTCTCTCCACTTCCATAATGTTCCGTATATTCCTATTTCTAATATGTTATAGACTACAAATTCCAACACTGCGACGCCAGATATCCGTTTCCAGAGCTTGTAATGTGTTTTCTTCCTTTTTGATATGCTTTCGATTATAGTTTTATAAATGTTTTTTTCTGTTTTCTTAGTTACTTCGTCACACCATAGTACTGAGTTTAATATATTTATTGCTGATCTCCTTTGCCCTATCTTTTGCCTTACGCAGATCTGATTCCTTTCACTGTTTGTAATGGTGCCCCGGAGATGCTTGTACTTGATACAGCTGCTTAGAGTGATATTATCTTCGACTGCGAGATGCTCCGCTTTTTCCTTATTGCGAAGTACTCCGCTTTTTTCAGATTTATTTCTTAGCCCCATTTGCAGTATTCTTCATTTAGTTTTCGCAGCATATAATATGTTGCATCGCCTTCATCTGCAGCAATGAACACTTGGTCGTCTGTTAAGTGTAGGCTATATGCAGTGACTTCTTCTATTTGTATGCCCATATATTGACATTTGCGTGTCCAGTTTCGCAAAGCTCCATTTCAGTATACATTAAAAAGTGTTATAGCTAGAGCTTAGAGCTATACTACAACCTTGTCGTAACCCTTTGTTACTTATATTGGTCGGGATATGTTGGTTTCATTTGTTATGATGTACTGTAATAGAAAGTGTAAACTCTATGATAGATAAAAATAATGCAACAGGTAATTGTCAGAATAAATGATAATAAACTTGTCAGTTGACTTTTTTCGAAAATATTTCAAGTAAGATTTTGTTTAAAAGGTGAGTAGCCAATAAAAAGGAATAACAAAGTATTCCTAAACCTATACATTATTAATTTGGGAACGTAATATAATGTGCAGTATGGCATTCTATAGAGTGATCGAAAGAAATACTCCTAGAGTGGTCTGCGATTTTTGCATTTTTGTAAAACAAAAAGTGGCATGTCGCAGCGTCATTCAGAAAATATTGAACCTCAAACAAACTTCAAAATGCTTTCAATAATATTGTAAAGGTGCTATCAAGAATACAATTTGAGATTATAATGTGAGCTGAGTGAAGACACACTTTCCAATTCCAAGACATACTTCGAGGAGAAATGTTTTCGATTACTATTTCCAATGGAGCAAGTTCGATTCCTGATCTCGATAAGCTTTTTAATAGTGGAACATGTGGCTAAACACCATTTACAGACGTACCAAGCATTTTAGAAGAGATGTGATAAGTTCCAGCATATAAAATACCTTAGTATCGGCAAGATCACTTTAAGTAAAGATTTGAACGAATTATCATCGGAGTCAGCAGGTACGGTAGTTAGTGGATACTGTCCATGCTTAGAGCTGACTTCTAATAAATTATAATAATAAAATTCAACAATAGTTAGCAGAAATCTTTGTAAATAAGAAATGCCTCTCCAGGTTCAGCTTTAATGGTTAAAATCTATGTCATGTCATAGTTATTCAATTAACTACATAGGTTTCTAACTAATAATTGCAAGGTTACGTATATTACAGCCTTATTACTCAGAAAAGTGGGAGGTGAAATCAAAGTAAATCGTAGATATATACTGCGTGACTCTTTCCCGAGCAAATTTCTTCTACATGCGCCTTATTACCAGTTTTCAAAGTAAAAAAAATGCTAAACACTTTCAAATCTGTTGATTTGTAAATTCAGTTGTCAGTCTGATACGTGAAAATACCTGGGTATCTATATGTGTGCGAATATTCGCTAATACTTGATTGTCACTGGAGGAAATTTCTTCTATTTTTTCTTCCTCTTGTTGTAGTTCAGTGGCCTTTTTTAACCACAAAGTGGTTCTGTGAGCCCTCTTCTCCCTTAGGCCGGGTAGGTAGCTAGCTTTGCCTGTCGAAAGTGAGGAAGAGTTCTCTTGTTTAGGAGTTAAGGAGGAAATTTAGAATATACAAAACATTTGATTTTTCAAAGTGAAATGATCACTACATATATGACATAACGACAGCAAAATCCAGGTAGTAATTAATAAAGTTGTTGTTTTTTTTAAATTAAATTTCCAATTCACTGCGTACAAAATTTTCAAATAAAAGATTCGCAATGTTTGTTGAAGGAGCTCCATCTTGCTGCAATAACGTATATAGAATATTATATATACAACATTCAAATTATGTTGCGAAGAGGCGAATTGTTCGTTACAAGCGTTAGCCGGTAACAATATGATGACAGTATAATCATTGTCACTTGATGCAAGCTACATACAAAATGTATCTGCATTCCCCAAGTCGATGTCCATTTACAGATATTTCGTTGCTGGTTTAATCAGTTCTTATCAATTAAATTGAACAAGTTTTCATTATTGTACAATCCCTTGAAAGAACCTTATACGAATTTATTTTATACCTTTGGTCTGTCCTAAGAGATAGAGTAACAAGTCCAACACATCACAAAGACACACACCGCACACAATGGTTGCTGCGCAATCACAAAAGGCGATCTCCAACTCTGTAACCCGAATCCGGGGCAAGTTGAGCATTGTACCGCCAGATGCTAGCGTACGAAGCACCAGCCTCTACACCGCACGGTAAATGAGGTTGCAGATAATACATACCTTTGATCTTTTTTTAATAGATATGATACATATTTGCAAAACAGCGGCATAGTTGAAAATACGTTATTCGTTAATAATTAAACCTTGAATTTTAGTCAAACAGCAAACGTCATTTTGTCAATCTAAATTAAATGTTGATTTTTAGTAATTATTTTTACTATTTATACAATTATGTCCTTTGTTAAATATGTTGACTACGACGTTTATTGAGCATATTTATATAACGCCGATATGTCGTTGATTTTACGAGCCTTTTAGACCACCAGTTAATGTAAAACGTAGCTATTACGTTAGAAAAACACGAAAAATTAACATTTTCCATTTTACGTTAAAATAAAGTTAATATAAAACGCTTTTTAGATTATAACATTGTTGCAACAACGTTATAATAACGTTTATACATTACGTTTTTACGTCGTTGATTTTCAGTACTTTTTAGAACAGCTGCAGTTACTTTGAAACGTAGATGTGACGGTTATAAAATAAGAAAACTTAAAATTTTTCACATTACGTTAAAATAACGTTAATATAAAACGCCTTTTAGATCAGTAGTCAACTCTTAACGTCGGTATGACTTTGATACAACAGCGAGATAATTACGTTTATGTAATTGGCTTTAAGTGAATTTTAGATCAGCAGTTAATGTTAGATTGACACGACGGCGACGTTCACAAACATACGTAAGCTGTACCATCTTCTCGTAAGGTCGGCAAAAACACGTGTGGTCAACGCGCTTATCACGTGTAAGGTCATTATTCACACGCTAGTGCCGACAAATTGAACCATGATATGTTGCATTAGAAGAATATAGCATGTCCTATGTTCTACTAAGCTTAATTTGTTTTTCATTTAAGGTAAATCAGCTGCCAACTTTGGGTGGAGCTAGGGTACCTTGACGTCAATTTGACGTTATTGTCCTTTCCAGAATACAGACATATCGTTGTTTTCTCTTACTCTAAAGTGATTTAGAGTGAGAGCGGACAACGATCTTTCTGTACCCTGGAAAGGATAAATACGTCAAATTGACGTCAAGGCACCCCAGGTGAAACTACACCATGTTGAATGAGCTACGGGATCTGTTTTGAGATTTCGTTTATCAAGTCGCCGTCTTATTCTATTGGGCTGGCATAATACAGAATATTCAGAAAAACGTATCTTCTTTTTGTCGTTAATACTTCACGTAAATAAAATGTCAACTTTGTGTCAAATAAAATATAGTTTGAACGTCTAAAACAAGTTAACGTTGTGATTAAAATAGAACGCGCTGATAACGTTAGTACCTAACAAATAAATTGTGTTAATAAAACGCCGTTTTAACGTATAAAGCACGGATATAATTTTAAAAAATGACAACGACGTTGCAACGTTAATATATTGGTGACTATTCAATTCACCTGTCATCTGTCAAAAAGTAACCAATGAGAATCCAGAATTCTGACGTTTCTTGACCAATCAAAAAAATATCAGTGGATATATCTTCCTAGAAGGTATTCAAGTGACTATTTTTAACAAATGTGATTTTTATTAGAAAAAGTCAATACTAGTGTTCTGTTCCTATAGAAATTGCGTAGTTTGTTGCTAGATTTACTGAAAACTAATTTGAAAAAGTAGTTTGGTTTATTAAATAGTCCCTCGAATACCATTCTTAGTCAAAGTTAAGTAGATTATTTTTGCGGTGGTATCACTACTCATGTCCATTGCGCTTTGGATTAGGACTCGTGCTATCGCACTCGTCCTAATCGTACCAAAGCGCAATGGCCATTCGTGACACCACCGCAAAAATAGTCGACATAACTTTGACTACTCATGGTATTATAAGTGAAAATTGTGCAATAACATGACGTTCAAAAGACGTTGGCTTGGCAATCAAACGTCAAAAACACGTTAAATAGTGGAAACAATATTGAAAACGCGTTTTGGATAGCATTATAATGTCCACAGATAACAGCCTTGTTTGGTCATGACTTAAACGTTAAAAGACCGCCACAGGCTAACGTACAATCAACCATATAACGTTGAAAAACTGGTTGATTTTCGCGAAACTTTGATGTTAATATAACGCTTGGTCCAAGATTATGTTTCAACGTTAGATTAACGTGTCTGTGCACACTGGGTCGTCTTACAGGTTTTTTCTATTTTATATCCTTTTTACAATTAGGGTATCGTGTCTGTGTCTGCATTGCTTATTTTTCAAGAAGATTTACTTCCATATACAGGGTGTTATGGAAATGAGTGCAAATATTTTAACCAGTGATAGAGCTCACCAAAATGAACAACTTTTTTATTTATCGTTTTTCGTTTAATGGTATATTTTCTCAATCATTTAGCACCCCTGAATTTGACGAGCCGCTTGGTAAGCAAATCTACGTTTAAGGTGAACGACACAAGTATAAGCCGTTCACGACCTTTTTGGGACAGAGTTGGCTATGATTTTTTCTTTTCATGTTGGACTAACTGATTCGATGATGTAGCGGATGCAACTTTGTTTTTCTGTCAGTGTCTGTTCGACATTTTCTTGCCACCACATTGCCAGATTTATTATTTTAATATTCGCAAGAAAATAAATGAGATATCAAATGTGTAAAAATAATTCTAATATCCGTCAAAGGAAAGGTCAAAATGCCCAAAATAATTTTGAAACAACAACAAATGTCCATTAAACGATGCTACTTCCAATTTAGAAAGGACATACCAAATTTAAAAGAACGCGAGTCGATGTGGAGACTAGAGAATATCCGGCAACGATGTACCTATTCAGAAAATATAACCTTAAACTGAAAACAACCTAACCTATCAGAAAAAGTGTCAATTTTCATGAGGGAGTTTAGTTGCAACAGAGGTTCTGCCAACAAAATTACTAGATGGCCATAGCCTCACCTGACCCAAAAAGATCGTGAACGGCTTATATATTAAAACTGACAAGTTCTTGCACAAAAAACATGCGGTCAATAACTTACCTACCTCAATTGATAAAGTACTTTGGTGACCAGATGTGAACTAAAGGCTTTATCAGTACCTATGCAGTTTTGGTTAGTTTGCATATCAAAGAAATGTTTTTGTGTTTTGCGCAATTAAATCAAAATATTATTTCATAGGCGCGTATGCATTTTTAGAGTAAAATTGTTTTGAATTTTAACTGAGTTTTGAGGGCGTTTTCGAAAAAATGATAAATCGAGAAGTTGTTCAGTTTAGCGAGTTCTGTTACGGGTTAAAATATTTGCACTCATTTCCATAAGTCCCTGTATAAGTAGGATAATTAGTGTTAATTAAGGGTTGGGGCAGTAAAACTAATTTAAAGTATTATAATTCAGTATTTAAGGTAATTTTAGGAATACAATCAATGAATTAAATTAATTAGTGAATTTCAAATAAAAGAAATTTGATCTTACCCAAAATAAGAGATAATATTTCAGAGACCTTATAAATTTAGCAATTCGACGAGTACTGTCTGAATTTTTTCATGGCAGCCTGTTATTCATATTTTATTGACGTATTTCGCCACAACAAAAAATTAAACATATATAAATACGAGCGTCTACAGAAACAAATCGGTTCCGTTTTCAACGAAAAACAATGCATACAAGTAAACTTTAGAAATTCATAAGTTGTATGATGATACCTGTTTAACAGCGACAATCAAAGGGAAAAGAAAAACGTTCTGAATTAATTTGTAAGAGACGTAACACTTTAGTCGTGATCTTTTAAACAGTTTTTATTTGTTCATCACTTGTAAACGTCAATTTATCAAGTCACTGTATTAATCAAGAAAGTTTATTTTAACAAGTTACTAACTTGTAAAATCTTTACAAGTTAACTGTCAATTTTACAAGCTTGCTCATAGATAAATTATAGCATGAAAAGCCAGAGTTGTCTTCCTTAGTATGTGTCATATTGATGAATTTAATTGCTTGACAGTTTGACATTTTGAATAAATGGTAAATTTCTAGTTATTTACAAGTGAGGAACAAATAAAATATTCAACAATACACGCAAGGTAACAGGTTTTACTGGCTCAAGGAGGTGACTGGTTCGCCTGCGGCTCGCCAGTCATATCCTTCTATTCGCCAGTAAAAACCCTTTTACCGAGCTAGTAATGTTAAATACTATAACATTTTATGTATACAGCTACTAAATATATTATTCCCTGACTACCGCATAATTACTAACCTATTGAGTGGTTTATTTACTGTGTAAAATAAGTAGGTACACCACATTTACTAATAGCTTAAATATTTTTTCGTTTATGTGAAACGCTCAAGATTGTTTGGAAATGAGTAAGTTTTTCTGTAGATTTTTTTTCTGCGTCACTTTCTTGGTTGTAGTAGATCCCCTTTTTAAATAATGTGATACATATAGGCTATTTGGCACAATCTGCCGAAGTATTGCTTTCGACCTTCACCATTTTTTAAATTTACCATTGTGTCATAACCTCTCAATCACTTGCGACTAATACAGTTGCATGAAAGGTCTCATGAGACTACCTAACTTCTGTGAAACAGCAACCGCATTGGCCTTAAGAATAGTCGCAAGAATAAGTAAGTGGAGTATGACTGAATGGACGTCATCGTGGTCCTTCCAAGATTATTTCTTTGACAGTTTGTATGGATTATGATGCAGTCGCAAGCTCGAATCTTTGACATGAGTATGAAATAAAAGTTAATAAATCTCAGAAAACAATCATAAAAGCACAGAATACACACTGAACCATTATCTGATTCTTCTTTATTGGTGCATGTTCATTGAAACTTAAAGAACATTAGTTTGGCTCTTTTTGAATAGAATCGTAGTTAAATGGTTTAACGTAAAGCCGTGGCAACTATTTACATTAATTTTGTCAAGTTCATTTCAATTTTGGTGTGCGTGTGGATAAGTTCAACAATTTAAAAATATTACAGCTGGAGGCCAGAAAGTTATGCCAGATAAATTTACAAGTCCAAGGTACATAAAATTGCGTGTACATTTCTAATTACTTATTAAAATTAAAGCCGTCTCCTTTGAAACAGGTTCGTTTCTACCACATTAGTTAGAGACTCAAGCTATTACCTAACATTGCACTCGTACTACACAATCTTTCTATTTATTTGTATATATAATCACTACGCATCCGAACTGATGATGTAATAAATTTGAAGTCATATTATATTAGTAACTAATATTTTACCTTGAGATTTACCTCAAACCTCAAAGGTAAAACTTTTACCGTCCGTGGGATGCTGCATCACTCACATATCGACGCTTGAAAACAGTTTCGCGTGCATATCGTGTGCCATCGTTTGTTGATTCTAGTATTTCAGCTGCGAAGCGAAGTATTTGGTTAGTATTTTAACCTCCAATGCAAAGCAGCAGCATTTATAATAGGCACAATATGATGAAGGTACACGCTACTTTCTGTGCAGGAAAACGGTTTATATGAACATAATTCATATGCACTTTCTTCAGGCTGAAAAAGTTTTGACCTTTGGTTTTTTCCGGCGCCGGTTGGCTTGTTAATTATGCAAGCGTGTTTATGTTTTAATGCGAACTGGGAAGTTTCCAGAAAAGCTAACTTATAAAAAGTATGTTTTGGAAGTTACATTTTTTATTGTAGTAACGCAGCAAAGACAACAACGTCCACAGCAATGAGATAAAATATTAAAGCTTCCACTTCTCTCCTAACCACCTACTTAAAACTGTTTTTGGAAGCAATTGGTTGATTGATTCCTAGGAACCTCCTGAATAAGTTAAGGTCAATTGACGAGTTCCGCTGTAACAACAGACGGTGTGATGAATAATTAAATAGCCTGGTAAATTATTTAGGAAACAAACGGTATTTGCTGTTCATGAAGGATCTCATCATGTAACGCAGTGTTAAGACAGATATTTATGATTAAATAATATACAAGCCTTCGTAGATAAAAAACTTAAACTATCACAATTTGTTATTAAAAAAGAGTACTTAGTTTTGTTTTGTGAATATACGTAGGTCAGATATTGAATAAACAATTAAAAAATTCCAATTTAGGCGCAAACAATAATTTTAGTTACTGAATAATTAACTTGCTTTTAAAATGAACAATTCCAAACTTCGGAAATACTTGCATTGATTACGACATCAATCGTCGTAAAGCAAGCAGCAACATATCAAATACAATTTGTTGTAGCAGTGCATATCGCGGTATGTCGAACGAAGTTCCAAAAACAAACCACAATCCAATTTAAAACTTCCTTTTCGAACTTCTTCAAACTTTTCTCGTAGGCTGCCCCGTAGGGCATTCCGTGGAGAAAATACCGTATTACTCAAATATAACAATAAGTTCTACTAAAAAACATCGAATGCCGAAAAACGCCCTAATGTTCATTTAGACTCAATTAAGGCGTTAGTTAGTATACGTGAAACTGACCATATACTGACCCTCATGCTATTTTTAAAATTCTTTGTACAATTATTTGTCTAAATTTACAGAACCTACACATATTTGTGCATGTAAATCAGCACTTGGAAATGTTTACAGGAAATATACAGGGTGTTCCTACCTTCTGGAAATCTCTATTACCCCTTTACAATAAATATATACAAAAAATAGAGTGGTGAACTTATCAAGGGTTTCTAGCTGAAATTTTAAAATTATATTTAATACCGCCAGTGTCGACTGGCTTGGTAGAAGTCAAGATTTTACATTTTTTGCAATAGCATCTGCTATTACCTCACCTACGCTTGCTTCCTTACTTTTTAAATTCTGCCCAATAGCTTAGAAGCTTGTTTTTATAGAAAAATGTAACATCTATTACTATTTTAAAAAGTATAGCCGCCAGTTTTTAAGATTCAGAAAAATAGTTGTATCCTACTAGCCAATGGTATCTAATTTATGCTGACATGACGCATACAAAATTGATTTTATTATACAAGGTGAATTTTAGAATTTTTGGATTTTTAAGAATTGCGAATATCCATAACTATTTTTTTCAAATTGAATACCCTTTATTTTTCGGCCGTTCTAAAGATTTTCTAATTCTCCTTAACTTTTGTTAAGCATGCCGTACAAAGTAAATTTTTTTCCAAAATTACGATTAGTTTCCCAAATTCTTTAGTGGGTCATGGAAAACGCAATTTGAGGAAACCGTAGCTACGTTTATTGTTAACCTGTCAAAAAAAATATTGGCAGTTCATAATTTGCAATAAAAAAATTAGAACTATAAATTTTAATTCAACAGTTTAATTTACAATCTAAAACATAAAATAATTTATATGAAGCAATTAACAAAATTAAACGCGGATAATTTAAACAACAGACCACCATTTTCCTAGAGGCAAAACTCTGATGTTTACGTTCTTGGTAAATTTGCATTAACATGCTTTTATATTGTTAATTAGGTTTAAATATTGTAGCTGAGCATAGTCAAATGTGTGCGAGTCCGATCCTGTGCTGTAATCACATTGTGAAAATTTATTTCGAGTGTGCAGCGTTTTACAAGGATCCTTTAGCGGGACGAGGGAATTTTCAACTTAAGCATCTTTAGATGGGAACAAGATATTAGCTTGAAGGCCTGGGCTTGAATGCGCACGTTTGTACACGGCTCCTAGTGCGTTTGTTAGACTGCGACAACTGATTCTTCGGAAACCTTCAGATGTGGGGTGCCAGATCCTAAGGTCCTAATGGCCGGCCCATAATTTATGCATTTTAAGTATATTACATCCATAACGAAGGGCCAATAGGTTATGTAGTTTATTTTTCCAGAACTGCGAGTATGTTCTCACATAACTCATATGAATTGGTTTTACATGTTTTAAGAGAGATCTACCAGAGATCTCACTACTTAAGCAGTGTTCGGTTCAGCCTGACGTTTCTTTTGTGTAGTTGCTAAGCAAAAGCTGTTATTTAAATTATTGCAGGTTTATTAATTCGTGATGTCGATAGTGATTACGTATGCCTGAGGTAAAGTCAACTTCGCCATACGAGGGGTTGAATAAATAAAAGCGGCAATGGAAACATTGAAGTCAATAGTTGCTAAGTGTTTGTGGATGCCACAAGGCAGAGTTTGATTATCCAGCAACGTAGCTTCGTACACCTATTGTGAAGCTGTGCCGTCAGTCGTCATGGCGACGTTAGAGAAAGAAGACAGCACTTTCCCCCAGCATTTATTGTAGTAACTTCCCACGCATCCCGCCGTTCGAGTTTTGGTTGACGCAATACAGTGCGAGTCTAGTATGCAGCGCAACAGTCGGAAGTTAATATGATATAGGGAATGTCTGCAGCTAAGAGCGATAAGCAGTCGCTTCCAGCTGTGTTGTAGATATCGGGTGAGTTAGAAAGAATCGTTTACGAGTGCGAAGTGTATCAGATTTTTATGCATTCAATCGTGGACAGGGTTGAACTCTGGCAAGTACTGGATTTAGGCGTTTTATTTAATGTTAATATGCTTAAATCTAATTGAAAAACTATTTTTGATACTGTGCAGCATAATCATTATGGACTCTGATACTTCTAAATGTGTTCTGTATTCCGCCTTCCATTTGATCTTTGGTTGTTCTGTCTTCAAAATAGACCGTTTCTTTCAAGTAGCTCCAGAGGAAAAAATCGCAAAGTTCCTGGTCTGGTGATCGAGGAGGCCAAGCCACTCATTGATTCGGTCTCCAAATATTTAAATATCGGCGCAACCTTCTCTAAATTTTGGTGGTGGTAGACTATCGTGTGGGTAAGATAAGTTCAGGCGTAACTGAAGCTCAACTTTTTCCAACAGTAGAAATAAGTAATTCTTTAGGAAATTAAAGTAAGTTTGATAATTTAAAAAAAACGGGCTTGCTATGTAGTTTCTAATTAAGCCTCTCCAACTATTGAGAAACCATTGATTTTGGAGGTTGGATTGTCGTATCGAGTGTGGGTATATCGTATCAGTATAGTGAATATTATTCCGATTGACTATAACATTGTTCTTAAAGGTTGCCTCATCGGTGAAGAGAACATTAGTTAGAAAATGTAGATTTTCATCCATGATTTCTATAGTAATTAAAAAAAATCTTGACCGAATTCTATATGGTATGTATGGAATGTGTAATTCCATATAATGAAGTTCAACTAACTCTTACTAATATTAGTGGGGAAACTAATCTTTCGCACACTTAAGTGTGGTTTTTCTTCAAGATTGGGAAGAACGTCTAGTTCATTCTCTTAATTTAGATTGGAACGATTTAGGATGGTTTTTATCGGATAATACACTTTGTCAGTTTTTTTTTTAAATGACTTAGCGTTTGGCTGTCTTAAGTCCTAGTAACGCTCATGATCAATTGTGGTAGCTAATGCATACTTTATATCAGTTTCTCCATTTTAATCATATTTATTCTCGGAGAATTCATTTTGAAAATGTCCAAGGCATGCATTTTAGTGGCTTAACAATAAACGTCAACGCTTCCTAAGGGAAAGTTGCTGGATCATGTAATTTCACTAAAATTTGGTCTCTTATTTATAGACCGAGCACTTGAGCTATATTCACCGTATTTTTCAATCATACCTCGTATGTGCAATAATGTACAGGGCCTATTTTAAAATAACAACAACACTTACAAGCTATGCCTACGTCATTTATACTTCTCAATTCTCATATATTCGAACTTTTGCCGCCATATGCTAATAATCAAATTTATAGACAAAGGTATTAATTTCGCAATTACTCTGATAAAACCTTTCAATGAAATAAGGTTGTATTTCTACTACGATAGTCACTAGAAACGCACGCCAACAGGAATTTAAACTGGAGACCCAAAACGATAAGGGGGCGTCTAGGAAAACCGATAAAGCGGCGGGTTGATGACATCGTAGAGATAAAAGGAAATAATGCTAAAGAATTGCAAGAGGCTGGCAAGTATAGCGAAAAAAAGGCAGGTCTATGCCGAACTGGATTAAGAATTTAATTAGGTGACAATCTCGTTACTTGATTAATGACGTTAAATCTTGGTTAGAGCAAATTGCCCTACAGCCCTTGTTGGACAAAATAGATAGAGGAAATAACGTTTACAGTAAGTTGGAACTGACCTATCTACTTCTGAAATAGTTTTTCAGTGTAAAATAAGAAGACGTTTTCTTTTTATGCTTGTATTATTATGTGGTAAGTATTATACGTTTAAGCTAGTGAATTATTTTATATTCTTTGAAATACAAATCGAAAATCGCAGTAAATTAATAATAATGAAGCTTGTGCTGGAAAGGCTTTTTCAGGTTGCACCAGCGGCTTATTCGCTTTTTACGATGCTGAATTAAAATTGGTCTAAAATCTTAATCTTTACAGCAGCTATAAATGCATTGTAAATAAATACAAAAACTAGAAAGCCTGGTGTAATAAACACTTTATTTATTAACATTACTAAAACGCTAAAAGCAGGTTCTGAAATTAGAGCTTAAATGTGGATGTAACTTCTGTACATAAAGACGTCGAGTAGAAACGGGCTCCTGTAACAAGAACGGCCCGTGATAAAAATCAGAAGTAAAAGTCTGACATTACATGGTAATGTGTTAAATATGCAAATCTAACTACGTTTTAAAAATCACAACTTAGAACCCTTTCTTATTCTAAGTGACACTTTCTCACTTTCATTTCTTGGCAATCTGAGCATTACTTCGCCCTACTCTTTCATTTTGGAAGAAAAGTTAAAATGCGTGGCTATTTTTAAATAGTAATTGCTAGGGTTGAATTAATAGCTACTGTCAATTGAGGCATTTCGACCGAGTATTAAATGCGTCACTGAACTGAATTAATGGTTGGAAATATTTTTAATGCATTTACACTGCACGATCGGTTTGCCTTATGCGGTCGGTACATTCCTACTCCCTCTAACTATGTACAAGGGATGAATAATGTGAGTTTCGAACAATCGATTAAAAATAATAAAAATGTACGGCAAACATGCTGGAAATGTAAAAGCGTAGTCAATTAAAGCTGAACAAATAAAAATTCTGGACGTATATGTAAAATATTTGAGGATTTTTCGTAAAACTGTATCAGAGCTCTCAGTCAATTATTTATTAATTTATGACGCCCACAGCAGCTTTACAACCAACGCGATAAATCAATAATAGCATTCGGCAACAATGCAATACAAAATTCAAGTTGAAATATCTAAATTGGGATAAAGTGAAACATAATGTGAGTAGCTTGAAGAAATTCCATTAACTCAACAATAAATGGAACCACTGAAGAGTGAGAATCGAAGTTTGAACAAAGAATAAGAAATGAAGAGAATTAAATTATAATTAATCTGTAGAAAACTGTGATAAGAATAACAAAAGCAGCTTTTAAAATTGCATCACACATTTTTTCTAGCAGTGACAGATTTTGAAATAGACTTAAACATTGCTCATCTTTAACATTGTCAAAAAATTGCGATTGCCTCACAAAAATACAGGAGGTTCAAAAAGGAGCATCTCAAAAACCACCATTGTTCTTTTACGTGGAAAAACAGGGCCTTTGCTGTTTATATAGGATAAGCCGAGCAAGTAATAAATTCTACTTTTACGGAAATTCTGTAGGTTTATTTCCCTTCAGCCTACAAAATGTTTTGTTGCGAATAGAAAGGGATGCTGCCGCACCACGACTCTGCGCTTACATGTAGTAAATGTTTTATTTAAATCAAAATTCGCCACAGAATTCACGCCTGAGCCAGCAGGTTTAATTGGGATTCTTTACAGTTGTAAGCGGAAGAAAATTCCTTAAAACGATTCATTAATTTCCATTTAAACGGCTATTTTGTTTGTTCGTTGCGGGAATTTTAAAAAGGGCTGGAACATTGAACCGTCGCGTCGGGGAAAGTGTTTACAAAATACCAATTTGAAGCTGACAGTAGTACTCGGGTGCACTTTTGTTTCAAGTAAATTTAGGTTAGTAAAATAGGTAGAAAAGGAGGCCAATGCAGTGTTTGGTAAATAATGCATTTGTTAGAAAAACATAAATTCTTAATAATATCTTAATCACATTTTTACAAATGGTAATTCCTCTGTGCTACTCTATAAGAGGTAATTTCAAAACAATGATGATTTTTTTACTCTTGCAGTAATTGCAGAAATATTGCTTCGTTGAATCGAATTGAGTACTTTACTCTTTATGACAGCAGAGAAGTAATGCATCAGTTTATATGCCGTCTTAAATCAGTACTCAAGCAAGGTGAAAAACGTAAAAGTTCAAGGCAATTTCAATTCTCCCAACGGGGCGGGCTGCTATAGGGACCTTGGGTCCCTCTTCAGCCAAGAATAGGAATTGTAGGATGGGCGAGAGAAATGAGGGGTGGAGAATGGAAGAAAATGTAGGAAAGGTGGAGAAGTACTGCCCCGACATTCGCCTCAGAGAAGGTACTCTGTTGACTCAGGAAAACCACCTAAAAATCTGAAACAGAGCAGAAGACCGCGGGAATCGAACCCACGACCTCTCGAATGCTAAGTAGGCGTGCTAACCACTAACCTACAGAGCTTGGTAAACAAGCAAGTTAGTTGACGTTCCATATATAAAAACAGTGAGTGAAACACGATTTAACAAACATCAACATAGTATTTGTTTCTCCTTCTTTTGTGGCCATTTGTATATTACATTGTCATCTTTTCAAAGTTTTGTTAGGTCGATTCTACTTAGCAGATTAAATGTATGCAGTATTAGGGTGAACCAAACAAGAAAACTATTGCAAAATGTTATTTAATAACTAACTTTTAGTGGGATTCATGATCAATGAGAAATACAATTTCTGAAAAGACAAAGACCTGCAGTTAATAGCGAAGCTTTTACCTAAAATTAAGATAAATCTGCTAACATGCGTTAGAAATAGCATTATGTTGGAGATACAAGGTGTTAAAGTTTTTAATATTTAATCTAATTTCTACAGAGAGAATATGGATAGTGCTTACTTTTCATTATAATATTTAGACTGCAAAAAATAAAACATTTTTCAAGTTTGAGGGTCTACAAATCGATGCAATGTTTAATTTAATGTTCACTGACTAGAGAAATAATTAGTTAACAAAGTATTCAGGGAAATAGGGATCTATCTCATTATAACATGTATATTAGTGACTTAATCATTACTTGCTGATGATTAAAAATTCTTAATATACTGTGGGTATTGATTAAATATTTTTTACCATAAGAAATAGTCCAACGCAGTGACATTTGTCAGCGATTTGTCATTATTATTTACCCTTATGAAGCGATGGCGAGCGTAAGAGTGAATTGATAATTGACAGTTCCTTATAGTTACTTGAAAATCTGATATTAACCGACATATTTTCAGTTCAACAAATGTAATTTGTGCAGCATAGAGAAAATAAATACAAAAGTCCAGACTGCCACGATGTCTTACTCCTTAAAGTCTTATGACAATCTTCGCCATGAAATATAGCACTCGAAACTTTACCTTACTAATATAGTTTAAACCTTAAATTTGAAAAAGGCTTAGTTTTAGTTTAAAATTTTGCGAAACTGCAGCTAGCTGTGCCGTGCTAGCTGTGTGTTTATTATAGTCGCGTAGGACGTTCAACTGAAGTTTCTTAAATAATGTAATTTTTAACATATTAACTTGGTGACGTAGATAATCACATCCATAAATCCATAAATTCAGGAAACAGTAATCTGTACTCTCTAGAGTCTAAGATATTTAATAGAGAACAAACTGTTTTACAATAGATTTTTTTTCGTCGGAGAGCCATAGAATAGTATATTAAAATACAACTTGCAGAAGGCATCTATTCAAGCACGAATTTGAAATTCCGAAACGAGCCGAATAGCGGCGAGTTGAGGAACAAATTAGTGTTTGAAGGATCTTCTGCAATGAGTGTTTTATACTATTTTTTTCATTTTGCCGCTTTATACCATTTTATAAATTAAAAAATAAAAATGTTTTCTATTTTGCGTTTCAAATAACGTCATTTGGGTTCTAGAATGGAGTTATTCTAACCGCAAAATAGAAAAAAGATTTTAATATTAAATTTTAATATTGAACTTGACAGATGCCCTGTGGAAACTTATAGAATCTTTATATTTATTTATAGAGATCAAGCTTTATCAAGTTTTGAAGTTTCTAAGTGGTTTACTCTGTTCTGTGATGGTGTCGAATATGTGACAATGTTTCAAAATCAAGACTGTGTTGAAGATTTTTTTAAAAATCAAGTTGATTACTAACATCTACTTTTGTCTACACTAGCATGGTCGAGGCATTTTTGTCTGTTATGTCCTATACAAGATCTCAGCATTTTATTTTTGGAACTTTTGTAATATACCAAAACAAGCACGCAGTAGTTTCGACAGTGTAGGAATAGAGGTATGTTTTTAAGCTAGTGTTGCTACTTAAAATAATGTGGCAACCAAAAGTAATTAATGCAGACGCTAAGATAAATATTAAAGAGCAAAGCATTATTGTGATTAAATACTGTTAACGGGTATGCAAAAGTATATATCAGGATTAATTCTATTTACTTACTGTATTAATGTATGCTTATATCAATTTATCATATAAAGTCAACTCAAATCTGGAAACTGGGAAAGCCAGATGCAACAAAAAGCCCCCTAATGCGATCTGACATTATCTTAAAATTACAACTGTAGATTTTGTGGGGTAAGTTTGTCGATAACTAAAGTAATCTTGTATTTGCCACCTTGATGTGCAAATGCACACCATGCGATAACATGGTTAGTGGCAGTAGCTGGGCGTAATGCGATTAGATATCTCAAAACAGATCAACAATAAAAAGGCAAAGCTAGTTATTGAAGTTAGCAATGTGACTGGGGTCCGCTGCCAAGCCAATAGAAAAATGTAAAATTGGCTTGGTTAGTTTAATTCTTCCAAGGCACGACTCCCAGAAGAGCGACTAACGGTGCAGGCCTTAAAAAGTTTTAGCATTTGGAGCGAAGAAATAAAAGGAAGCCGCCAGAACGGTGTTAAGGCAACAAGAGCTGGCAAAAAACCAGCCCAACTTCCCAGCGGACAGATACCGAGCAAATAATTACAACTCTAAACTCTTGGCTCGTTAGGTGGAGACTACAAGTTTGCGTAATGGGATTTGGGAGCGGAAGGAGCACTTCCTCGGCTGGGTGGACCCCCCAGCGAACACAAAACAAGCCCACCTTTAAAGAGAGATCGCCGGGCGCATCTTCGTCGGGTCCGATCACCTGCAGCACGGCCACAAGCACTTAAGTTAGCGACTCGGCGCCAACGCCGAAATGTGCGAGACCTCGTGGAAGTGCAGGACGTCGTGCACGCACGCCGACGGTTTGATATCAACTGAACTGCAGGAAGCGAGTGCGAGTCGTCGTCGACGAGCAGCCGGCCGGCGCAGGCCGCGGCTGGAAAACTCGCGGACTTTTCCGCTAAGCGCGCCAAGATTTCCCTCGCGCGTCCTGTCTCTCTTCAAGGATGGCACTTTTCTAGTCGGTATCTGGAAGAAAGTGCAAACCCTAAGTTATCATCATTCCAGTCGACTATAATAGGAGCATTAGGTATTCGGTGTATCCACTATAGAAACTCGAAGAGAGAATTAATTACTCAATGAAAAGTTATAATTATTTTAATCCTCACATAGGAGGATATAACAATTATAGCATTTGTTTGAAGATATTCGTATTTTTTTACGTTCGACACAAAAATAGGTTTTTAGCTAATTTATTGCTAGGTGAGCGAAACTCAAGTTCGATAGTACATGCTTATCGTATCCGGTAATAAGTTATCTTGCACTATATTATTTTGCGTAATACACAGAGTGACAAGAAAAAATATGAAGAAACCAGTAAAGCAGTTTTTGTCACCTTATATTTGACACCTCTATTTAATTTTTCCAATTTTTGAAATAACATTTTTGTGTATTTTCTAAAATAGCGGTACTTTATTCGTGATCCATTTTTATATTTTCTAATCTCCCCCGTATAGAAAAAGAGATTTAAATTTTGAAAACTGCACTTTGCATTTGAGAAGCTGGAGGGAGTTTTAGCAGGAATAAAATTTCTGATAAACGGATAATAACCAAGTTTTTCATATTTGTCCACATTTAACCCGGTCTCTGTATAAACGGTTTACTTGATTTTTGCACAATACGTGGCCATGAATTAGTTTATTGTATTGGCTTTAAATCCAATACTAAATTTGGTCAACCTGTTAGATTATGTACATCCAGTTCCAATACTGGTTACTTAAAATAGCAATCGTTAATATACTGATATAGTATTGACTCTATTCTGGAAGCCAATATCTACACAATATTTATTAAACTGCTAAACTACCCCTATTCATTCGCTTCAAAATACTTTAAATAAAATATTGGTCCTAATTCCACTTTATTTAATCAAATCATTTATTTTTTTGCTTAGCTCAGGTTATAAAAAAACATCTTATCTAAGGTGGGCACTTGCGTTAGAAATCTATCAAAATAATTGTACAAAATGTTTGGTTATTGACAAGTTATTTCAGAATGATTTTAGATCTTTCAACTGCCTCCGTCAAATTACTAATATTACACTTAAGCTGAATTTATATTCACTCAACACATATCAGTTCCAACATGTTAACAGGAGTAAGTATTTATGTATGCAACTCATTATTCCACTGTTGAATTAATTAATGTTTATTAATTATATATACTTGGTATCTTCCCCTTCTTGAATGAATCCAATTCTTCTGTAGAAAACAGCACAAATAGAACCATCCTATGTTATCACATGTATTTGATATCTTCAACAAGAAACCCCACTTCAATTAGAATCCACGGTGTAACAATGAATTAAACACTGCTAAAGTGCCATGCTCCAGCCTAGAAAATCAACTAGCTCTCTCAGATGGTAGATCCTTTATTGCATACAACTGAAATTCCAAAATGTAGTCCTCTTTACAGCACATGGAATCCAATCCTTTAATTTTACTCCACAAACACCGACCCAAATAATGATTTTGTGACATCACACCTAATTAAAAATCCAATTCAGAGATGTCCTCACATTAACGACGACTTGTATGAACTCGAACCAGCAATCCCAGGTTCAGGTTATAATTACTCCATTAATAACTGTATGCCAGCATACCCATTCAAATTAGTTGCAGATATCTGCATATTGACAGGAAATGTCTATTACAGCTCTTCCAGTCACCCCAGTTAGAACGGACTCATCTCACCAATTCCAATATTCCTAGTTCCTTCGTTATTAACTAATTGGCCCCCGTCGTTTTGTTATAGTGTGTCTCATTTAAATTATAAATTATTCCACTCATTTTAAATTAACTTTGTCATTTACATCCTTGTATATCCATCCAACTTTTAATTATAAAGCGTTTATTTTGTTAATTTAAATCGATACGAAATAATTATGTTTACATTTTAGAAATTAAAATAAGTTGTTATCTTTAATAATAAAATTTACTATAACAATCTTCAATTTTAACATAATGTTTTAAAACTAACATCCTGGATTATTTTTAACTACATACAGTATATTTTCTTAATTAATCTGACAAATTTCAAGTAACTTATTCAAATATTGATTCAGCTTATAATTTTCATATTATTTTAGACTAACTTATAATTTGTTCTAATTATTTACTTTTTAATTATAAATTGCTCTCTGTTAACTTCAATAACCATTCATTTTAATCCAAAGATGATAATATTAATTTATATTTTAGAACATTATTTTTGTATAGCTAATCTGTGTTATCTTCTGATTGATTTCATTAATTTTTTTAACAATAAATCGGCAGTCCTGAATTGCAACTATCACAATACATAGAGTACGTAAAAATCAATAAAAATTTCAAAAGTAATAATATGCACAATTATGTGTTAAGGGCATAATCAATAGACTATAAGCACGAGGGGATATTTAAAGTGCGATAAGATGCGGAGAGTGTTATATTTCCTGAGGGTACATACAACGTTTTATTATATGTTGATTCTCAAAATGGACAAAACTGATGGATTACGTATTTTGGGGTTCAGACTATTACGTTGTCATTGAGCTGGCGCTGTCAATTTTTGGTGTGCTATGGCATCTATGCAGATTGTCGATGTTGCTATATTAGATTGTTGGTGTGTGTTGAACTGCTTAGACATTTTATAGGTCCTCTGGCCATTAAAGCCATATTACGCCAGCGATCGAAGGCCAAGTATCAAGTTTATGGTTCGAAAATATAATAACAAAAGTTCTAAGTTATTACAAGAAATAGCATTAAGATTACTTAATATTTCCTCACATTGGTTGCACTGGCTGCGTTCCGCAGCGATTGTTTTTCTTTTTTACGATGTTTACCCTGTATATATTGGGTACCATTTTCATAAAGAGTAAACATCTGAGATATGTACCAATTATTAGTTTTACCAATTCCTGCGTTAAAGGTAAAATAGATAATATATTATTATTTTAAGGTACTCACACTGTATGTATTTGACCGAAGCATATTCGTATTCGCGCGAGGTAGCCATACCGTGTAACCGGTTTCCAAACCAAATATAGCTCATCATACGTTTGAAGATTGCTTTTTCCTATTTTAACATATAAGAAGAATAATGACTGTAATGAAGCGGGAAGTTACTTAGCACGTTGTGCCATTAATTGGTAAGTAATTATAATTTTTATAGTAACCTTGTGATGAACCATGCTATTGACATGTTCGGTTTTGAAACTGGCCACTTGGTATAATTCGCAACCTAAATATCGCCTTTCTCCAAGAAATAGTTTTTGAGCTATACTGCCAACAGACGGGCAGATGAACAGGCAGACAGACAGGCAGACAGGCATCACCTAGAAACCCTGAAACATGAAGATCTGAAGAAATCTCAAGAGGTGATTTTTTTCACGATTACAAAATGTTCTTGGTCTTTTACACGAGGGTAGTAAAAATATATGCATACCGGATGACCGGCTCCAAAACCGAACATAGCACATCATACAGTTGAAAATTGCTGCTTCCTATTGTAACTCATAAGAACTGTAATGATTCTATTAAAGTAGGAAGTTATTTAGCACGTTATGCTACTAACTGTAAAGCAATTTGTTCTGATTATTAATAAAAGTTGAAAAAAACTTCTACATTTAAAAAAATTAAACCGAGGTAGTTTTAATATCTAGCAGCTTGACAATCGAATCTGACAGTTGGTAAAATTATTTATCATAACTTTAAATTAATAATTACGTAAATGCAATCAATAGAGGACAGAGGTAGTAGTAACCTTGTGATATACAATGGCGGACAATAAATTTAGGCAGGCCTGTCATTCGCTTGGCACTGTTTATGTTGGTGACACTGTAAGTCTATGTCAAATTCAAATTCGAGGTTAGCAGGTTAGGTTTTGCGTCAGTTTTGACACAAAATATATGGAAAACTTTATTTTTGACAATATCGGAAACTCTTTTGAGTTATCTCTTTATTCGTTAAAACTTTGATAACCTTTACGTCTCGTAACCTCAACGTTGCATTATTTTGATGATTTTCCATATGAAACAACTTAAAAAAAATGTGAAAAATAACAAAACCTGATTTTCATCGTAGATAGGTGTAATTTAACATTTGAACGTAGTTTTCGATTATAATCAACTTTTATTAATAACAATTTTCGACATTGTCACAAATAAAGGTACTTTACTCTTGAGTAAAATTCATATTTTTTGACATTCCTCGTATACGGCTTACAAAAATTGATATCTGATGATTTCATTTTAAGTTTTGTACCATGCAAAACCTTTTATAAAGAATAACTTTTTTTCTTAAAATTAATAATAAAAAAGTTTTCCATATGGCCATAACTTAAGCAGACACACTGTATATAAAGTTTCAACGCCGTACCTTTTTTCGTTTTTGAGATATTCTGTTCACACGCACACACACATAGACAGACCAATGAACGAAAAAAAATGTTTTTTTGGGTTCAGGGAACTCTAAAACGTGAAGATTTGTTGAAAACTCAATTTCGAATTGTTGGGGTGAATCCAATACTTCCTTTATCGTAAAAGGAAGTAAAACTGTCTAAGGAAAATTCAGCTATTTTTACTGGAATTAAAGGGAGACCAATTTCCAGTAAATTGCTTGACACTGACAGCCGACTACCGACTTGATCTAATCTTTAAGAATGGACAGCCGCTGAGTACTTCTATCAGTGTAAAAACCATGCTGTTTATTGACTATTCTATTCTTGAATATGGACTGAAATCTATTATTAACCAACTTATCCAAGCCTTTGGTGTGGCAAATTGAATGATAATAGGTCGATAATTGCATACTACGGCCTCCACTTTTAAGAACATGCAATATAATTTCGTGTTTCTATTTTACACCTTGTTAACATACTTATTGCGATACGCATTTACGTATCGTACTGAGCTCCAGTACGATACGGAACATTTGACGTTGTAATATTGGCAACGACCGCCTGACTCGTGTCCACTAGTGTAATGACGGTTTTTAATTTTTATGTTATTAAATGTCGGACTGTGTGCCGGACTATATTAAGATGATACTATGTAGATTGTCATATATTGAAATGGCATTAAGCCCACAATTTTGCTCTGTTTGCAGTGAAAAATATTTAACCAAGTCAATAAAGCACTGAGCTAGGATATTTTATATAATTGCAAATTTAAACAATAATCAAAGTATTAAATGCATTGGTGATGAGATGCGAGAAGTAGTCATTAGTCGGGTAAAGGCACGCATAAGCATATTTCAGAAGGTTGGAATTGACACAAAAGGTTGTTATATGCATTTAAATGAGCGTAGTTATCAATAAAAGCAAAGGAAGGGTAATTGAAGATAAGGATAATCTAAAAAATTGCAAAGAGCAATCCTGAATGTAGGCAACAGAAGAAAAGCAAGCGACGTGAAAAGTGGACTCAAATATCAGTGTGTTAATAATTAAAAACAAAGTGCAGATGAGCAGAGCAGTGAAATTGAAAACGTTTGTGAGTGCAATGTTAAAGCAAAAGACAATATTTTAGTTTTAAGAAAATGTTAGATTTTTAATTTATGTAATCAAACTTTATTCTGTTTGTAGTTAATATTATCAAAACTAATTTCCAATTAATAGTAGAAGAACACCGTATCTTAGCAATCCGATGCGTTTTTGTTATTAACAGGAGAAACATTGAAAATAGAAATCACTGTATCTTGTCGAATTTGTGCTCCAATTTTAAGTGATGTTTTACGTTTCCAGCCAAGTTAAGCATCGGAACCCAGAGGTTAGCAGTCGGGGGCATCAGCGGGATCTGTAAAAACGTCGCTGTCAACATCTGCGGCCAGGAAAGCGGAGCCCGAAGAAGAAAACCGGGAGCGTCATCTGCGACCAGAATAGAACCAAACTTCACGAGGTAGGATAGATCTGTAAATTGAGGGTCAGCGTACGGGAAAGCAATTAAAATCCAAGATTAAACCTTACCGAAGAGGCGTATCGCTTTTCCAAAAGTCCAGCTACGCCATAAGGGTCCGTAAAAGCCTTGGCGTCAGTAAATTTTGCGAAATTGGCCAGAATCAAGCATCATAAACAAATGAATGTTGGCGTGGGTTCTACGTCATCCTGAGAATAACGAAGGCGAGGGTTTGGATGCGAAGCTGAATATTCTAATTAATTATTATCTGATGCTTTCTCGCAAAGTTTCACGATTTTAAACGTTCAAATACACGCTGTACGCACAAACCATTTTTTGTATTCATCTGTCAATTTATGAGGTTGTGAATTATCTACTAAGAACGAGCAAATGAGGTACGTTGAGACAAATAACCTAAAATTTGATAATATAGTCCATTTCAGAACTTAACCCTGAGATAAGCAGTTTTCATGGTTGCCGTGAGCTAAACGTAATAGATATTGCAGTTAAATAAAATAGAAAGAGGAGCAATCAACCATTTTATTTGTGAAATTGATTATTACATTCCATTTTAACCAGCCTTAAATTACTGACAGGCAAAGTGAGTACAGTAAAAAAAATGTAATCTGAGAATTGTGTATATGGATTTGCCCTAGTTTTAACTTATATTAATTTTGTACCAAAATAAGTAAACAGTATGCAGTTTATCGCAAATTTACAGGCACCGCAACGTGTAGCTTTTACAACAGTTTATCGCATATTTATAGGCCCCGCAAAGTGGAGTCTTTGCAATATAATGCAACTAGTGGGTTCTTGATTATCAAATAATCATTTCTGTTTACACGCGTCCTTCGGACTCGAGTGATTACCTAAAACAATATATCGAGTGGAAACAGAAATGATTTGATAATCAAGAAGACACCAGTTGCATTCGGCTAGATTATATCACGAGTCAATACACAACGTTCGAACAGTTTATTTATAAATATTAAAAGTACAGTTAATGTGGTTGTTGTGACAATTGTACTGACTGCAGATTACGCTATGTTTGTGAAGGAATGTGACTATCACTCATTAATCAGGAAGGTATGTGATTATCACAGTTGCTATGTACATTATAAAAAGTTAGTACATGCGTAACTATGCATTTTGCCGTTTTTCGTCACCAGTAGCTTCAATTCTGTTGGCCGTAGTAACTGAAGATGACGATGATGACTTTGTAGCACTTAAACACGTTGGAGAAAAGGATGTAGATGGCTGAGTTCTCTCTGAAGAAAACATTTATGCTACTTCTATTTTCTTTCTGGATAGAATTGTCGATGTAGCCCTCTGTAACAGATGAAGATCTCCAACCTTCGTGCTTTTTTATTGTCATTAAGTCATCGCCTGCATTTACCTAGTAGGTGACACTGGACCGTCGAAAACAGTGGCCAGTATAAAGCTAAAAAGTTGTCAATTTCAAATATTCGGCAATTATTCGTGGCATTTTTCCAATAATATTTATCCCAATCGGACTATTAATGCAATGGCCACTGCCTAAAGTTAAAATTAAACGTTTATGTTTTAAGATAATGGGTCTCGGATTAATGTATGTTTTTATAATAGCAATCCATAACTCTTCAGTAATTCCAAATAGTCTTGACATATTGTTATTTGTTTTAGGAATAGATACCATAATTACATCAGCTCTGATTTCAATATCGTCTATTGACATATTAGTGAGCTCTGCTCTTCGACAAGCACCAGCATAACCCATAATCAAAACAACGTAGAATAGATAAAGTACTTGTAATAAGGTAATAACACTGAAATGCTGCAATAGATTCATGTATACAGGGTGATTAAATTATCATGGAACAACCCATTATACAGAAACATGCATCATCTAGGCGACTTTGATGATCAAAAACAAAGCATTTGCCAAACGTACAACAATTATGCTTTAGTAACTTTCTCAGTGACATTATATGAGCAGCCGTAATGTTTGATTTTCTCCTGAGAATGGATTTTTCTTCAATACAAGGAATCTATACAACCGAACCATGTTTCCAATTGTATGGAGACATATTTACATTCTTGCTGATCTGACCTGCATTTTTACCAGCTTTTGGAAAATGGATCACAATTTTTCTTAGATTTTGAGAAAAGCTTTTCCGCTCACATTTTAATGCAATTTCTACTACTATTTTTAGCAATAAGGAAAATAGCATTGATCAATAGCAATAGCAAAATATTTATGTACGATATAAGTCATAAAATCAATCTACCCACGTTCTATAAACACCCACAGCATGTTACGTCGTATGTATACAACCAGGTTTCTTCGTTTGTCACGATTCTATTGACATGATCAGAATATTTCAGATGATTTCACGGCTTTTGTCATTATGTAACGAAGAGCACGGTAACTTAACGTGTGACAGTTCACACGTTGAGGTACCGTGCTCCACTATCGCATCCAACTTTGAGTTCTTCAATCTCAATAAAGAGATAGTCCAATCCTGGAAGCGGTTTATTAGATTACATTACCAGAAGTTCCATTTTCAAGCTTCCTGATTATTTCCAAATATCAAAGGACATGGTGCGTCATTTTCTCTTTAACTAATAAATTTAGGATCCACAGAGGACAAGCTCTTTCAGCATGCAGGTGGTTATGAAGAATTTTGTGCACCGTAGTTGCAGAGATACACATGTATACAAGGTTTTCTCTATCTGTTGGTATGTCAATCGTCTTTCTTGCTGTAGCATGTTCCGCCGTCTTGGCCAAAGAACGCCAGCAAAATTGAAATTTCCTCTCTGGAACTCTCGATACCAACTAAATATAGATAAGCAGGAGAGTCACAAGACGACCTCCACTGTTCGACAGCAGATGCATACAATTTTGCTTACCCATACAGGTTTGCATAAATAATCACACTATTAACAGCCTACTATCTGTCAGTTCATGATTACATGTTATAGTAGTGATATTGCCCAGTGTGTCTGACGGCATGTGCTATATAGGGAAACACCAATGGTAAATTTTGCTAAATACCAACGAGGACCGTGGATGCCTTCAAATGAGGAACTTTGTTTTTCAAGACAGCAGTTATTGTGACGGGCAAATAAATGTGAAATCTCAGAGAATCATCCTTTTCTAAAGTGTTTACAGTTAGTTAATACTTGTTATAAGTAAAAATAAAACTGTACTATAAACGAAAACGAATTATGATGTATAATATAGTTAAAATTGATTTATCTAGGTTCAAAATTAACTTGGGCAGAACGATGTAAATGAACTCATTTTATGCACGCGAAATGACACATCCGACTAATGCAACGCTGCGAACTCCAAACATCTACGACTCTATTTTACCTTTAGCAAAATTTACCATTAGCGTTTCCCTATGTTCCGGATTCCGTCAGACACACTGTATAACGATACTGATTCTCATTTGAATTCTTCTGAATATCGGACGTTGACAGCAGGATTTGCTACAATTGCTATACTGATCATCTTTATCTACAAGAAAAAACGTCAATAGACTAGAATATTACGGTATGCAGCTGACTAGATCAACTATAAGACTCACTTGAAGAATTGCCGCAAATAGAATTTTTACGTTACAATATATTTATTAGAAGTTTTGCTTCATCTACTCTACTTTATTTTGAGTTCAAGGTCTACCTACATATACAGGGTGTATGTAATCGGTTGTACAAAAAGTGCACTACGATATTCTAGTACGTAAAACTCTGAGTAGAAGACCTTAATACCAAGATGATGGATTTGTCTTCATGAGCTTAAAGGAGTGGTAGTTAAAAAAATCAGGTGATGTACTTTTTCTGTTCTAAATACATCAAAATATCATCAAGAAAAGTTATTCAATGTGTAAAATTATAGTTGCATGCAAAATTTTAGAAATATCTTGCTTTTATAAGACCGTGTGTATTGGATGAAGTACTTTGCATGGGACCATAATTTTACATTTTGAACAACTTTTTTGATGAAATTTTGATGTATTTAGAACAGAAAAGGTGCTTTACCTGAAAAAAAGTTTTTTTTTATAACCGCGCCTGCGAGCTCATGAAGACAAATCCGTCAATTTGGTATTAAGATGTTCTACTCAAAATTTTATGTAGAATATCGTAGTGCACTTTCTTTACAATCGATTAGATGCACTCTGTAGATATATTTTTAAATGCTTTGTTGATATTGTAATATCCTATTCAAAAAAATAATCCGGACCGCAGTAATACTTGAAGTTAATACGTATTTGCCTAATGTAAATTTTAAATAAAGTAGTATAGTGGTATATCATTACGTCAGATATCGCAGTTCCAACAACTATTGATACAATGGAGCAGGGACATGTTTTATTAGGTCAATGCTTAGATTTTTTATTTATAGTGTTACGATATTAATATTATTTAGTCCATTTACAATTTCTTCTGTATTAAAGCCAAATAAATTGTCTTTGCATTGTTATCTACTGCCAACGAATTGTTGGTATAAAATACAATGTAACGTTATTGCATTTTTCTTTTTCAATAATGACACGGTCCAATCCTGGAAGTCGTTGGTTACATAGTGACAATGGCCGTTGAAGCCTCCAAAATCAGCTGTATTTCATATTTATTTTTTCTTTAACCGTTTCGTTATAACTGAGTATTCAATCCTAACTATTTTTATAACTTTTTTTTTCTCTTAGCTGTTCATTTACAATTTACTTTATATTAATTGGAAGTGAATCATAGCATTTCCTTACATTGCTTTACACTGCTTTCAGTTTGATATCAACTAGCCCGCACTGACTGCTGGAAGCGAGCGCAAGTTCTTGCGCACGTCGTCGTCGACGCAGGCCGCGACTGGAAAACTCGCGGACTTTCCGCTAAGCGCGCCAAGATTTCCCGCGCACGTTCACCCTTTCCGAGAGTTTCTCGACTTCGTTAGAATTATGGTATTTTTGTACGCGGGTATAAACGAAATTTATGTTGATTAAAATGGTGCGAATGTAATAGAATCCCGGATTTACATACCCGCAATGATGTGACGACCTTATGAAAAAACTTTTTTTATTTTACTGGCCGCGAAAACGCCGGTGGTAATAACAACTTTGAAACATGTGTTCGACGCAAACAAATGAAGGCGGGACCCACAGCTACGGCGTGGCCAGGTGGCTAGTAAAATTTCAGGAAATGTGGTCCTGGCCTATCTCGAGGAAATATCAACCGATATAAAGGCAACAACATTGGGTTCTACCATTTTGATGCTTAACATAGTCTTAAGGTCAAAGAAATACTGATTTATAAACATTTCCGAAATTTCCTGTTGCATATGAAGTTAAAAAATTTAACATTTTATCCAAAAAAAGACATTAGAATATTTATGAATGAATGTACTTTACAAAAATATAATCTAGTAAGACAGGAATAGACTACTCAGAGGCTTTAGTAACACGTTTTGTAAAGTCGTATTGTCAAATTTACTTAGAAAAGACTAATTTTGGAACATACTGTACAATTGCTGGGTCCAACTTTTACATCAAATTAATTTGATAAAACAGGATAGCGCACTTTACCTTTTTAACAAATCTGTTGGATACCTTGGCAACAAGTACCAACAGTACACTTTGGGTGTAAAGTGGTGGCTCTGAGTATTAATGCTATATAGTTTCGGATTGTTTTTTAAATAGTGTGCCCTGTATATTTTTATATTTTTGGAAATGGGCCTTCTTTCGATATTTTACTGCATACATGTAAATTCAACTGTTTCTCAGATATGAGATTTTGAACATAAAAACAATTAAATTTTTTTAAAAGCCTTATTTCAAGGAATAACAAACAAACGCCGTTGAAATTATAACGCTCCGTTGTACTTTTTGGCGTTCCTATAATGGATTGCGCCCTTAGAACGTTGGCGCTCACATCTCTAATTTATTAGTACACCGCTCACATCTTCATTTTCCGAGAGTAGCAGTCAGAAAATTTTGAATTTTGAATGGGCGCACGTTGCGATAAGACGCAGGTTGCCAAATTTTTTGGAACACGAGCGCTCTTCTTTACCTGGCATTTAAAGCGAGAGGTCGTCTTCGGGCAATTCCACTCGGGGCCCACTGGGATCTATTTCCACGTGTACCCCCACTTCAAGTAGCCTTTACAATTTATCGATAGTAGAATGTTTTCGCTAAACAACCTTTCATGATTGCGGAAGTTTTAGGCCGCACACATAAACTTCGGTCCATTATCGATCTTTGGACCTTTTTGCTGCATATTGCAGCAACGTTATTACTGCATTTGCATCAGGAACGCTCCTGGATGACTTTTCCAGAGATGACCCCATGAAAGATTTTCGGCCTGCGTTGAAGGTGCTTTGCCGGCGTTCCATGAGCCGCAGATATCCGTCGTCGACCGCGTTTCACCTGGTAGAGGCCTGAGTAGAAGCGTTCCAGATAGCCACATAATAAGTACACGTTGTTTTTGCTAACTTTAGTGGACTTGTCGTTGACTGTACAGACAGTTTCGTCTGTGATAAATTATGAGATGATCCAAAATCAAAGTTCTTTGATTTCCACTCTCACGCGGGAAAATTTGCTTATTAGCTGTCTTATCAGTAGCACTGGCGATTTCAAATAGGAATCTACTAAAATCACGCACAGAGCGTGAACAAGTTGCGGTGTAATTTTTTTTCTGTTGTTCGACTTCGATCGCCAGGAATTTCAGTTCAAATTAGGTATTTTATGGTTTTATTATAGCTGGCGATCGGGCAGTTTTGTCAGCGCAGCCGCTAGGATGTTTGCATAGCGTCCTAGAATTCAATAATTTATCTTACGTAATAATTTTAGGGTTTGACACCAATTAAAATTCATTACTATTTTGCTGCTGCAGTGCTCCAAGTTATTACCTTGACTTAAATATAAATTGCTTATATACTGCTTATATAATAATGCTTAATATTTGTGATACCTCTTAGGGATAAGTAGATCCACTTTTACTGTTACTGATATGTATATTTTTGTTTATTGGTTCTGATAACCCTTTATGAACCGGCTCGTTTTTTTTGTTAGGATATGAAGCGATGACATCCAAGGTAGGTGGTGAAGTATATAGTTAGCTAGATTTGTTTTTTTTTTGTGTGAATAACGACTAGCCGCGTGGTACTTATTCATATAATATTCTGAGGAGCGTTTGAACTAGTCAGGGCTGTTACAAAATGCAATTGAACACTTGGAACTCTCTGAGTACAAAAAACAGATTTAGAAAATTTAAATTCAGCCACAGCTGAAACAAGAAATTATAAACTTGAAAAACCGAAAAAATCAGGAAAAAATAAATCTGTAAAACTGTTACATTTTGGGATAAGAAAGAAGCTATGAGAAGAGAGCGCATTAAAAGAGCTTTTCAAAAATACAGAGAGGGTATCACTTGCCAATTTTAAGCTGTGTATATATCTTTAATACCCAGAGAATGGAAGAAGAAATATTTGAGCACGTAGTTGCGTTCTATACGATTTTGGTGTATTCATTTTTGTTGTTTTTAAATCAGATTTAATTTTATTTATTTTAATTTATTTAGTTATTTAATTTATTGCCGTATTTCTAGTTTTACCTAAATTTGGGTTTTTTTGAGAGATCAAGTGTTTAGATTATCATTTTAGCGATGTTTGTTTGTTATCTCTTGAAATAAGCATCTCAAGGGGTTTACATTATTTTTCATATTATAACTTGCACATCTAAAACACAGTTAAATTTAGGGGTATGAAGTAGCTAAAATATCAGAATAGAGTTCATTAAAAGAGCATTTGAAAATTGAATAAAAACCATCGAAATTATTAAACAATTGTGAAATTTTGAGCAAAAAATTTTTGATGATTACAGAAACCGCTTCAAATTTAATATTTTTTGCATGAAATCGCTGATATATCCAAAGCAGTTGACGTCCGACCCATATAACTTAATGTATAAATGATTAGTGTTTCATGGCGAAACGTTCAAACCACCTAAGTATAAGACATTCCATTAAAAAAAATGTAAGTTTGATTCGTTTTTTCACCCACCCTTTATAATCAAAAATATTTTAGTAGTGTGCACTATCTTCGTACCATTAACTTCTACATAAGCAATTTTTATATGCTTCTCATAGTTTTAGAAATATCTTTCACCTCTATATCGTTGCCGGACCCTGTATAAAAAAACAGTAAAGCTAAGTCTGTTCGTGCGTTACTTCTTTGCTTCGTTACCCACTTGTTCATTATACACTGACAAGCCTGTGTGTTACGTAGTATCTTGGGTATCAGATTTCCTCTGGGGCGTATGTTCAAATTTTACCGACGGCAATATTTTTTATCTTTGTACATCGTCACCGATTGGGGGCAGGCAGTCCGCGATCGGACTTGTCATGGTATCCTTTATAACGCAACGATAAGCATTTGCTTTTACCTCGTATTTTTGGTTAAGCGTGTAAGACGTCTGCCTACAAATCAGATTAATCGGGAGCGCTGGTTATAATCCCACCGACTCTGATGTTTTTTTTGCGAATGACTCCATATCATATTACTAAGTATTTTCTATTATTGTTTCAGTATTGTTAGCATCGTTAAAATATTTTTACCTATTTTGTACATACTTTTGAATACTTTGCAACTGCTAGTAACCCATGAAGACAGATGAATTTGTTTAGGATGGGAGGTACACGGGGGAGACTAGAAGAGGAGCCGAAAAGTAGGTGCACCACCATGCGCAGAAGCAATGTTTAAAGTTGTAGAATAAAAGCTGAGGTGGTAGCACAAGAAAGAATGAAGGTCCGTTTTATGCTGGGTATGTTTAGCTTTAACTGCTACTGTGGAAAAACAAAGCACAAATGCTAGTTCTAGTCTCGGAAAATTGTTCAGAATAGTATATAGAATAGTATAACAGTATAGATGTATAACAATTGTTATACATCTGGCTATTCAAAGTGGAGTGGAGCAAACGATAAAAGGTAACACATTTTTGTTATTTGAATAAACATTTGTCTATACAATGTTTAGCCTGTGGGTGATGATCATTAACTTTATATGTTCAAAAGCAGCATTTTCGTCTTATTTGCAAAATGTACTTGTTTCTACTCTGAACTAGCTGAGGTAACGCACCTAGTTGTTCTGAGATTTCTTATTCCAAAAAAAAATGGTATAGACTTCATGGGTTAGCTATATTGATTCATATTAAGGAGAAGTGTTAGCAATCTCATTATTAGATAAACCTTATATATATAAAAACCACTAAAGTGATTTGCACTTTAGGAACGGTTATGATGTTCTTAGCGGGTTTACCATTTTGGAATGATTTAGGTTTAATAAGATATAACCGATGTGGAAACAATAACATTCCTTTTTACTTACGTTAGAATACATATTACAAACACATACACAACGTCAATATGTAGAAAATACAAATACAAATAGCGAATTCTATATATACTAACATCTTCAGGCTAAGGAATTTGACCAGAGCCCTCGGTTTGGTTAAAGTATCTAAACCGGGAGTGGAAACGCAATGCTGGAATTCCAGACTATCTACTCTTACAGTATGTAAGGAGAAAGGATTCCTTATCATTTGAATACAATAGGTATTATCAGCCGGGCACGGACTCTATTGTCGCACAAGGGTTGCGCTCACTTTTGATCGGACACTTTTCTCTGGCCCATTGTTCGCCGAGTCGAGTGACCGCCCATTTATTGCTCTTGCCATTGGCCTTGCCGCATTATGCAGTGTCTGTAGTGTCTTTGTTGCCCGAGATTCTCACGCTGTGGTGAGATGGAATGCATGCTGGTTGGAGAACTGCAGTCGACAAATCAGTTTTTGACGTTTTTAGGAAATTTGCTTAGCTCGATGTAAAAAAATAAAATTTTTGACATCAAAGCGTTTCTTTTTAAATACGGGCACAACTGGCTTAGACGCCCACTGGTTTAACTCGTATCGGTGCCCCCCGAATTTCACCTTTATTAGTGTATTTCGTAGTTACCGGCGGCATTCCTGAAGTTTTCAGGCAGCTTAGCATAGTTCCGCGACACCACCATTTCGGTGTAATGGCCAAAAACCTCTGAGCAACGTCTTCTTTGGAACCTAAAGATTGAAATTTTGTAATCATGGAAAATGTAAAGTTGGCTAATAATTAAGTCTACTATAAACTTATCAATAAGCTGAGAAATGCATTCTCATACAGACCTACCCAAGTACTTATTAAAACCGTGCTTTTAGGAAGAGTGGCTAATCAGTTCACTGATAATAAAGAACCATTAAATTTTGTCCCCATTACCAAAGAATTTCATAATACTAACATTCAATATTTATTCTCTCTATCCTTATGAGTTTATTATATTGTCGCCTAAATAACAACCATCAGTGGTTAAATCTTATTTTTTGCATAGTGATCGTGAAAGTCGTCAACGAAAAATCGTATTGAAAGTTTCACTTTTTTTAACGCATAAATCGTGCAAACGTACACTTTTTTAAACTATTTGATTGAAATGTCAATTTGATAGTTGTCATTTCCGAAGTCCTTTTCGACTAAATTTCGACCAAGCGATCACTATGCAAAACAACTACGTGTAAAACACGTTTTGAAAGTCGTTTTTTTCATTCGTTTGCTTGATTAACTCGGGCTTCGACCTCGTTATCAAACTGCAAATTCATGAAAAAAAGTATGATTTATAAAAAATGTATGACTCTTAGCAATAAAGCTGTCCTCGCACCTTCATATACAACTTGGTTACGAACCTGATAAAAGTGCGGAAAACTCGCAACAGCGCAAACAGGAACGCTGCGCGGAAATTAAAAACGTATTAATCAAGCTGTGGGCGAAGGATAGTTCTAAAAAGTAGCATAGAGGAAATGAAATTGCGAGGAGAGTAAGAGCAAACATTAATCACAGTTATAGACATCATAATGAGTGAGAGTGGGGAAAGTGACCAATCAAAATTCTTTTAAGTGTATTGAGACAACGTGATGCGGGGTTGAAATATGAATTGAGCATACTAGTAGTGGTCATTAGCAGCTACAATTCCAGTTTTACAATAAAAATTATGCCTAACATAAAGATCTAGCGATACATATTCATCAGCCTAATTGCAGATAACATCAGGACCAGCACAAGGTTATGAACAAAGCGGGCGACTGCCCGAGGCGTTACATCAAGAGGGTGCCAAAAGTGACGGTAATCTTTAATATTAATCATGCAAAGGACTAGTTATTTCCATTATGCTGGTTTAAACTAAATATATGAAGTTCATATGTGCTAATAAATGTTCACTTGTTCGATTTCTTTATATTAGTACATTGTTTTGTTTTTGCATCAGTAAATATTGTGAATATTAGAACAAGCGGAAATGGTTTAACAGAAAGGACGACAACAAAAACATTTCATTTTAAAAACGTGATTGCAAGTGCATGTTACAAATTATTTTCTTTAGTGTTCTAAACATTTATCCTAGTTGGTAAAATAAGGGAGATAACTACGTATTTCATAGTAAGATAAACTTTACTTACTTATTCATTCCCTTTTGTACCATAGCTGTCAAGGGTGAGTTTTACTGGTTGTAGAAATCTCTCAATTTCTCCGATCAAGAACTGTACCCAATTGCCTGCTTTTTGCATGACTATCTTCACGACTTCATCGTTCCATGATGTTTTAAGTCTTCCTTTTCTCTTTTTCTTGTCGCACCCATCTCCCAAGTAAGTGAGTTGCTATTTGTATATTTTATGCATTGGCTCCACTGGCAGGGTGTGTCTAATAGTATCATTAGAGATTCCAGCCGGTCTTGCAACATCTAGTATTGCCCTCAGAAACTTTATATTGCAGGCTTACGTTGAAAAGTGTTGGACCCGAAACGGAAATAGTATATTCTGGCTTTAGTTCCTTGTACAATTTCTCTTTACTTATAAATGGCTTTCTCAATGTTTTGATTAGTTTTGTTTAAGCACTTATTCTGTTGTTGACTTCATTTATATCTCTCCTTTCCTATCTATAATTGCATCTAAGTATTTTATTTTTGTTGCTTCTGTAAGTTTTTCTTCTTCCAGCGTTACCGCCACTTCTTTGGTATTTTTTTGACATAACATTATTTCAGTTTTTCCCGGGTTAACTTGCATGCCAAAGGTCTCCAAAGCTTCATCTCAAGTATCAAAGTTGATCTGATGACCTTGTTATATAAATCATTTCTCTTTTATTTTGAAGATTTCTAACAGCGCATTATTGGTGTTTTCGTCGGTTTCTTTTGCCTTTTCATTCATAACTATATAAAGCAACCTTGACTTAGTTCTTTATATGTGCTGAATTCTTCCCTGCACCATTGTACCACTAATAATTGTTTTTGTTTCGTGGTAAATGCTCTTAATCGTCTCTATTCTATATTTACTAATTCCCTTTTCTTCAGCGTCTGGAAATGGGGGTTCTCTTTATGCTTCGGTTTGAGCTGCACTGTTGTGAGCCATATTGAAACACGTCGTTTGGCAGCCCCTCTGTCAGAACATTAGATGCAAATGAGACGTCTCGTACGCCTTAGAAATTTTACAGATTAATTGCCCTGTTGTGCGCCTAGTTAGCACAGTACACATGAAAATCTTACTTTATCTCAACTCGTGGATGGGGAAATACAGTATCTGCGGAAACAGGACCGTGGCTTGCACTAGTATTCTTGGGGTTTCACACAATACACACAACGTACATATAAACCATAAATTAAGATAGGATCTCAAAAATAATGGTAATTTCTTAAAAGAACAGTGTGAGATAAGAATGGATAATCTGCGGGTGCTTACTGAGGGCTACACATATTTTCATAGTACAGAATAAGATACTAATTGAATATGCAATACATGTATATTTAAACGCAATTAAAATATCGCCGGAATACTGTCCATAATACGCGAACATTGAACTGCATGAAAGTCCGCCATCAGAATTTTGTGCATAAAAGCCCGTTTCGCAATTCACCTACGTGTTTATTTGTCTATTAAACAAACAGGTCCTGTATCGGATTACTTTATGCTTACTGTTCGAGAACTGTAGTGTAGTCCTCGGAATAGATTGCGTTACCTATCAACGCAGTTCTATACAAGAGCATATATACAACATACTTTATTTACTGCACGTCTTCAGCCATTTAGATTTAACTCGTCGGCTATTTCACACAGTGAATCGCTTACAACTGTGCGACCTCGTGATCAGCCCGCTGGCGACTGCTTAAGTTCTCCGTCAACCCACTATTATCGAAGAAACGAGATGGGTCGCTAGACACACCCACTTTTAAATGATCCACGCACTGAAAGCGCCGTATTCGTACTTTTCGTTATGCCAGATTAGAATAATTAAACCTAATTAATTAACATTGGAAAGCATGCAAGCATAAGCCTGCTGTATATGTAAATATTTAACTAAATAATCTAGGCAAGGGCCACATACGTGGTATATTATTCACTGCCCTTTGTAGATCGATTGGAATTATTTAGAGAGATAGAAAAAAATCTCCTCAACTGACCTATGTTATTTCTAAAAAGAGTGTCACGTCGCAGCTTCATTCAGAACATATTGAATGTTAAAATAATTTTAAAATGCTTTCAATAGAATTGTCAAGCTTCTGTCATGTATCATATTTGAATGAGAACCTACGTTCAATCTCCAGGGCATACTTCAATTTTTTTTCGATTACTCACATGTTCTGTGTCCTCCTCCTCTGTCCATCATCCTTCGTAAGGACGTGGTGGCATCATGATGTTTGCGCTATCTTTTCGGACCATGTTGTTCTGTCTTGCGCTTGGTGGGTTGCTTCTTCAAATGTGTATCCCGTGGCTGATTTGATCTGGTCCGTCCATCGCGTGGGAGACCGTCCTCTTGCTCTTTTGCCTTCGACATTGCCTTCCACAATTAGTCGTTCCATGGTGTCCCCACCTCTTACTACGTGGCCAAAGTATCGAAGAATGTTTCTGCTTATTGTTGTTATGAGTCTTTTTGTCGTATTTAGTTCCTCTAGGACTGAGGCATTCGTACGGTATGCAGTCCAAGGTATTCGTAAAATTCTTCGATATACCCACATTTCGAAAGCACTTATTCTCTTGGCATCTGTTTTCTTGACGGTCCAAGTCTCTGACGCATAAGTGGCAATGGGGAATATGAGGGATTTAACGAGTCGCAGTTTGGTGTTTCTTGTGATACTGGTGTTTTTCCATATTTTGGTCAATTTGACTGTTGCTGTTCTCCCATCGCAAGGCGTCTGCGGATTTCCTCTTCGCAACTCCCGTTGTTGGTTATTATTGAGCCTAGATAATTGAATTGGCTAACTGTTTTGTATCCTGCGATCATTCCAATTTCGGGTTGGTTGTTTCTCGCCCTGTCGATGACCATAACTTTTGTTTTATCTGGATTTAGCTTAAGGCCGTATCTTTCACTTGTTTCTTTGAGCCTGCTCATAATGTGTTGTAGTTCTTCTTTTGAGGTCGCTAGTACTACTGTGTCGTCTGCGTAGCGCAGGTTGTTGATTCTGTAGCCCCCTATCGTTACTCCGCCTTGCCATTCGTCAAAGGTTTCACGCATTATATGTTCACTGTATATGTTAAAAAGTAGTGGGGAAATGATGCACCCTTGGCGTACCCCGGCCCTAAGGTTAAAGTCTTTTTTGAGTATTTGTTACCGACTCGTACTGTGGTTGTGTTATTCTTATACAAGTTGCAGAGTAGCCAGACCAGGTGTTCTGGGACTGCCATCTTCAGTAGTATATCTTTCAAGGCGGTCCATTGTACTGTGTCGAACGCCTTAGAATAGTCCACAAAGCATAAGTATGTTTCCATGTTAAATTCGCGAGATTTTTCAACTACTTGACGAAGGTTTAGGATTTGCTCCCGTGTGCCTTTGCCAGGCATGAATCCTGACTGTGTTTTGGAAATCTGCGGGAGGAGGAGGGGTTTCATCCGTTCGTTGATGATGGGCAGCATGACTTTGCTAGCGTGGGATATTAATGCTATTGTGCGGTAGTTCTTGCATTCAGATGGGGAGCCTTTTTTGAATATTGGTATAAATATAGATTTACACCAGTCTGATGGCCACTTTCCCGTATTCCATATTTCTTGGCATATGTTATGTATTAATTCTATCCCGGTGTGGTCTAGCTCTTTGAGTGCTTCGGCAGTTATTTCATCGAAGCCAGGGGATTTTCCATTCTTGAGCTTTTTCAGAGCAGCGGTAACCTCTGATCTTAGGATGTTTGGCCTCTTTTCCGGTATTGACTCGGGTATATCAAGTTCTTCGTCCGTGTTAGCGTATAAGTCTTCGCAGTAACACTTCCAGACTTCTGCAATTTCTTCTGGGTTGGTGACAGTTCTTCCTTGTGAATCTCTGATGTTTTGAGTTTGCGGTTTGAAGTCCCTTGATAGATATTTAACTGTATTGTACAGTTCTCTCGATTCATTGCGGTTCGCATGCTGTTGTAGCTTCGTACATATCCCTGTTATGTGTCTATTCTAGTCCCTTCTGCTTAGGCATTTTATTTGTTTATTGAGTTGGTTTATATGCATTTGTTTTTTATATGGATCGGATGTTATCGCTCTGATTTTCCTTCTCTGTTCAACAAGTTGTAGTGTTTCCTCAGACATCCAGTGCTTTTGTTTCCCTGCTGCGTTTTGTGGATTTGTGTTGTGTACAGCGTTTATTATCCATTTCTTTGTGTCATTCCATGTCAGTTGCGGATCTCCCTTAGGTTGTGGTATTGTGCTGCTAGATAGTGCTTCTCGGAATGTCTCTGGGTCTTTTGGAAATATTTTAGTTGTTTTTACTCCCATTGTAGGTTTTCTAAATTTGACTGTGTATTCTGATCTTAGTAGTTTGTGGTCAGATCCGCAGTCGGCACTTGGTTTTGCTTTTACATCTGTAACAGAGGTTCTCCATCTTCTTCTGATTAGGATATAGTCTATCTGGTTCTTAGTCCGGCCATCCGGAGAGGTCCAAGTAGATAGTCGTCGGGCATGGTTTTTGAACATGGTGTTCGTGACAGCGAATTCATTAGTTGTGGCGAATTGTACTAGTCGTTCTCCTCTAGTGTTTTGTGCACCTAGTCCGTAGTTTCCGATTATTCCTTTTAGATGTTCTTCGTTTCCTCTTTTGCCTATTTTGGCGTTCCAGTCGCCCAATATTATTACTTGTTCTTTTTTGGGTATGTTTGAGATGACTGCTTCAATTTGATTGTATAGGTCTTCTACTTCTTCTTCCGGGCTCTGTGTAGTTGGCATGTAGACCTGGATAATATGTAGGTTGGTCGGTTTGGCATTGAGCGTGATTGTTATTAGTCGGTCATTAATTGGAAGATACTCCAGTACATACTGTGCGAATTTTTTGCGGATCAGTATAGCTACTCCGCTGTGACTTTTGTTCTCTCCGCCTGAAGTGAACACTTTGTAGGCCCACGCAATAAAGTGTCCGCTGCTTTTCCAGTGGGTCTCCGATACCCCACATATGTCTACTTTCTGCTTTAGAAGTTCTTGTTCCAATATGAATAGTTTTCCGGTCTGTAGCAATCCTCGGACATTCCATGTGGATACGCAGTATTTGTTTCTTAATTGTAGCTTATTTGCTCTTCCAGTAGTTGATTTCGCAGATGATGTCTGGTTGCCCCCAATCATCTGCCCGGTCTCCCATTTCACACCAGCCGACCCGGACTCGAGCTGGCGCCGGTTGCTAGCCGGATCGCCCGGCAAATCTTCTCTCTGTATTGAACTCCTCATGATGTGCACTGTAAAAATAATCAGGTGGTTTTCCGTTTGCCTGCCTGATCCCATGCCGTTGTCCAGTAAATGGTTCATCCGCCTTGAGGGCAAGAGGGTGCCCTGGTAGAGGAAGTGGGGAGGAGTGTGCGATTGTAGGTAGGATCGAGGTATTAGGACATGGGCCCCTCTCCGTGTTGGGAGGTGAGAGAGATCCCAGGCTCGCGTGGGCAGGGTCGCTTCCCTGAAGTAGAGCTGTCTCTGTCGGGATCACAAAGACTGTCTACCCGCTACCCCTCTGTGTATTAGCACTTTTTCAAACATTTATTTGAGCTCTAAATTGTGCTCGACTTTCAGGTAAAGATTTTTGCATAGTGCCTCTTATGCGTTTTTGAATTACCTACTTATACACTTTACCGGGAGCGCTTAATAACGAGAACCTTCTCTGGTTGTCACAAACTGTAAGCTGTAAGACCCTTTTTTAAGAATTGGTATTATCACCGCTGTTTGCCAGTCTTTGGAGGATGGGTTTAGTTTTCTATGCTCTGTTTAAAATTTGCCTTAACAATTTCTTCGCTTCTTCCCCTTTGAATGTGGTCATTTCAGGTTGTATATTATCGCTTCCCTATCTTTAAACTCTGCGATGCCTTATGTTTTTCTTCTAGTTGTGCCTCTTCTACTTCCCATACCTTCGTCATTTAATGTACAATTTCTTGGTTGCGCAGTATCGAATATCTTTCTACAATCTCTGTTTAATATCTGCCTGTCTGGTTATTAAATTTCCTATTTTGGTTTTCATGAATCTTTAAGTATCCCAGATCTTTCTTTTTGTACACTCTTTAGAATTTGCTCATGCTGTATCTTTTGATTGTATCTTCAAACATTTTCCATGCTTTGCTTTTAGCTTTTTTCCACAAAAATTTTCAGTTTGTATCTATCTATAGTACCGGGTGGCCATAAATATCTGATATCACATTACCTTTGGAATCAACACCACTTTATTAAAGTGATGAATCCAACTAAACTAAATGTCATTAATGTCATCACAACTAAAATTCCTATCTGTCAAAAATTATTACAGATTGCAATAAGTAATGAAGTTAGAACAGGAGACTTTTATAATCGAGTCGTAGGCTAAACTGCAGAATCCGGGGCACATTCCCCTCTTCTTATTTGCATTTTATTACATTACATAGGTACCAATACTTATTGTAATTGAAATATAATGCTAACCAACATTTATAAGTAGCTAATTCCATTGCTACCGGGATCTCAGATATTTATGGCCACCCGGTATGATCAAAAATTAATTTCATCTAGTATAGCTGTGGAAGTGCAAACCAACGCCTTTAAAATTGGCTTACATACTTATATTTAATTCAAACTGTCAAATGTTATTATTAAATCTTATTTTTATCCCGCTTATTACAATATTATATTGAAATAAACGAATTTGCACGTAAAAGTAATGTAATTGTCCAACAAATAAGCCTGCACCGGTCGAATAGACACTATCAAATGTAACCTAAAAGTAAAAATTATGCTAAGCCCTTTATTAACTAACGAAACTTAGTTATTTAACTAGAGATGGAATTGGAAATGTCTGCCTTCTTCTTCAATACACAGTGTAACTCTGTTGCTCATATTATCAAACACTTTTTGTAAAAGGTGAGATGTAATTCGTAACTGTATTACATTCTTCTACTATGCGTTGTCGTAATCTTCCAGAGCATGCTCTGGTGTCTTAAAAATTGTGTTTTTAACAAGGAAAACAGAATATAATCGAGAGAATTACGATTACACGATCTTGGTCGATAGCGATCATATGATATCAATCTTTCGTCGTAAAATTGTCTCATGAATTCCAAGGTGGTACGAGCCACATGGGGCCGATCATTGTCTTACTGCAAGTAACCCTGTTGCAGTTTCTCAGCATCCAACTGATTGATAAATGATTGCAGAATGTTGTTCTGGTATATTTCAGCAGCGATAGTCTATTAAAAAAAAATGGGACCGATCAACCTCCTTCGCGAAATAGCTACCCACATACCGATTTTAGGGCAATGCAAGGGAGTTTCTCTCATGAAATTGAGATTGTTGGTACTCCACATTTTCATCACTTGCGAATTGACATTACAGACAAACAAAACCACGATTCGTCTGAGAAGAACGTCAAATACAAAGCATCCAGATTGTTTCCAAACCGGGTACAGTATGCAACTCGTTTATTATAACCTGGTGGCAGCAATTCCTGATAAAGTTGTAGGAAAACAAGTCGAAATCTATTTTTAAAATGATTTGACAAGTACCACAACTTAGATTAGTTTCCTGTGGCAACCTTCGAAGCAACGTTTTCTGATATTGTTTCGCATAGTCAGTTCGCATGTTTTCGCAGCCGCTGTTGTAATGGTGTTTTTGAACTTAGGCCATAGTTGTTGAAGGTCTTACGATTTAAATCTTCTTTTACTTTTTGGATATCCAACATATTTTGTTCTCTTTTCAACATCTCTGTAACCTATAGGTCTTGATGCTCATAAATTTAATACTAAACTATATGGAACAACGCATTATCTTGATGCCAGTGAACGTTTCTCTTCGCTTTCCTCTAAGTGGCTTATCTATTATGCTATTGATGATAAAATAATGCTGTTCTGTGATAATCTCCCCATGACATTCTATCTAGCCACAAAAATAAATGGCAATTACTGTGTACTGGTATATTCTATTTATGCGCTAATATTATGACTTAAAAGTTCAAGAGACAGCCAGCTGCCATACCTCCTTACTAGTATATCTATGGTGTGTTCACGGTTCCGTTCAATCTTCGATTTTTTTTTCATGTAATAATAGATATTCAATAACGGATTAGTGTCTGACTACAACGTGTCATAATGTTTGACCCTCATTTCATGAACGACATTTTGTATACAATCTATTTATGTTAATGTCTACGTGAAGAGTGAGGATTTTTGGCAGTCTTCTTTGCATTATAGCAGTTGAAGCTGTTCTGAATTTGTGGGAAAATGGGAAGCGTTTCCATTTCACATTATATTTTCTTGACATTGGATTGAAGTGATGAAAACATGTCTTTATAAAGTTGCATAATAGAGTTGCATCGGAAAAGTTACGAGTACTTGTAAGTGTATTTAATCAACACTGAAAAAACTATTATACTCTCAAATCATGTTTTAATGTGGTTCAGTGGTACTCTGTGGGAAACCCATAATAATGATCATGCTTCTTACTGCCAGTCAAGCAGTTAGTGGTGGATATGTGCATAATAAGTTTCCAGAAGAAAGTTCGTTCAATAAGAGTTAAGGTTTGCTATATTATTAATGTTTAAATATTCTCTATCAATAAAAGAAGATATCAGTACGGACTTTCGTGTGAATGATTTATTTATTCATTCGTAAGTCTCGTTCAACTTCAGTAATTAGACTTACAGTTGTCTGCTATCCACAAATAGTTTAATTAACTTGTTGATGTGCCTGATTAACTATTGGATGTAAAATTTGGAGCTGACCTAGCATTAGATTCTGAGTCAAAGGTGGTATTATGCATGTCGACATCGATGCACTTCTTAATTCAAAGCTGCTTCTTTCTAACACCTACTGCACATCAGTCAACCTTCACCGTTCGCGAACAGTAACTCAACTTTTTTATGCACAGAATCATCGTTAGTTATTGGGGCGTGGTTCAGTGATAGAGCGTTTGGTTTTGTACCAGAAAATGCAGACTCTATTTCCAGCAACTTCAACGGTCAGAGAAGTCTAATGTGGATTTTTCCCGCCCAGCTTTGCTAACCCTGGGAGATTAACGTATTAACCTACTCAAAGACGTCGGGCATATGAAACTACAGTTGGATGTAGTACCAAGGCTAACGATGACGATATGTTCTGAAAGACCTTCCATAGTATTGATAGTTGCTAGTAGCTAAGTCAAACTATTATTTATTTATTATAAAGCATATCACATATTGAATCTTTTTCATATAAACAATTAAAATTACATTTTACCGAGTTTTTTGTATTAAGAGTTATATGTTTGATGATTCATACAGATATATTCTTCAAGTACAGATTTTATAAAATTTAAAAGGAACTTCTAATGCTTATCAGAAATCGCTGCGTACAAAATTCGTTTTAAATAGTTCTATTTTTCTTGCTGAGGAAGTCAGTTTTCAAGCGTCGTGACAATATCATGTTGTGTGTCTATTTCTTTAGCGTTACTCAAGCGGTTTAACTTTGGTTATATACAAAATGAGTTTATACTCTACCCCATACAGGTCATAAGATTATGTTTAATTACGGTTTAATTACGAAGCAACATTTGTCATAGCTAAGTATAAAATATGAATTTTTCCACAATTTTTTATTTCAAAGCTGTACGCCCTGGCACTTACAACGGCGCTTTACAGATACATGAAAACCAAATTACACGCCGAAGGAAATAGCAGTTCCTTTAAGGAGCTGCAGGTTTTAAAGTAATCGCGGGCGTCGTCAGCGTACTGGAGGACAAATGTAAAGCACACAAAACCGAGGGGAAATAAGACTGTCATTTCAAAATTCCAGATTAGCAAAATATAGAAGTTTTGCCGTAGAGATAGAAACAAACTCAAAATAAGGGTAGCTATTCTATATGTAAGAGGAAATTAAATCCGATATAATACATACCCGAATTGGGACTACGTGGAGAGACTTCAGATTACAAGCGAATATCAATGTAGCTGGCGAAGTAAGGTTTTATCGTAGTTACGAATGCTGAAAGGGAAATGTCAATAGAATTAGTATAAAGAACTGCAGATTTAAACTACACCCGCCGGGTATGAATGAATAGAATCTTTGTGGACAAGAGTGACAGGAATTGTATTAAGCGTAGGAATTATTTCAAAATTAAAGTAGTCTTGTCCGTATACTTATTACTTATTAGGTTTCCATTTTTAATTATGTGTCGTTTTGTAATTTAATATTAAAATTAATTTAACTCCATTTGACGTTGGTGACTAGGCTGATTGAGTAGCTCGGCAGATGCCACTGTCGGTCCTAAACCCAGAGAAAGGAGGATTCGCGCACAACGCCCGGTAGCTTATCCACAGAAAAAGTATAAAATGCTCAAAGAAGCAAAACACTGCCTTGAACTGGGACTGATTTAATGGCCACGAAAACAGTGAGTAATAGGGCAATGCTCAGAAAAATTACTTTATCCAACACCTCGTTATCATGACAATATAGTTATGCCGATTTCATTTGAATTATACATATAGGTCATAACCTACTCGTGACTTACTTCCGTATCACTTTGACTTTGAATTTTCACACCTATCAATACAACATTTCTGTCTTTTTGGTTTTATCGAATTGTTGGATAGAATTTTGTATGTCGCGCGTGTATTATAGCAAATAGTTCACTCGGGTGGACTCTGGTGGACTTCACTCGGCCTGACGGCACCGCGGGCTCAACTTTTCTGTGGGGGATTATTTATATTTTTACACATTTGCACCATAAACAACTATAACCGGATTTGAAACTTGGATAATATATTAGAGTAAAAAAACCAATCGGTAATAATTATGCTACACGAGAATAAAATAGATTCATCTGCGGTAAGTGAATAAAATAACAAAGGAAGACGAAACATTAAAATCGATACTAAATCCTGACATAGATATATTTGGTATACCAAAGATCAAATGAAGAAAAAGGAATTCTTATATGTAAAAATATGAAAAATGTACAAAGTGACACCTACATAAATGAAAAGATTCTAAAAATTGTGCTGAAATCAAAAGAGGACAAGATTCATGGAATATGTATGTATGTGTTTCTGCTAAAGTGTGAAATGCCGTTATTCTATAGAATAATTAGGTATTGCATACACTAACTGGATCTCTGAGTTAAAGTATAAAATTAAAATAATAATATATGCTTTATCTAGTTAATCTATGGATTAGTTGGTTATTCTATACAATAGCTATCTGACGTCAGTGAATGTGTGAAATAGTATGGAATAAAATGTACCAATAGTAATACCCTAAGAGATTGACAACATATTTGTCATTTCTCAATCCGCGGGGTATTTGACAAGGGAATTTACCGAATGAATGACAAATGAACGCTAACATATTAAAAACAAGTAGTTTTACCGCCATATCAACGTACAGTAACGATAGCAAAAACATGTAAGTACCTAATCGACGTATAAAAATTATCAGTAGAAATATAACAAGTGCTTGAAATATTTCCATAGGAAATTTTTTTAAGCACGCGTTATATTTTGATAGAGAATATCACGAATGAAAAAACACAGTAAAGAACACATTTTTATTAAAAAAATTACGAAATTAATATCTAAGTACTAATAGTTTACGGTTATTTGTGATGACAGTGACATAAGTGGAAATTTTCCGGTAAATTTCCGATTATCAATTTTCGCCGTTACCATGGAAAATTTCTAACTAAATTTGCATAAGGGAAATTCGCGTGATAATTTTTTCACGTTATAAAATTGCTGGGCTAAGTTTTTAAATAGGCATTTGATTGGTTAAACCAGTAAAGAATTTGTATTGGATAGGATTTTATGAGGTAAATTCTCAATAACGAAATATTTATTGCTTTGGAGACATAAAGAAATATCTCAATTTAAAAAATAATAATTTTGCTGATAACAGTAGAACATTCGTGTCAGAGTAGAAAATCTTAATATTAAAATGTTGAATTGGTCTCCATGAGCCCTCATGAGCGGTACCTGAATAACATTATTTTATCCAGTAAAGTACCCGTTTTACTTTAAATAGGTCGAAATATTATCAAGAAAATTGTTCAAAGTTTAAAATTATAGTCCCATGCAAAATTCAGAAGTATTGGCAAATTTTTATGAAACCACGTTTGTATTAAGAATGTAAAAACGTTCCGGTAACTATCATAATTATTTTAAAGCTGCATTTTAGTTGCAAAAATTAATCGCCGCTACCATAGTTAGTAACCTTGAAGTTTTTAAAACTTTAAGGTCGTACCAAAGTAACTACGACTTGTCCAATACCGGAAAAACTACCTACAGGTCATATACAGCGATAAAGTAACCACTAGGAATAACTACGTGTCAGTAACTGCCGATTTGTCAAATTAAGTTATTTATACATCAAAGTCATAGTTTTAGTGGCGTTTACAGAACAGTTACTTAATTGAGGTTTCTGTCTTAGTTACAGGTATTTGATGCTAGTTGGGAGTTGACATGGGTCAATAAAATAACGAAGAGGAATTACACTTAGGTACCACCAACATAGTAAGTAACATAAAAACAAAATTAAAAAAACAAAATGCTAAAGGTCCTAATTAAATAAGCAATGAAATGCTCAAATAAGGAGGGGCATTAATACAACTTAGGGTGTAGTGGGGTAAATGCGGCCCAAAATTTCATAAATTTGACTTTAAGGTCGTCCTAAAACATAAAAAATAGATAAACTATAGCATATGCATTTCTTTTTACGCATATTGGCAATATCAATAAAAAATGACTAAAGCTGTTATAATTATATTTTTTATTGCAATTTATAAGAATATAGAAAACAGAACTTAGGTATAATACTAAAAGTGATGAATGATCAAATATAATATTTATGATAAATTATAATTGCTACAATTAATATCAAAAACAAGAAAACCTCTTCTTTTCTGCTGTGGTGATGGTAGTATTTTCTCGATATCGTCTAATATCACTGTGCAAGTGTCATCCTTATCAGGCCACCTAAACTTTCCCATATTCTTACTATAGCATTTCAAAAATTTCACTTCATACCTATCATCATCTTGTTGTAAAACTTGGCCAACAAAGTATCGTTGGCACTTTTTTTGTTTTAAATTTAACCAGAAAATAGTCACCTGCGTGTGTTTCTCTTAACATGTTATCATGGTCGCTATTTTGATCCTCCAAATTATTGTCATGAACACTTGGTTCATCTGTGTCCTTAGAATCAGATTCTTCAGCAGCGGGTGTAGAAGTTTTCGCCTTCTTTTTGACTGGCTTTCTAACTTTAGCAACAGATATTTCATCATTACTTTTAAATGCTTTAAGGTCGGCAGCAGTCAATACAACTACGGTTCCAGCTACTTTTCTTTTCTTAGATACAGTTGCCATTGCAGAGTCTCTGTTTTGTTGCATGATCAGCAGCAAAAGTTTTTCAAAACTAGCGGAAGCAGTTGATTTAGCGTTGTGTTCTGTGATGTCATTTTCTCCATTCTGTTCTTGCTCATCATTATGATCAGTTATTATTTTTTCATCATCGTTATTTTCTTTCTTGTCTTCTTCCAACTTATCTGTCTTGTATTTTCTCAGTTTCGTAGGGTCGAATGATGTTTCAGGAATGGCTAGACGATTAACTTTTACATGACCTTCGACAGAAGAATAATTAAATACCTGTGGCTTTAAACCCACTAACTATGACTTCTTTTGTTGGAGCCACCGATGCTTTTCCCAGTATCTTTTCAAACGCTGCCTTTGACGGACGTATTCCTACATTTCCTCGTTGCCACACAGTTAGAATGTTGTCCCATTTGATTTTTATCCTACGAAAACATGAGACATCCAGTGGTTGAAGAATATGTGACGTGTGTGCGGGTAATTTTACTATGGTGATGTTGTTTTGTATTGCACAATTTATTAATTGAGGGCTGACATGGCTGACATGTCCATCGAATATCAAAATAATGGGACGATCTTCACCAATATGCAACAAAAATTGTTTCTTGAACCGATTTTCAAAAATTCGGCGGTCATCCATCCTTGGTGTGGAAACATGGCATGTGTTAGAAATCAGTAACAGCTGCAGGTATCCAACTGTCCCACATATTTTTGCCTCGAAATATTACAAATGGTGGCATTTTGTCGCCCGCAGCGTTTACACATGACAAAATAGTGGTGTTAACCTTGCCAGTCCCTGCAGTGATTCGAAGTTTTGCTAATTGGTGCGACAACTTTAGTACGACTTGGTTCATGCCAGAAACTAGTTTCATCACAATTCCAGATTCGATGTGGTTTGTCATAGATATCGAGCGATTTCACTGTAGTCATAGAACTTATATATTACGAATGGATTTGAAGCTTGTTTATGTCGAACATTTTCTAAAGGTCCCGGCTTCTTTATGACCAACTTGTGGCGTCTCTTAAAACCTAACCACCAGTCTTCACAAGGTCTATGATTTTTGAAAGGGGTAACGAGTTCTGCTCGACTCAAACCGAACCCCCATGATGATACTGTTTTTAAACACTGGGCTAGTTCTTGTTTAGCATCAGCTGTAAGGGCAGTGCCCTTACCACAACCACCAATGTAGCTTCCGGTGTTTCCACGACACCGACGTCGGTGATCAGTGAAAGTTTGTCGGGGTACTCCATATACCAACTAGCAGCGTTTAATGGATAGTATAACTCTTCGACATCTTTCTAGAACTTCCTCCAGCTGCTCTGTAGAGTATGGTCGACGGTTAGTCTTTCTTTTAGAACTACGAGGCATAATTCTTCGAAAATAGAAGAAATATTATTATATGGGGTAAACGCAGCATATGACGCATTTACCCCATATATCATTATTGTGAGGGGTAAATGCATCCCCCCCCCAACAAAAGAGTAAGTGGGGTTATGTGTGTTTTTACTTAAATACATGTTAATAGTAATCTGAACACTTACACTTGATCTTCACTTTGAGAATTTTCTCTGTATTAGGTTAGTGACTGGAATAATTGGGTATTCCGTCCAAATTTACACACGCTTCTTAGCTGCGTAAAACTTCTGCTAGTGACAACTGTCAAAATTAAACGGCCGTTGTTGTTGCTGGCTGTGGCTAGATTACCTACAGACAAAGCGTATAAACGCGTGGTAGTGATATTTTGAAGAATTATGAGATAGATAACAATGGCGAACCCAAGACGGATTAACCCCAAAAACGCATTAACCCCAACTCACTAAATTATTCGAGAAAGGCTGAAAATCCAGCATGACCATCTCGTTCTCCAAAAAAGGAAACAAACATAACCTTGGAAATTATAGGGGATAACAGTGCTTAACCGTACACTAGAGGCATTTATATAACTGATCCAGGAAGAGACGAGCAGTATAATACTAATTACAGAAGAGGTGTAATTTAGTCAACTTTTCAGTTCATTAAACAGTTATTCAGAAATAATAAACCACGTAAGATATTGGGATGATTTTTGTGCTTAATAATGTTTGTACAGAACTACTCTATAGCATCGATCATTTAACAACTGCCAATTGACTACCACATATAATAAACTCGTTCAAAATCAATAAATTGCTGTAATGCATATTGAGTTTCGGCCTGCAAACTGAATAAAATTATTGACTATAAATTGATATAAATAATTGAACACATTTAAAAAGTTAACCGGATTTCTCTGAATTTATTGATTTTACGGTAATAAGTAGTTACTGGCTAACAATCATTAGAAACAAATTGCGTAGGCTATAATACAATTTTTATTAAATATACTAAATCTAGCAAATGATGACGTCTACCAAAAATTTACAAAGCAAAATGATTTTTACAGTAACGAGTTTCAGGTTTTCATGTTCTGTAGATCAGCTCTAATCAAGATATTGTCATTCCGATTTACAAGAAAGACGATAAATTCAACTCCAAAAATTACAGGCAGGTATTTCTGTCATTGTTAATATGTATGTTTACGGAGAGAACTTTAGCGAAGGAATTGATTACCTTTTCCCTTGAGATCAATATCATCTACACTAAACAAGATGAATTTATGCCTAAAAGATCAGTATTGACTAACTTACTTCTGTGTGTTGATGAGTGGACGAAAACAATCGATTGCAATGGACCAATTGACGTTATGTATCTGAATTTTAAAAGAACCTTTGATATGGTGCCGCATCGAAGACTTATCCAGAAGCTTGAAAACTTCGGAGTTCGAAGAAATCTTCTAGCATGGATCGATGACTTTTTATCTAATCGTACGAGCAGTGTTATGATAGATAGTCAATTATCACGGACATTTTTTGTCAAAAGTGGAGTCTTTCATGGATCTGTCATCGGACATTTAGTGAAGTTTAAAACAAGCGTGTCTCAATTTGCATACGACACCAAATGTTTTGCCAACGTGTAGTAATAACAAGGGACTTAAAATGCTGTAGGTGACGGGCCTGAGTCGTTTACCAGAGCTTCTTTTTTTACACCGTTAGCGTAAAGCTAAATTGTAATTTTTCGTACTGTAATGGTAAAAGTAGGTAGTGGGCGCGAGGTAGTGTAGAGCGAAGCAGCTGACTTAAATGTTAGCGCATTCATTAATAGCACCGAAAACACCCCCGAATTGGTGGGCATGAGTGCGTGAGTCCGCCAAGATTGAGGCCTGCTCTTAAAAATTCTCAAACAAGTGGTAGCAGCTAGTATTTTGCTGGCGAAGATCGCCATAGTTGAGTGTTTTCTTGCGGCTGACACCCAGCTTTGGGAATGTAGTACAACCTTGGAAGTCATACCGAGTTTCTATAATTCATCGCAAAATGCGACTACAGTATCGCCATTGAAGGAGTCCGATCCGGTTTTACCTGCAGCCAAAAAGTAAAACAAGTCAGTTTATTTAAATATAATGTCTGTGATCTAATCTACTATTCAGTGTTAAACTGATAACACACTTCGAGTATTGCATGAGATTGTATCATAGTTTGAGTAAATAAACAGAACCGGCTGCAAAGGAAATGGTGGCGATTTTCGTGGGCTTTTAAATTAGAGTAACAAATTAATATTTTATTCTTTGCATTTTGTACCAGTGTAAAAGCGATTAGAAATGATCTTTTTGCTCGTAGCGATATAAATCTAAATGTTGTGTTTGATTAACATGTGTTTATGATCGTCTTGTATTATAGTTTCTTTATATGTATGTATAATTTCAGATGTTTATGTAAGCAATTTGGCTATTATTTCTAGCGGGATTTGAGTATGTTGAAATAATCCATAGCCACACTAAGGTAAGAACAGGTCTCGCGCATTGGCGACTGAGTTAGCTGGCAAACAAAAGGCAATTTGAATTCAAATTAACGTAAGGTAAGGGGCACAATAAGTGTACCATTGCAATGGTATCTTCACATAGGTAGCTTAATTTAAAAAGTCAACTTTGTTGTGTATTTAATATAAATTATATTCAAACATATGTCACTTTTATTACTAACCAAGATTAATAAAACTTTTATTCGTACCCAACTTGAAAATGCTGTGCCAATTTGGAATCCCTACTTTGTTAAGGATATTCATTTGCTGGTTCCGGGACTCCACCACACATTGTGCACTAGAAGACTGCGAGGTGACTTAATTGAGACTTATAGAATCTTGCATCGGTATTATTCTGTGCAAATTAACATTTTTTTATTTAACAATGACGAGAGCCTGCATGGACATAATTTCAGATTTATGTTCGATAATTTTCGTAAAATGGGTCGACAGCATTTTTTAAGAGATAGGATTGTTTCTGTATGGAACGGTCTCGATAACAACATTGTGAATTCGTCTTCAGTTAATTTTAAAAAAGCACACGATGAACTGAATGCTATCTAATCTGTGTGCAAATTAGTAAACTTTTTTTTAATTTATGCATTTATGTTCAATATTTGAATCCAGCATGTACGTAGACTATTAATTTATGTTATGCAATTTGTTAAAAGTTTATTTACATGTGTAGCTATTGTTATATGCAGTTAATAGGGTTTTCTGCCTATCTGTAATATTAATAATAATAATTCAACTTCATATCAGTTAATTATGGTGATTTTCTTTCTTTGATTAATGTATAGATTCTAATTAGACTTTTTGTTTGACTTTTAAGTGTTACTTGAAATAAATTACTACTCACTAATTAAAATTCTTAGGGGCGATTTAAAGAGTTAACGAAAGAATTAGTTTGGTATTTTTAATCTGGGGTAATGCGGAACCATTATTCATTGTAGGTTGCCTTAAGAGATCATCGAATTAGAACGTGTTGCTTGTCTTTGAAGTCAGCTGCTAGACATCAGCCACAATATTATTAAACTATAATGCTGAACAGAAGCAATGTTTAAAAATATATTTAGCTGCTTTCGACAGCAGTGAATAGTTTATGAATGAGGAAGCGGTAAACAGGAAATGCTAGTTAAAAATGTAGTTACTTTTGACATGACTGAACTGAACTAAAACGTACCTACATGAAATTCTAGTTTACACTGCTACTTCATTAACATTGTATTCAGAGTTCTTTAATTTACTTGAAGTTATATTCAACAATAACGTTTTATTATGCTACTCCATGATTGTATCTTAGTCTAACTTTTTTGTAATGTAGTCGAAATCCAAAATTTAATTTTAGAATAGCAAGTACTGATTTTCTGTTAATTTGGAGAATTTCATATAAATAGCGGGACCCGTTGAAAACTTTCGTAGCTATTGGTAAAAGGTCTTTAATACAGTTTTACTTTTTGCAAATCTGCCATCTCATTTGGAAAAATCAGTACGTGTGTATCTAATGTGTGCGACGAAACGAACTTCTGCTTAAATTTTACGGTTTGCTATAAAATAGATTTTCGCAGCAGCTTGCACAGTACACTTTTAAAATTTGATGTAACTTAAAATCAGCATCATCAAAGCAATACCTTCGTGTATTGCTATAATCTTCTTAATAATTATTTTTTATGAGAATAATAGCATTGTTAACGGTTTTTATGAAACTATGCCATAAATGTCAATTATTTGTCGTCTTTTAATAGTTACATTGCGTTGTCGTTATGGTCCTCTACTATATGTAAGGTGTCCATATCAATCCAAATCATAACGATTTCGCTTATAGCCCAGGCATATTAGACAAATTTTAAAGAAAACCTGAAAAAATATGTAGTCTTGATTTTTGGCAGGAATGTTTCTTACTGCCCTAGGAGCAACCTTTTAAAAGTCCCCGTTTCAGGGATGACGGCGTCGTAGTTTTAAGAGCAAGAAGCAGAAGAAGAGACTGCGTGTTTATTAGAAAGAATTACAATGAAGTAAGTACCTTATGCTTTTATCTTACAAAAACTGCTATTAGAAAAAGTTGTGTAGAATAGAAAATTATAGTCTGCTGCAATATTTCTCAAATATTAACCTACTTTTATGAAATTGTGTGTATGACTAAACACGTTTCCTTCTAATAAACACGGTTTCAAAAGTCATTCTATATTTCTGACATTTTGCATAGTGCGATAATTTTAGGTTATGAACAACTTTTAATAATACCACGTATTCAAAACAGAAATGGTTATTTACATTACAAGTGCTGTAGGTTGCATTTTACAGCGCGAGGTTTTAATTTTTGTATAATTGGTGTTTAATAATACCGAGCATAGAGTACCGTATTACATTTTTTAGCCGATATATTGCTTAAACATTTTCTATAAATTTGAGACATTGGCTATTGAATATCAAGCCATCAAGCAAGCTGTTTTCAGAAAATTTTATAGCTGACGCTTTCAAACTACAAAAATGAAAGTCGTAAATATCAAATAGTTACCTTTAAAACATTAATTAATAAACTTTGTAGATAAGTATATTTTGAACCTGCCTGTTTGAAAATTCTTCTGGTTAATATTTAAGTATGTTATGCGATTTTAACAAGGTTGGCAACATATTTCGTTTCCATAGTGGACCAAAAAAAGCAGAATTAATATATAACAAAGGTAAACAGTGTACAATCACTATTTTTGCTATGGGCCAAGTCCTCATTTCGTGGTGTTTTATACGCTGAGTTATTAGACATTCTCATGTAAGGCATATAATGTTTATTATCACAACATAGCGGAATGACATTTTTTGTGTAAGAAAATTTACAGTTTTGTTAAGATTCTATAACATAAATTTTCCTACAGCTTTTTTATGGCAGTTGAGTAGAGAGGCCTTTTATGGTAGTGTAATATAATGGGCGTAGTGTGTCTTCGTGGGATCGTGTTCGATTTGGCCGTCGCTGTGCATTCCTGTACTAGCAGTTTTATTTGGTCATTGTTGTACACTTATGCACTAGCAAGATTGATCGCTACAAGGTTATGCTTTAGTGATATAGTAGATTTCGACAAATTTAACTTTTGAGAAATTTTTTTTTTGTAACGAACGTGTAATATATTTACAGATAGGAAACTTTTAAGAATTAGTAGATACCTAAAGTTATATATGGGAATTCTCACATAAAGTTGGAATATTTATTTAGAATGTAACGTATTACAATTTTGGTTATATAATCGTAGTTTGTTATGAAAATACATTTTTTATGTATATATCTATGAATTATCGGCGAGCTCATTTTACCTTGCGTTGTAGAGGCTAGTGATTTATACGCTTTACCATATAACGGTGCAATGCTCTTCTTCCTGGTCCAGTTTTGGGTTACACAGTTGCAGCCCGCTTTTCGTGCTTGCGTAGCAACCATTGTGTACCGTGTGTATCATGGTGATGTGATGACTTTGTTACTCTATCTCTTAGGTCTGTGGTTCTGAGTAGAGTACAGTTAATTTGGTACCCAACTGTAAATATTCTCACCGAACCCGATATGGATCGCCAATGCTACGAAAAAGTTCCGCCTACCGTGGGATTCAAATGGAGGACTTGTTTGATGCAATCCTAACGTTCTACCAAATGCGGCTTCTATATCCAAATATTTATTAATAATTTATATAATTGCTATTATACATATGCTTTCACATTCTATCTTGAATTATTGAGGTTACATTTTGTTGCTGTTAACTAATACTTCCAGAGCTCTATTATAGTATTTGTAAGTTACATATGGTTTAAAGAGCATGTCGTCCAGTATAAGTAATTGTTAGTATTATAAATTTTAGTCCTTTGATTGAAACTATGACACTTTACCGATATCTTGACAAATAGCTAACGGGTATCTTACGAATTACTGTATACGATAAGATTTGGGCAATACATTTATTTTGTTGCGTTTGTCAGTTTCTATTCGTGACAAAATTTCTTATTTCCCCAAGACTCAACTGGGCGAGGAATTGTGTAACTAACGTTTTTGAAAATACACTTTATTACTACAAAGCAACTTTGTTCTTTAAGGTCTCTGAAAGCTAGAAATTTTGTAGTCGTTTCACCGCAACGGGATGTGACTAACTGTAAAATCGTAGTTACAGTGGACGTCAGATGTGCATGAATGCGTTGTTTACATGTCAGGAGGCTGAAATAGTATATTACAGCCCGAGATGGGAAGTGTTTCATTATTGTCGAGAGATTAGTTAGCTGATTGAGACGCGAAGCGTCGAAATCAGCTATTATCTCGAGACTAAGGAAACTTCCTGTCGAGGTTTGTATACTATTTTATTCGCAACCACTTTATTCTAAATAATAATTGGAAAAATTATTATATTATGATACGTCAGGTTGTGACTCGCATGAATCGATCAACGAGATTCCCAGTGTCCCTACCTACTCAGCGGTCGGGAAGTAGCGGGCTGAAATGTACGACTTCCCCCACTCAAATGAGGTCAGAAATGTTAACATTACATATATGGTTGCGAATAAAGGTACTTTACATGAATAAGAGATGTTTTTTAACTACTGCTAACCACCACAGAAGCCTCAGAGTACCATAAATCAGGACTACATTTTTTTGAGGTAGATATCTAGTATGCCTGGGCTATTATCTTAATCAGTCGAATGTTTCTTACATTAGAGCAATGTTGACTTCTTTTATGTTTAGAGCAATAGGAAAAGCAACCTAATACATGTTTCGTCTCCGATTTGGAATAATATATCTTATGTGGTGGATCCAATCTACAATTTTGATAAAACAGATAAGAAACTTAATACATCAAAGATGCAAAATAAGTAAAAATATGATAATGTTTCTAATAATACTGAAACAGTAAAGGTAAACACGAATTATATTCATTCGAAAAAAAACAAAAAACAAAAAAACGGAATCCGCCAGTCATAAGTTTTATCCGCTCACTTAAACAGGCGGACGAAGTGGGCTCGATCGCTGACGATGAGTGTATCACTAACCATATCAACTATTGCTGTGTAGCCATCACTGGTCAGAAATGAGAAACATCTAATTAATTTAAAATTTCTTTGATTTCTGACCCCTCACGTACCTCGTTGCTTACACAGCATTGGTTGATCCTTTCATAACTTCTTTGTATAAGTGTATAAGAATATTCAGGGTAGGCATATAGATTTCGATAAGATATAGATTGCTATTATTCTTTTTATGCCTTTTCACAAAGCGAGATCTACTGTATTTGTATTTTATATTTATAAAAAATAAAATGGTTTTATACTTCCAATGGTTCAGTTGCAACAAAGTTATTCAATTAATGTTGTGTTATTGTTAAGATCATTTAGGGTGCTTATAGGAAAAATGTATTGTAATGTTATGCGTCTTTGTGGAAGATTTATTTATAGCAGTTCATCTTATCAACATTTCTTTTCACCTAACCCCGCATAAAACTTTATTCCCTCATCATTCGGATTGACTTAAACCAAAACCAAACCAAAATGTGTTATTGACCCGCTGTAATGAATACCTACGTATGGTTGATCCAATCTCCAAAACTAGCTCAGTCAATAAATCATTTGAACTCCTTTATTCATGTTGGGGTGTGTATTTTAAATTATTCTCAATGCAAAGTTATTTTATGTTCAAACTCTAAATCAAGTATGTAGATTTCTGCCTACTAAATTACACTGACAGTCTATCCAACCCTTCTACTGAGTTACTGCTACAAACATTACTTTTTAGCTTACTTCAGGTAATTATAAATCGGACATTCTACTTTATTTATTATTTATTTATTTATTTTTATAATAGTTAATTAATTCATTTTAAACACGTTTCTTCCAATCCTGGAAACATCACACCATGCTAACCTTATTAACAAGATTTTCAGTATTGCACATTCCAGTACCATACAACGCAATTATGTTGATTGTATACTTCATAATTTTTTAATACACTTAGAAAATGTCGATTTTTCTTTAATTAATGGAAAAAAATTAAATAAAATTTAATTTATTTTTAATCGCCCTCTATTACCTAGATTTTAGATTAGTTACACAAATTATATGGTTACCGTTTTTAATATCATGTTTACTTTATTATAAATTTGAACAAATATAATTTTAATAGTTAAATCCTTTATCTAATAGACTTGTCTGTCCGTCCGTCCGGGACGCTGTTTCAGCAGCCAAACCGTAAGAGATAGAGAAAAAAGTTATGAAAGTTATATGTTTGGAATGGTCATGTCAGCTCAGGAACCAAATTTCAGTCACGTGACACTTCCGGTTTTCGAGAAATCGCAAAAAGACCGTTTTTCAAATAAAACGCGTATTAAATAAAAATGTTTCAGCAGCCAAACGGAGCTGCGACCCTCTGCGCCTTAAAACGTCGATCGGTTAGGCAACCACTTTGACACCTTCCAGGTCTGGGTATAGTTTTTATTTAGGCGGTGGATCAGGTCCCGGCAGCCGCGATGTATAAAATGACATTTAAAATCCCGGCAGCCGGGATTCATTCGATTTGAACTAAAAATCCCGGCTGTCGGGATGCATAAATTACATTTAAAATACCGGCAGCCGGGATTCATTCAATTTCAACTAAAAATCCCGGCAGTGACTGATGGGAAGGGTAGCATATACATTAAAAGAATGAGGTTAGGGATTGTGATTGCAATGAGAGCGTGTGCATTATTATGATTATACCACTCCCTCTAACATCAACCAATGAAAAACGGCAAAATGCATAGTTAAGCATGTACTAACTTTTGATAATGTAAATATCAACTGATAATTACATACCTTCCTGATTAATAGGTGATAATCACACGCCTTCACAAACATCACGTTACCTGCTGTCAGTACAATTGTTATAACAACCACATTAACTGTACTTTTAATATTTAAAATACACTATTCAAACGTTGTTTATTGACTCGTGATATAATCTAACCGAATGCAACTCGTGTCTTCTTGATTGTCAAATCATTTCTGTTTCCACTCGATATATTGCTTTAGGAAATCACGCTCGTCCTTCGGACTCGCGCAATTATCAAACAATATATCTCGTGTAAACAGAAATGATTATTTGATAATCAAGAACCCACTAGTTGCATTATATTGCGATGGTATTTAGCCCTCAAATCGGCTCTGATTGCAGTACAAGCAAATAACAAATTAAATCATTAAAGCACAGAGTTGTAATAATGCAAGCATCTGAGAAAATTCACATAAATTGCCAAATCATAATAACACTGGTATAATTCGCCAATGAAATTGATTGTAATTGAATAGGCACAGAAATATGGAAGCTCAAATTCCGTGTATTGGGTTTAGCAATGTAATTTTAATCGTAATGTAATAGATTTGCACAAACTAAAAACCGAATCTAAATTAATTAAGAACTGGCACAAAAAGTTCAAGTTAGACACAGCTTAAAAATGGAAGCGTAGAAAGTAAAGTCATTATAGAATGGGTAGCAAATGAACATTTTTAATGAAGGTGAGAACAAGGATGACGAGAAAAATAAGGCAAGGAACATAGAAAAGCCAGGCAAGTCATTTATGACATGAAAATACAAGACTTGGGGATTTGAAGAGATTGAAATAGCAAGAAATTAGATGGAATTCAAATAAGCAAGAAATCAAACAATATTGGTGGATTAAAAAACTAGTCAGTGTAGTGATAAACAATGGGCATTTAAGTGTTATAAAAATCAAGTGAGTGGCGCATTAAAAAACGTTGAGAAAGGAACAATTCCAAAAGACAATAATTTTAGTACATACGAGATTGTAATTAACTGATAAAATTTTGTCAAATTAGATTATAAGTTATGTATTTGTACCTGTTTGTATTTCCTAAATTCAAATCTGTAGACAGTGTTTTGTCAATAACGAGAAGATAGCTTTTGTTCTGAATAAATTGGTGAAAGTGCTTGGTTTTTTACTCTATCTTAATTTCAAGATTTTTCATAGAAAGCATAAATTTACATAAAAATAAATAGCACCATCGTAATCAGCGAATTCGAGTGTATCAGCACGAATAAAGGCAGGTTTTTCTACGACCAAAAGTGAAATTTCCTCCGACTGCCTTCGACGATCCCAACGGTGGCTGTTCCGAACATCACGACAACCATCATATGAGGGGTTCAAGGCATGCCAGCAGTTCAACGGGGTTAGCAGAGGGAAGCACGAGCCGTCAGCCAGCGTTGCAGCATCCAGAGGGCCTTGCAGCAAGCTAGGAACGCCGAGGGGCCCCAACGAAGCCCAGCTACGACAACCAAAGTGAGGTTAGTAGTGTAAAATTTTGATCTCCGCGAACGGCGTGAAAATTTGAGCATACCTTATTTACGACCTGGAGAACACGAAAATCGTAACAGTTCCCGTGGATGGCGAGGTGTTTTCCCAGGATTTGCAATTAAAATCGTCAAGTGGAGCCCCAAGAAACAAAATGCAAATACGGCGTCCTTTTTAAGAATGCACCAATAGCACACGATCTGGAAAACAAAGGAATACATAGACGCCACTTGAAGGCAATTATTAAAAATCTTACCGTAAAATTTGTTCATTTAATTTGCTTGATAAATCAATTTCAAACGCGAGCTGAGAAAACTTGAACTTGGTTTGTTAGAATTGACATTTCAGTTTAACAACGGCACATTACGCCTACATTTTAGACATTCTGCCTACAGTTCAGAGGCGTACCGTAAAAATTTTAACTAGGAAAGTTTAGGAACCCAAGACCTGAGATTTTGAGTTTTATTTTCATGTCTCTGTTAAAAATTGAGCTAGCAAAATTAGTAAATCAGATGAATGGAATAGAAAAAGGGCAAACTACCATAAGAGTAATTCTCAATTTTGGCGTACCCAACGAAATAAATTAATCAGTTAGTTTGATTTTAGCAAGTGGTAGAACTAATTTAAATATTGTGTGGTGACTCTTTTTATTTATTACAATAATTATAAACCTACAAATATTATACGTACAGGGTCATTGCAATATATGATTATTGATGATTAAGCTAGGAGATAAATTTAATTCCTTTGAAGAGTTTAGAACTCAGTTAGAAGATCATAAAAGAAAAACATTAAGTGAATATTGGATGAGAGATTATAAAACTTTTGCCGCTGCCAAAAACGATTCATGGAGAGCAGGGTCTAAAAACTAAAGAAAAAAAGAGTAATAGAAAAACAAAGTAATAGATTGCTTAGGCAATAAGATTTGGTTGTCATATATTTTTGTGTTTCAGTGCCTTCAAACGAAACTGTGAAGCCCATATATATTAAAAAATGTAACATAAAGGAATCATAATTGTCAATGATACAATAAAATATATAAAGTACTTCTACAAATGACTGACTGCCGGGATTTTTAGTTGAATTTGAACGAATCCCGGCTGCCGGTATTTTAAATGTAATTTTATACATCCCGGAAACCGGGATTTTTAGTTCAAATCGAACGAATCCCGGCTGCCGGGATCTTAAATGTATTTTATACGTCCCGGCAGCCGGGATTTTTAGTTCAAATCGAATGAATCCCGGCTGCCGGGATTTTAAATGTAATTTTATACATCCCGGCTGCCGGGACCTGATCCACTGCCTTTTATTTAATACGCGTTTTATTTGAAAAACGGTCTTTTTTGTTTTTTTAAATGAGACATTTGTCTCACTGGATTGCTTGTACTACTTCTTATATTAAAGTTATATTTTATCCATTTATTTGTACATGCCTTTATTTATAGTTCTACCTGCCGTTACAAAGTTGAACAAAGAGCAAAGTTTTTCAAACAAATGTAAGAACAATTTTAGTCTTATATTAATTACGATTTACCTTGACAGTTTTATTTATTTATTAAGTTCAAATACCATTATATAATTGAAGATGTATTATTATTTACCTACCTATTCAATCTAGTAAATATCGTATCGTTATGTTATATTTTCATAAAATATTATCTTATAGGGATTACCTTCATGATAGAAGGCTAAAAGGCCATGTAACAAAATCGAATAGTTTTAATCATGTGGAAGAAAAACATAAAAGCGTAATTTTATTCTGCAAGTTCCCAACGAGGATCAAATAAACCTGACCTGTGAGAGACAATTCCAGAAAATAGACAACCTACTAGGTGGATTAAAATATGAAGTTGCCTTCAACATTTGAAGGCAAACAATACCTTCAAACTCAACACCCACATAAACTGCGAAGAATAGACGCATTATTTTGAAAATTGTGGTGTAGCAGAGGTTTGGCAACGCTGTGTAACTGCGGATTATCCTAAGGGACAAAGGCAGGTACACGGACGAAGGTTTTGGGTTAGTTTTAAGACATTCGAGTTGTGCTCTTGTTAACAGTAACTTGTATTTGTATGAGATCTGTCTAAGTTATATTTATTTAATAAACATATATTTCCACTACAACATCTTTAATTAGCCTTAACCACAAAAATTAATGACGATTCACAACAAATATAGATGACCACGTACTAGCAGGGGAGTGCAGAATAGAGATCGACGAAGAGAAAGTGAGAAGCCGTGAAAGCAATGAAGAATGGCAGAACACCGGGCAGGACCAGGTCCAGGGGTATTCATATCGAATTGATCACAGGCGGATGAAAATTTTACTACGACAAATAACAATTACTTAAGACAAAGAGTTGTTCTACAAGAATGGAGATTATTCGAATTATTATCAATATACAGTGCGTCCACGATAAGGAGGGCCAGTATGGGGATCTTATTAATAGTAAGGGATACAAATTTGGCTGAATGAGAACAACGTTGGGCAACTTAAGAACTAACAAAATGACACATAGAAATCCTTAGTATGGTTTTTCGTTTTTGAGTTCTTAAGAAAAACGAATTTTTGGATTTTCAATTCTATTTTTTGTGGTGTTAATATGAAAGATAGAGCGAAACTAATAAAACTTCTTTATAGCAACTGCTACTAGACTTGAAGACCACGACATCAATTTTTAATCTGACTTTCCGTCTCCGACCAACCATCATCAACTTCATTTTTTTAAATATGGCTCTTACTTTCTGATCTCAAATTTTAAAAACCCAATTTATTCTGAATACAACAATTACACACGAATAGTTTAGTTACGGTTCGAGTCTTTTTTGACCACCATCACGAAATTTTTCAATACGGACCTGTGTCCTACAGCATTTACTACGTTGTTTCAGCTTTTCTAATTTAAAAATAGGAGTAATGAGACACACTGGATGTTTTTAACCCTTAATAATCACGTATAAATAATTTTCAATAGAAAGTAATTAATTTATTGGTTATTTTTCTTACTTATAAATAATGATTAAAATTAAAAGTATATTCCAAGATATGATTAACAAACCATCTTTTTTGAAAAATTAATTTAAAATGATAACTTGAATACTTAAAATTGGACGCTACTAAATTCTATAGCTGGTATAGGTACAATAAATCCTCATATTACGCTCTCAACTATGTAAACCATAAATATAAAAGTATATTTTAGCCGTTAGGTGCAACAACCTACCATAAGGTTCCTTCGAAAAGAATCTTTCTGTAACTGCGTGAAGAGCTCGATATCCATAGACAGGCATTATTGTAAACGATCGCGTCTCATCCGCCCCGACAAAAATGCCGATATTTATTTAGTCGGCCGTTAAAAGGTTAGGAAATGTTCTTTGTAAACATAACCAAACGGCGGGACTTTGAAGACGTTGTTGAACTAACTCATTACCCACTCGCTCTGTGTTCGTGTCCATTACTCTGACGTCGCTTCAGAAGTTCAGAAACAGACGACGGTCGGGCCATCCGTTTTTAGCCAATAAGCACAACAAGGAAAGAAACGGAAGAAGGAAATCAGAACACATGCTATTATCCCTTTAATCTCCGTTAACGAAACTGGAGCCGAGGAACAGCAACACATGAATATTGTTATAACGAGCCTGGATGCGTTTCGGAAAAGCTGAAACCAACTGAAATTGCAGCATGCGAATCCTTTGATCCGACAACATATAATATACAAATTGAACTGTTGAGAAACGGCTCTTTAAGGATCATTACATAGATGATGAAACTGAATGCTACAAAGGGATTGCGCTACTCGTTGTGATAAGCGTAATCATGTATTCGAGTAGATATCAATAAAGATGAGTCGATCGCTTTGGCTACATAGCAATTCAACAACGCTTTATTAGGAAAAGTGCCGATAGACATGCGATTCTGCTTTACAATAAAATGGCAGTACAGCAGAGCTTAGTAACTTAAAACGGTAGATTACAATGAAAGTATCATATCTAAAGCAGCTGAAAATCGTAAATTGAGTGATTAAAGTGCTTTGCGCATTAAAAAATACATTTACCAGAACCATAAAATGTTCAATTATATCCGTTTTTATTTAGATATTAAGTCAATTGGTTTTCATATCTGATCGTTACTATACTACTAATAAATTGTATTTCAGTTGTAACATGTCTTATACCAAAGAGTTTCGCTAATGCTACAACACATCTACTCCATCGTTACGAATAATTTATTATTATTATATATAGTAAATGTTTTGGTTTACGACTGGAATATTCACATTTCAAAAAACAGTTATTTCCTGGGTAATTGTTCCCAGGAAAATAACTGTTTTTTGAAATTATTATACATTTTAAACAAATACATTTTGCCTCCTCTTAAGCTGACCTGTTCTTGTTTTTTCAAGGAAAAGAGCTAATTTAGCATTCAGAAAACTAATATGTTGTTGTAAACACTTGTCTATTATCATTGTTGCGATAGTAATTATAAAGGACATAATGTTTAAATTCAAGAAATATTCGGATCTGAATAATTGTGTATAAGGCTGACTGCCTCATGTAACAACCACAATACCGCGCAGTTATTGTATGAATAAATATGGCTAAAATAAAACAAAAGATATAAACCTGCACTTTAAATAGACTTTATTACTAATCCGCCGTCTATCGTGCCAACCCTTAACGTCACGCGATCCATTACATCGTCTCAGACTCCAGACATTTACACGTGAATAATTCAAAATGAATTTAAATTGCAAAAATCCCTTCTTATTCACCTTATGTAGTAAATTTACTAATAAGTATTTACTTATTTTAAGTAGGAACAATATTAATTATAAAAAATAAAGTTTTTTGAAAGGGAGGAATGTAACATCTTTTTCTGTATTGGTAGTTTTTATTGTTTGGTGTAGAAAAATACATACACAGCTCGTTCAATTTAACCAATCCATGTGCCCATTATTAAAACTAATAGTAGTTAATGTCAAAGGTAAGGCTTTTATAAAAGATGATATGGGTTTGCTGCAAGAGCTCACCTTCATTAATCAGTACAAAAAGGGCGTACATGTGGCTTTAATACAGCAAATATGCTCAGATAAAAAAGACAACACACAAATCACAATAATTTGAAATGCATACAAATAACGGCCAGGTTATAAATCAGTTTGTAGTAAATAAACGCACATATTCATAACAAAATGTATAATAGTCAAGAACATATCAATACAGTTAGCTTTTACCAATTCAAATGTTAACACTTGGCGATAAGATGGCAAAGGTCAGTGCTAAATTTTATCACATAGTATTAAAAGCATCGGGGTGTACCTAAAATATGGATAGCTACTGTATCTCAGTTTACTTTCACACTAATAACACATGAATGCAAATTACACTAAATAACATAGCAAGTAAAGCTGCGATGAGAGCTTGACAGTGCTCATTAAAGGCGTTTGTTCTTTATTGCAACGAAACAACGCAAAAATCATTGTACAAGGCAAAACAAATTATAAAATTACAACGGCAAAAGGTGAAATTCGAGGAGATTTTAAGGATCTCTATCGAAGACGCTGGAACTCGACTCCGCAATACAGCCTCAATAACAAAAAAACAAAAGTAAGCTCTAAGAAGATTTGAAGAATCCTCCACGAGAAACGGTAGTACAATTCACAAATTACAATTTAATGTCGTACACGTACACGACCAAATAGCTGTCTCTTCAGAATCACGGTAAGAATAGCAAATGAGCCCGCCAGTAATTTAAGATTATAAGTTCAAAGCACCAAAAGGAACATCGGTAAGTAAAATAGGCCAGCACAGTAGTTGAAGAGAGTGGCTCTACCAGACTTGAACAGCCTGAAGGTCAAATTTGGGCTAATAAATCTTTGCGATAAAAGCTACCTTGGCCAAATATGGCAGGGAATTCGACAGCGATAAGCAGCTACAAGAAAGCGCATCTACTGCGACGGTGCAGTAAGAGTGAGGAACACAGCGGGGTCGAGTAGGCTGCCGGACATCGGGGCTGATATTTAATTACGTTCCCTGGTGGACGACTCATTTCGATTTCGGATTTCCAAGACCCTTGGGTAGTCTAAGACTATGTGATATTTGATTGTATCCTTCCCATGGTGGCCCTGCTTAAAGAACACTCTTTGGATCTAAACCGGACAGTCGATAACCTAACCCAGGTGGAAGCTAGTGTGTCGAGAGCTGAATGACACAGGGTTACAGAGCCTTGAACGATGCCTATGTAATACCGAGCTCTCCTCCATGGTTTCTTAGCCTAGTCCTGTAACAAGGTTTGCAGGAGTGGAGCTTCTTCATTGTTTACTGGTGGGATTAATCATGGAAAGCATTGTTAATAATCCAAGCACTCCTTTAGAGAAGGGATTTGCGAGAGGTCCTACTCTGATAGCCTCAGGAGAGTGCTCCTCCATTGGAGTTTATGACAAATTAGTCAATAAGGAAGGCACCCTTTCGGGATCATCCACAGTAATCAATTCTGCATCGCAAAAAGGGCTTCCTATTTAGCGAAATCGTTGCGGTGCAGAAAGAAGACGGTGTAAAAAGGCGAAGACTAGGTTGGCTGCTAGCGACCAACCACGCCTGTCTACGGGTTCTGGTACACAGCAGGAGCTCCTACCAGAGCCAGAGGCACTATGGTCCAACCTAGTGCCACGGAGAAGATTACAACCTCTGCTGAGGGCTTCAAACGATGCCGCTTAAAGAAGGAGACCCCTTACAGCGCACAGAAGGCCGCAAAGATAGTCAAACCCGGTCTGTCATACAATCAAGTGGCCAACAAAGACCTCAGGGTTGCAAGTGCACGAAAAAATTTTCTGGAGTCGCAAATCACTGTTGAGCATGCCGAGGAAATTCAACTCATCCTGGATGGGCTCCCAAATTGGGGGCTTTTTCCAAAATATGATGACTTCAGAAGGTCGGAGCAAGGAATCATTTCTCTCACTTGTTCAGGTGCCTTCTCCAAGAACTGGGTAATGAAACGCGTTTAAAAAGTCAGTTTGGGGACAAGAGTTCAACTCGCTTTTCTAGAGGGCGAGTCTGTCCCCAGTTGCCTGCATACTGGGAGCACCTGAGGACGGGGCTACCCCCTAAAAGGAGGCAACTGAGCAAGATCGGTGAAACAAAAATTGGAGGCATTTGTACATTTATCAGAAGCTTTTACTACTCCAAATTCCGAGAAAATAGATAAAAAAATTGAAGAATTTACAGTCCAATACAACCGTCACCTCCTATGCACAACGCTACTATTAAGCAAATAAAAGCAGAAATAAAATTTCTAAACGACAATAAATGACCAGGACGTGATATCATAACTGGTATCGTGTTAAAACAACTACCAGAGAAAGAAGTTTAGTTCCTATAAATTCTAATAGTATACTACGTTTAACATACTGACAGCTGTAATAACAAAAAATTGGACAAATTATCCTTAGTCTTGGAAAACCTCATAACGCCATAAAATCATATCTTTCCATCAGCTTGCTTCCAATAATTGCAAAACTATTGGGAACACTTCTTCTAAAAAGGATAAACGAAGATGCAAGATGACAACACAGCATCGTTATCGCTTAGTAAACATAGTCCGCACAGTACTAGAATCCAAAGTATATTGCACAACAGTGTTCTTAGACGTCAGCCAAGATTTCACAAAATAAATAACTGTGGTGTAGCAGAGGTTTGGCAACGCTGTGTAACTGCGGATTATCCTAAGGGACGAAGTGCAGGTACCCGGACGAGAGTTTTGGGTTAGTTTTAACACATTCCAGTTGTGCTCTTGTTAACAGTAACTGGTATTTGTAGGAGATCTAAGTTCTATATATTTAATAAACACATATTTCCACTACTACTTCTTTAATTAGCCTTAACCACGAGGACATAACAATAACTTGTACTACTTAATACTCCAGATCGACAGCAAAGCACCTGCCATGAAGCAAATAAAAGCAGGTATCCACAGGGTAGTATTCTGGGGTCGTTACTGTATTTAATGTTTACCTCTGATTTACCAACCATCGAACAAGTAGATATGAAAACATTCGTCGACCATACGACTATCTTTACCTTCAATGAAGATCCAACGGTAGCATCAATAACAGTGCAAGAACATTGAATTCTAATCGAGAAATAGCCTAAAAATGTAGAATCAAGGTCAATGGCGACTAATTGGTACACACGACTTTCACAATAAAGAGACCGACATGTCTACCTGTGCCTTTAAACTACGATCCAATCTCTCAAACATACGTCAAGTACCTAGAACTGCATCTACGTAGATAGGCGAATGACGTAAAAATTACTTGTAACCAAAAGACCCAAACTATTTAAAACACACAAATATGTATTGGCGTACTGCCAGAAAATTACTCCCACAATAGAAAACGGACTTCTGTTGTATAAGACCATAATGCGACAAAAATGGTCGTATGGTTGACTCGGTTGGGGGGGGGGGGGGGGGTGCGAAAGTAGGCCAACCATACACATAATACCACACTTTCAGTTCAAAACATGTCCGACACCCTATGGTAGGTGTTAAACAAAATCTAGAAGTTAAATATTTTATCAGAAAACACCATCATGCTCTAGAACTCCATAATAACCCAACAGTCGACTTACTAAACACAGATTCTTAAGTCAGAAGATTGAAGGGAAAGTGGCCAAAAGACATACTTGAAAAAAAGGATGACGCTACTGGGTGTCTTCCCTAATGTCCCCTGTATATACTATTAGCTAATAGAATGTGTGTATTATATATTCTCGTTGATAATAAAGAATTACAGAAATAATGCTCTTTCAATGGGTTTTAGTCTTATAGATTTTCTACTGATTCTTTGTCCTTTGTATAGCTTTCATTTATTCGTTGAGACAATAAAAAGATCCACCTTACCTTCTATATAGTAGCTGTTAGATATTTTCATAGCATTTACTGATCTTTTAATGTCTATTAATGTCTTACGGTCGAATGTCGAAAGTAACCTGGGCCATTTTTACAAATTTACAATTTTTTCGCAATCGCTCAATCAATCCCAATCAACCAAACATATGAAAGGTCTCATTAAACTACAAAACTTTTGTGAAAGCAGCAACCGCTTTGGTGTTAAGGAGTGGATGAAAATTGAGTCTACCACTTTGACCCAGAAACTGATGCAAACTATGGAATGATGTCATACGAGTACTTCACCACCAATGAAGATTTGGGTACAAGCATTGACAGGCAAAGTGATGGCCAGGTGCCAGATTTTGGGATGCAATTTATAGTATGGCTTTATTTTGGCCGGAAGTTTTCTATATTTTAGGTAAATCAGGGAACAGACTGTATACCAAAGAGGGCGCACCATTTTATTACATCCGTACCAATGCTAGTGCTCAATGTTTGCCCCAAAGCTCCTTCTGTTGTTTTTCGTGATTAAAATCAACGGCAAACCTAAAAAATTTAAGTAATATTTCTAAATTACTTTATTTGGCAGGTGAAACAAAACCACGTTAGTTTGTACTACATCGGTAATAGCGAGTCGCTATAACGTTAGTATGGTAGAAGGTCCTATTGACAATGCCCTAAATTTAAGGGATGGCGATTTGCTCAAAATTCAACAAATTCTTAAGTTTGTATATATTGCAATGATACAGGGGCATAAAAATCAATTTTAGAAGTGATTAAGGGAGTACAATAGTTGAATATAATCAAGATCGATTTAAATATGAATTGGGAGTGTGAATAATTATTATGGAATTAGAAAGAAAAATAGAATTTATAATTGAGTGGAATATTTATTTATTTATTTATTTACGCCAATAAAACGGGGCATACCCAATTACATTATTGGCAGGTAGTTGAGAAACATATGGATTCAAAAATAATATAATATTTAAAAAAAAAATGGTTTGAAGGAAATGACAAATACTTAATTGAAAGGATTAGTATAAATAGTAGGTAGAAATCATATATTAGGAGATAGAGTGTAAAAAGTAGAAAAATGATATCGTTAAGCACTTTATTTTTAATTATTAGAAATAACAAATTTGAAGAAATGTAGTGTAGTGTAGTTAAAAATATTAAAATAAACTCTTATTTTTATTAAGTAATGTTTGGATAATGAAAAGGGTTAAATACTAAATTGGTGTGGTGAGATAAAAATGAAATTTAATCGAAGAAGAAGTAAAGATATTACACTAAGGAAACTTACAAGTATGTAGTAAAAAACTAATGGAAAGGCAGAATTAATCTACAAATGTGAATAAATGGGGTAAAATACTAAGTCAAGTTTATTGGAGAATTACATTTGACATCATATATTAATCGAATTGGATTACGTCAAACTGTTTGATGTTAAGGGAAAGTTTAAAAGGAGGACTATTGGTTACATGCTGTAGGGGGAGTTTGCATCACTAATTCTGGACAGTTTGGACATCTTGCCTGTCAGTGGAACCTTTTGTTGCGAAGGGAGGTACTTAACAGGTTGGATTCGTAAGCAGCGGAAAGCAGGTTGGTCGACATCCAGAACATTGTTGAGTTTGAGTGAAAGGTGGGTGATATTGAGTAGTAAGGTAATTACTAGAAAAGAAAATAAAGACTATGAAGGTGAATTAGTTATTAAAAAATTACTTACTGTTTTAATATTGTTGTGTACTAGTGAAACGATCTGGTATTTGTCATTTAATTTTTAAATCTGTTTGACATCATTTGACAGAAGTTATTTTGACTTATAAAATAAAATAAAAAATCCGAACATCAGATTTCAGAAATAATAAATCTAGATAAAAGGTATCCACCCCTGATTTTTCAGGAGCATACAAAGGGCAATTTTAAATTGATAAATTAAAAATATAATTCATAGACAGATTAATATTACTATACGTGAAGGTATAGCAATATATATCTAGTTTGTATTTAGATTCTTTTTTATTTTTAATTGGGTTTGAACTTTGTACCCTAGCATAGTCGAAAGGGAGCCCCATGCATGTGTCGGTCAAATTTGTGCGTAGAGCTTGATTTCGCTGTTGCAGGGATAAACGCAACTGCAAAGCTTGTTCGCTAAATGAGGGGCTTTTAACCTAAGCATCAATTGCTTGCGGGTGTAACCCAGAGCCGCCTGTCTTTAAGCCGCACATAGTGAATTGTGCCCAGTGCATAATGCGAAATCGCCTACGTAGGAATAAACGGAAGCGGCTGAGGCTTTATAGTATTCAAGTTTGCGGCATAATTTTGGGTGCAGCAAATAGAGTTTGCGTCTCTAGCAAACGTCTTTTTCATCGTGTACAGAGTAGATACGCAAATTACATGTTCGGGTATTAACAGGTAACCTGATACCTACAGGAAGTAGTCGACAGTAGTCTCGTATAGTTGTGGGAGGATTTTGCTAAAAATGCGCTTATGTACTTGCAACTATAGACAAGGCCTGCTTCAAACAGTATAATTTCAGGCATTTTAACGTTCGTGCTTTTAATCTTTGTCAGCACTAACATTGTTTTATGTATATTACACATAATTACATTAGTTGAGTTGATTGGTAAATGCACACAAACTATATCACTAGTAGTTTTGATGTTATTGATTAACACCGTTTGCGCCAGCAATGGCCATCCATTTTAAGGTTTAATTGTATTTTATTTTGCTCTTTATGACCTTATATGTGTTTTAGAGTCATCATATTTGCGCTGATTCAACTTTAAACCGATTTCCTCCGTCTAGGCGTGGCAGTGCTTAGTTCTTGGCGTTCTTGGGAATTTTCTTTAGCCGAAGTCGTCGTTTCGTAAGACGTGATCTTGTATGTAACATAAAATGATAGCGATCATACGATACTGAAAGTGCCGTTTCAAAGGATTATGAAGAATAAAAGTGTCTTAAGGAGCGAGAGTTCCAAAGAGCGCATGATGAAAAATGTTCCATGCCCTGAAGTGTCGATAAGGGGCTTGCACCGTCTCATCGTGTATGCTATTAATTTCAGGAGAAGGAAATGATTGTAGAAAAACAGCAACGTTTAGAACACTTTACCGAAAATTATTATTATTTTAGGTTTTTTAATAGTGTCTTGAATATTTTTTTGGATTAGAATGAAGAGTAAATTGTTAATGCAATTTATTTATGTACTTCGCTGTTCTAGGATTTGCCTGTTGTCTTGAAATTACATCAAATGGTTTCAAACAATAGTGTTAATTTACTAGCAATTAATTTCAGATTTGCTGCAGTTCGTGGTGTTTGAAGTCCATGATATCAACAAAGTTCCAATAAGGAAGTATGTATTTGCACAATTAATAATCGACGGAATTACTGATACATTTGCTACCTTGAATTTACACGTAGCTGGTTTTCAATTAATTGGAAGTTTATTAAATTTGATGTTAAATTAACTTTCCACATGAGCTCGACTAGTTTATGTGGTAACAGAGACCACGTGCTTCTGTGCTGGTAGTGGTTCACGGTCAGCAGCGTGCACAAGCAAGCGGTCAAGGAATAATTGCACTTACGGAGGGAACACCGTGTCGTCGTTAGCTTAACATGGTTGCGTATAAAATAACTAAAACAATGGTCGATACTGAAGCACGGCACAACAATGGCATTAGGAACGGAACAAAGCCAGTGGCCGCATAAAGATTCAAGCACATCGTTTAGCGGGGTGTTTACAAGTGAAGAGGTTGTATTTTACAATGCAAGCTTTCATGGTCTTGTACAGCAACGCGAGAACATGCAAGTCCGTAAAACGGCCTATAAATGTCATGTTTGTATGTCGCCCGTACGACTTCATCAATACTTAGCACATTATGCACTGCACGATCTGTCGACGTTGGCGTTTCCCGGAAGGAAACGCGTTCTACTCCTACACCTTGCTGGCGATTCTTTGTTATGCTACTGATTTGCCAATGCTTCGGGAATAGGAACGAACACCTGAGCATTTATGCCTGCCCGTTTCCGTATTTCAAATACGGGCCTGCTGGCTACGCCGCTTTATTGAATTCGCAAATTGATTTTCGTATACACCGTGCGGCTTTGATGGAATTACAGGAAGAAGATCCCTGTGCAAAAATTTACTGTAAAAACGTGAGAAGCCTTTCATGTGTGTATAGAATGAAGAATGATAGATGCAATGTCAAACAACAAGTCATTATTCCTTAGCCCCAGGAGGTGTTTCAACATTCGCACTAAAGAAAATGCTATATGCGTTGCAGTAATGGTAAGTACCCTCCTAAACATATTCATGATCATAAAAGTCTTCCGCTAATGAAAACTGCAACCTGTAAGCAGTAAAATAAATTATAGTCTATCACAGCAACTACATACACACTGCAGCGTTTCTTAATTTCAACTAAAGGCATACGATTATCTACATCTGACAGTATTTCTTGCATCACAATTTCCATTTTCGTCTATTTAGGCATCCTCGTCTTGTAGACTTCTTTCTAGCTGGGTCTTTTTGTGATTTAACATCAATAAAGTCAAAACATTTCAACCGTACCTGCAACAAATATACTTCTGTGTAACAGCCAATTGACAAAGTAAAGGGGTATACAGTCTTTTAAGACTCTTTACTGAAACTTAAATTAGGAAGAAATGAGGTAGCAACTAGCTATGGTACCTACTTGGTTCATAGCTACCAAAGTACGAGGATTGTTCAATAGAAACACGTTTAGAAGCTGTAGCACAATCTCTATTAACCCAATTTTAAAAAACTCGCTATTAACATTAAGGTATGAGTACCACTGTTGTACTAATCTCCAGATTCCCTGCTGGTAAAATTCTTGCTGCTATTGAGGAAGTTATTCTCTAATGCCGTCTGGATTTTAGCGTCCGAAATAAATTGCTGCCCCTTTAGTGGACCAAAGACATGGGATTTTTGATAACAGTGTGAATAATGAAATGAACCGTTTTCGAAAAAACGTCATTGTATTTACACTGTTAGTCCCGTAACTTCTGTCGGGTTGAATATGAAAAAGAGGAATTTTCCCCTGTCGCCAATATAATTTCAATAAAAAGTTAAACTTAAACTAACTATTAGTTTACTAACTGCTAACTGCTAGCAGTTAAAGTTTAACTTTTTATTGAAACTATGTTGGTGACAGGGAAAAATTGCTCTTTTTCATATTCAACTCGACAGAAGTTAGGGGACTAACAGTGTAAATAAAATGATGTTTTTTCGCAAACGGTTAAGCTTAGCGGTATGAATGAAGAGTACTTAATTTTTAGTCAATAGTTAAAGGTATGTAAAAAACGTTGCCCAAAGTAATTCACAACACTTTCTTGGATAGTAATTTGAAGGGTCTTATCTGGTATACATCATATTAAAAAAAAATGGTTCAATAATTATGTGTAAAAAACTTAATTTCAATGGAGCTCTTTGGGAGTCCATATCTCCGAAGAGGACGCCTATACGAAAAAAGTTTATATTAACTTGTAATCTTCTTTTCACGTGTTTTTTCATATCCGAGTGATTTCCCACATTTTCCCAGACACTCTGTATAATGGCAATAAGATAACATGAACAAACAATAGAATGCATTGCTTGAATAAGAAAGCGATAACGATAGAAGCAAATGTTCAAGTAGTATTGACACTCATTTTAATTATGACATGTCAACTAAACATGCCTACTAAAATATTATTTTCGTATGGTTATCTCTTCCTTACTCAATAATTTTATTTTATTGTTCATGTTATCTCATTGCTCTATACTGTTTGAGGCTCTCGCGGTTACTCGAATTATTCTTGTTAGCATAGAAGTATTTGTGGGTAAACACCGAGCATTCTCTGGTTTAATGTGCCTTGCACCTTGTGAACTCCAGCAAGGATCCACGCGATGGTCATGCTCTGTGGTGGCTCTTGTTGTTTGAGTACCTTGAGAACGATGATACTTAGGCAGATTTGGCCTTGTTGCTGTTGTTACTCAAATTCTAAAGATCCTTAGAACGTGAGCACGCCAGAGTAATTGCCAGTATACCTCACTACTTCCTGCGAGTGATACGGCATAAATAGCAACACATCCAAATAATATAAACAAGGAATATTGTTTTAAGCTCAGTAAAACGTGGATTCCTGTGATACACGATCTAAAGCATCACAACCACACTGCGTCATACGGCCACGCCCCACGGATTACGCTGCACTTGAACGACCAATCAGCGTTACGTCACTCCGCGTGCCTGGCACAGAGGACTATAAATAGCTCCACACCGACCTTCAGTTCTACCGAGCTCAGTAGCCTAGTGCGTTGCCTACCTAGCATTCGGGAGGTCGTGGGTTCGATTCCCGCGACCGTCTGCCTTGATTCAGGTTTTTATGTGGTTTTCCTGAGTCAACACAATACCGTAAATGCCGGGGCAGTATTTCTCTACCTTTCCTGACCTTTCTTCCAGTCTCCATCCCTCCTTTCTCTCACCCATCCCGAGTTTCCCGTTCTTGGCTGAAGAGGGACGGAAGATCCCTATAGCAGCCCGCCCGCAGTTGAAATGACCTTAACCTTTCCTCTTTTTTTCCTTCAGTTCTTAGTGCCACTTTCACTCTGATGATACAAGCTGCACGGACTTGCGAAACGTTAGTGAATATGGGTGCACAAATAGCAACAAAGCCAATTCTGCCTAAGTATCCTCGTTCTCAAGATACTCACGAAACAATAAGAGACACCAAAAAGCATGGCGATCGCGTGGATTCTTGCTCGAGTTCACAAGATGCAAGGCACATTAAGCCAGAGAATGCTGGGTGTTTATCCACAAATACTATGCGGTCTAAGCCGACATTCTATGTACGAGAATAGATAGTTTAAGCATTTTATAAATGTCTTACTTTTAAAAATCGATGGAGTGGTTATCAAAAAATTTTCTTTTAAAATTTTTGAAAGAATTTGTTTTTTTTTCGAAAAACAAAAGAACTCCAATAACTACGAACCGGGACACTAAATCAAAAATTGGAACTAAAAAAATGTGTATGTTTTAATGAGTACTAACTGCCGTTTTCTGGTGTAACGACTTATCATTAACACTCTGAACGTATAACCCGCATGCAAAATATCGTCTTCCTCCAAAAAACAGTTTTTGAGCTACAGACAGATGGAATTGAAAAAAACATATTTTTCGTCATATAAGGACGCTGAAACGTGAGATCTGAAGAAAACTCGGAAGGTGATTTCTTCGCGATTACAATAACTTCGTTCCTCTTTTAGAGGAGGGACGTAAGAAGTGAAAAACGATTGAAATAAAGGGTTACATATCTTATTAACAGTACGATCACGAGTGATCAATTCTTGTTATTTTATGAGCATTGGCTGCTCAACAATTAAACAAGAGCAAATTAACGAAATGATTCTTTTGAGTGTAATAGTTCCTTTATAAGTTGCTATTGGTGCAGGGTGCCCTTTTCTTCAAATATTATTGATCTACAATAAATTATAAGGTTGATTATCTGTTTTACAAACGCTAAATTCAAAAGTGCATAAAAAATAGTATTACTTTAAACTGTATTCCCAGTTTTAAAATGTCACATATCGTATATCGTAGGAGTATATTTGAGAAACGAGACGAAACGTAGCGTAGCCGCGTGTATTAAAACACGAACATACGACACACTTTCGAGGTAGTTCTAAACGCAATCTTGCTCAGAACCACAAAAAACACATTTTTGCAATTTCATGCATCACAGCTTTATTGTGACAACTGACAATCTCAATAGATTGTTAGTAGCTTTTAGGTTAAAATGACATATTTTTAGGTTAAAATGACATGTTTTAACCACTGTATAACTGCAAATTGTGCATTATTTTCACAACAAATACGTTTGTTATGATAACGACCATATGAATGTTATGTCTTTTTTCGTAGCTACTTGACTATATCGAAACTGCAACTTTCGTATGAGAGCCTGGGAATAGTATAGTGTACAGCTAGTGTGGAAAGTAGCACTTTTCACATGAGTGGAGTAGTTTGGTGACTACGAGCCGCAGGCGAGTGTCGTTAAAGCCCCACAAATGTGAAAGTGCTTTTCACACGTGTTGCACACTTTACTTTTTCTAAGACTGCAAACGGCCGTCTAGATTTCAAATATACGCGTGCATTTCAGTATGCGAAATGTAAGATTTTCAGAGCAGTCGTAGAAAAAACAATATTATCTACCACTAAATTACAATCGCTTCAATAAGGATGTAAATTTTCACGTATCTATTGTAATAAACCAGTCAGTCAGTAATTAAAATACTTTCTGAATATAAAAAACGAAACTTTGTAGAAGTAATTTTGATGTTTCCATTATAAAGCCAAAATAAAATCATTCGGTATTCATGTTATAATATTTTACTGTATATTTTACATAAAGGTGATATTTATTTTGCTCACTCCAAATTCATTATGGATCAATTTTGGATAATGCAGATACTGAGGCACATAATCATGATGTGTAAAGAAGATGGGGTTTGCCTTATTAACTTTATTATATGGATTTGATGTTGACTCCATATCGGGAATAGTTTTTTCTTGAAGCGTTCGTTTATTAGTGTTACAAAATATCCACAATTGTTATGAACAAATGAGAAAAGCACAAGAACAAAATATTATTTTATATTATATATATATACATTTTAGAAAGAAACTATTGAAGGGATACATTGAAAAAAATGTCTAAAGATGTATCTATTTCGTATAATAGCGCACCAGTACAGAAACTATGAATTCTGCTTCACGAATTCTGCAATATAATCAATTCACGATGTTTCCTCCTTCTAGTAGGCTGTTTTTATTAGGTTGCTTGCATGAATTGTGATAGAAGTCAAACTGTGACATGAAGAAACTATGAAATTTTTTAGAACTGCATTATTGACATGTTGGAATTTTAATATCAGTGCCAAAAATGTTAAGGAACGAGACAAAAATGTAACTGGTAACAGTGCAAGCCTTTAAAAATGCTCACCACAAATTAAAAACAACATAACCCAATTTTCTTATTTAACAAAAATATCACCCTAACTTAGCCTGCTGGGAGGAAGAAACTTCGTGAATGGTTTATAGGTATAATCTAGAGTGCCTTGATGATATGTTAAATTTGTAGCAGGGGAGAGTGTGGACAGGGTTGTCAAATAAACAAAGACGGAGGTATGGTATTCTTTTTCTAGCATTGCAAGGAAGATAGACTATTGTCAATGTCACTATCTGGAGGATATTGACGTTACTTAATGGGTGGCGGATAAATTTATTTTTCTATTTTATATTATATAAATGGACCAACCAAAACTGTATATTTTAGAAATTGCATTTCTCACTGGAAAGATGTGGTAAATCTCATTGGTAGCTGTTCTGAAGTTTAATTTTTGTTAAAACCGCAGTACTAAATTAGTATATTATGATACAAGTGTAGAAGCAAGCCTTTAAAGCACGTGCGACGAGTTTAAAAGCACGACGCGATAGCGGAGTGCTTTTAACGGCGCTAGTGCTTTAAAGGCACTTCTACACGCGTATCATACGCTATTTTTTTTTACAATTGCATCATAATTCGAGAAATAGAACTGAAATTCATATTTCAAATCAGCATTTTAATTTTGAATTTTTATCATTTCGCAAGGTAGCCTGTGCAATGACGTCATGTCGTTGATATGGAGATTGGTTAGCATTTGTTGTTTACGTTGCTATGTAGATACGGTGTTTTCGAAAATTGTTCGGTAAAAAATGGATCAGTTTGAAGAAAGCATTCCACGGGAAATTCAAAAACTGGCCGAAAAAGCGGAATTAAGATTGATTCCGGAGAAATCAAGAGATGCCTATTGTAAAGAATATGAAAAACTACTTATGTGGATGGAAAATAAAAATTCGAAAAGTGTAAATGAATCATTGATGCTTGCCTACATGATGGAAATGGTAACATTGATTACAATTCTAATTATTTGTTTTTCATATTTTATGTTTTATGACAGTCTAGTGTGTATAAATCGTCTACTTTATGGTGTATACATTCAAAATTACAAGCAATGTTGCGACTCAGAAAGGGAGTGGATCTGGCATCTTTTCACAAGCTACATGCGTTTATGAAGGCGGTGAATAAAGGCTATGAAGCTAAAAAGTCTTTCGTTTTTACGGAGGAAGAGCTTCGTAGATTTTTCTTTCAAGCTCCTGATGACATTTTCTTGTTTTTAAAGGTACTGATATACGATAGTTTTGACAGAGATTAGTGACAGTTACTTCATTTTTCAGGTTGTCGCAATTTGTGGTGTGTTTGGTTCATGCAGAAGATACGAAATGTGGGATTTACGCATGTCTGATATTAAAAACGAAGGTTCTGCTTTAATCATTAACATTCGTCCATCGAAAACTGAGGAAGGTCGAAAATTTGCTATCATTGACGATTCTGATATAGAGTATGTTAAGTTGTTTAACAAATATCTTTCTCTACGTCCCAAAAATGTAGCTACAGATAGGGGTTTTTTTGAAGTACGCTAATGGGAAGTGCATCAAGCAAGTTGTTGGGATTAACACCTTTGGCAGATGCCCTTCTCTTGTAGCACATTTTTTTAAACTGCCGGACTCTGCGAGATACACCGGCCATGCTTTCAGGCGGACATCTGCAACGATTATGGCAAATGGAGGGATGAGTGTAGATGAGGTTAAGCGTCAAGTAGGTTGGAGATCTTCGACGGTTGCTGCTAGTTACATTGAAGAATCTATCGTGAACAAATTGAAAGTTTCGAAGTGCATTGCTGGAGTTGTTAATGGGACGACTACTACGTCATCGTTGTCAGTTAATACTGGTGATCCTGCGATAACCAAAGCAAGTAATAACGAGCTGGAAACTGCTGGAATCCACATATCAAATAATAACAATTGTACATTTAACATTTATTTAAAATAAAAATTATACTGTTTGTTATATCTTACTAATTACATGTGTAAATTACAATTATCGGTTTCAGGGTATTAAGCCTTTGTTTACATATACAAAAGTAGTCTGGTAACTAGGTCATAACTTATCTGTAGGGTAATGGAATATTACCCTACATGGCAACCATAACCATATAGCAACCGATAAACTATTGAACAAATCACGGATGTTATGAATCATAACAGCCTTAAAAGTTTTAAAATCCTCGCTCTACGAGCTCGGATTTCAAAACATCTGCGGCAGTTATGATACTCATAACATTCCTAGATATGTTAATAGCTAATACGGGTGGCCATAAATATCTGATATCACATTACCTTTGAAATCAACACCGCTTTATTAAAGTGATGAATGCAACTAAACTAAATGTCATTAATGTCATCACACCTAAAATTCCTATCTGTCAAAAATTATTACAGATTGCAATAAGTAATCGAGTTAGAACAGGAGATTTTTATAATCCAGTAGTAGGGTAAACTGCAGAATCCGGGGCACATTTGCCTCCTCTTATTGCATTTTATAACATTACATAGGTAACAATACTTATCGTAATTGAAATATAACTCTAACCAACATTTATAAGTAGCTAATTTCATGGTTACCGGGATCTCAGATGTTTATGGCCACCCGGTACAACTTTCTTTAAAAATGATGACGTCATTGTTTCTATAGCAACTTTAAAGCACTCCAGTGTTTTAATGTTGAGATTTTACACGCTTTTCAGTTTTTTAAACAGGTATTATGATGCAAGTGTAATAAAAAATTTATTTTAAAAAAATTGGGTTGGTCTTGTACGCCACGTCACGCTTACCACACAGGTTGAAAAGAAATTGATAATCAGCTGATCGACTTAAATTCATAACATAAAACAGATTGACAACCGTCGCCACACTCTCCCTTGCTACAAATCTGACATATCATCAAGGCACTTTAGTATAATCTACTTTGAGAAAAGTGCTATGAAGGGTGTCATTTCACGTTAGAATTAATTGTCAACACATGCAATTTTTGCACCATGATTAATTTTCCCATAAATGAAAAATTTTTTGCAGTGCAGAAACTTAACAATTCAATTGCGCAGACCCAAAGATATTTTAGGTGCAATACTAACATACCCAGACATGGCCAGATTCCAATAACATAATAGTATATTATTATATGAGCGATTATGACAGCCATTATTCACGAAGATGACATTTGCGCCACAAGCCGAAGGCGCGTGGCGCAAATGTCATCTGAGTGAATAATGGCCATAATCGCGAATATAATACGATATTTTATCTACTCCAATGCAATAGGAGTCTTGTGTTCATATTTCCCAATTATGACATTTGTGACAGCTGTTAACTTCAAAAGTCGTTTAATAATAAGAATGAATTTTGTGATTGGCTACAACCTATTGAGTAATGAAAATATAATTTTCTGATTGGTTGCAACTTGCAAACTATTGAATAATGAAAATAGAATTTTATGATTGGCTGTAAACTGTGAATTATGAATGGTCATTGTACAGTAGGAGTAGATAATAGTATATTATTATATGAGCGATTATGACAGCCATTATTCACGAAGATGACATTTGCGCCACAAGCCGAAGGCGCGTGGCGCAAGTCATCTGAGTGAATAATGGCCATAATCGCGAATATAATACGATATTTTATCTACTCCTATGCAATAGGAGCCTCGTGTTCATATTTCAGAATTATGACATTTGTTACAGCTGTTAACTTCAAAAGTCATTTAATAATAAGAATGAATTTTGTGATTGGCTACAACCTATTGAATAATGAAAATAGAATTTTCTGATTGGTTACAATTTGCAAACTATTGAATAATGAAAATAGAATTTTATGATTGGCTGCAAACCGTGAATTATGAATCATAATTCATGGCCATTGTGCAGTAGGAGTAGATAAACAATATTGAAGTAGGTGAGACAGTTTAATGGGACAGGAAATGTTTTTTCACGATATACATGACGCGCTTGTAATGCAAGAACGCCAGAAAACATTCAACGTGTCAGGCTATTGAAAAGAGTTCGTTAAAGAAAGATCCCATGATATTAATGGATAATACTTTTTTCAGTGGGAATATCTCAGCATAAATTCTTTGATAAATACCTCTAGACAATTATGGAACTAGCGAACTGCATCAGGGGGAATATCCAGGCAACTTCTTTACAGTTGTTACAGCGAGTTATGTTTAATTTTAAAAATAGCTTGCAACAATGTATTGACGTTAATGGTGGTCACTTAACTGACATTACTTGTAAGCATTAAAAATTGGTTATTGTGTGATTAAAACTAAAATAGATCATACCTACTTCTAGGCCCCTATAACGTCAAAGTTAGGTTGGCATTTTATTTATGTTTTTCTATTCCAATCACCATCACAAAATTTAAATAAAAAATATTAAATGTCTTTCCATTTCTAGTGCTTTATTGATTTTAACTCGAATTATGTAATTTGGTTGAACTAATGTGGTAATTATGGACCAAGTTCACCACAGATAGTGCTAGGTCATAGATGCTGAAAGTTGACGAAGCTGTGAGACATAAGAAAAGCTATATAGAAAAAAATATATTGTTAGCGCTAAAATCAATAGAAAAGGTAAGACTGCTATTACATCCGACTCTAAAATTATGACAAGCCATAATTTATAATAAAACCAAACTTGGATTAAAGCCAGTTATGACGCCACAAGAAGAAAAGTTATAGAAAAGGAATTCGTGTTCGAAACTTGGAATTTTTAGATTCTAATCCTTCTGAAAATCTTTTCGAGAATAACCGGCCAGGAGACGAATGATGTAAAGCATACCTTAAGCGTTGCCATAATCTTTTTCATCAAATAGAATCTGTGGCAGCCGCTAAAACAATAATTTCTGAAGGAGACATGTGTAAGTGGTTTATCGATATTGAAGAATATCTTAAAAAAAGGATTTATATGAAATACTATTGGATCCAATTTGAGTTTCTAACGGTAATGGGACTTCATTTTTTACGTCAAAAAAATACGAAATTTTATATCTCTAAAGATGCACTCTAGTGCATGAAAAACAAATATGAATCTTATTATGTTTACATTTCCCGACGAATAACGTGTTACTAACCTATGATTATATATCCCTATTAACGGTGATCTGTTTCTATAATAAATAATATCCCAAGTTCAATGGGGAAATCCTCACAGTGACAATGGCTGGTTTAAGTGACGTTTATTGCACAGGATCTGGAATGTATAATACTAAAAATGGCACAATGTACTATTCAGGAAGTGACAGTACTTTTAAAAAATATAAAGTGGCAAATATTGTTGAGGAAAGAGTTAAACACGCGGTATTCAGCTTTCGTCCATATTCAGATCTAATGGTTTTATTAAAATTTGTCTCAAACAAAGTCACAGTAAACGTTGTTCAAGTGTGTGCACCCACGGCTAATAAAGATGAACAAGAAATAGAATCCTTTTACGAAGATCTAGATAAAGCTATCAAAAATGGGTTCTTATTATAATGGAAGATCTAAATGCCAAAGTTGGATATGGTGAAGTAGTTAGCTGTATTGGGCAATTTGCACTCCTAATAAAAATGGAAGCAGACTGGTGGAGTTTTGTCTAATCGAACAAATGTAATAATTGATACCCTCTATCAATTACTTCCTCGGCGTTTCTACACTTTGAAAGCACCGTGTGATGGAATCCCAGGTATAATCAGAAACGAGATCAATATATTATAATACGTACAAAATTTTAAAATGCTATCAAAACTGTGAAAATACTCTCAGTGGCTGATATATCGTCGAGTCAAAATCTCGTTATAGCTGCCATTAACGTAAAATAGAAGAAAATATCATGCAAAGTAACAAACGAAAGAGTGTACAGCAGGAAATTAAAGGGAAAAAGACACAAATTTTAAATTAAACAGACTAGGACAAAATGGTAACGATAATGAGTGTGGTGATAAAAATGGCAGAATATTTAAACGGTGCTGTTGTAGGAGAGTGGAGCAGCATTAGAAACTACAGTGGTAAAAAGAACGAAAAAAATTACGCAGAAGATTTAAAAATAAAGATATGCAAACCTATAAGATCATTCATTCCGATATGAGACGTAAAATAAGATGGGTAAAACAAAGGTGGTTACTGGATAAATGTCACGAGCTTAAATCGTATGACAGTAAGTACGATATTTTCAACGTACATAAAAAATAATACTGGTAGGAAGAGATTTAAGTAACCCAACGTTTTGATAAATGAAAATGGAAAGGTGATCATTGATGTAAATCAAGTGCTTTTGCAGTGGATAGAATATATTCGAAAGTTTTCCAGCAATGGTTGAGAATAAATAGCAACTACTAACATGGACTATAAGAGTCTAAAGATATTAAGAGAAGAAGTTCAGCATGGAACTAAAAATTCTAAATTGGGAAAAGCAGTAGGACCTGATAAAGTGCATGCAGAACTCTTAAAGCTCATTCGTGAAGATACGATGCATATATTAATGGAGCTTTTTAACACCATCTATGAGACTGATAGAATCTCTAGCAATTGGCTCGTTTCAACATTTGTAACTTTGTTAAAGAAAAACAATGCCGGGAAATGTTTAGATTACACGACTATTGCTCTTATGAGTCATACCTTAGAGAGACTTTTGAAAATAATACACTATCGAATCATTCAACAACTGGAACAGGATATCAGCGATACTTAGATGGGTTTTGCAAATGGAATGGGAATCAAGAAAGTGCTTTTTGGAATGAATGTGATGATTAAGAGGTTAAGATATGTCAGGGTGATAGACAGAGTAATGTAGTATCCCCCTTCTGTTTAATGTCTATGGCAAGGTATTTTCGAAGAAGTGCTTGTTTAACAATCTGCGTTATGCCGACGATACTGTGATCATAGCGGATAACGTAGGTATGGCTATGATATAAATTTATAGAAAACTCAATTTACGATTAATACCAAATATCAATATATAAATAATACTAAAGCATACTTAATATCGATATATCGATGACCCTCCCATAGAACGTTTGTCTTCCTCTAGATATTTTGGTGCATGATTAAATAACAGAACAGAACAGACAAGTGTATCAAAGTTACTCGTAGGTCTTTCATAAACATTAAGAAATTTCTCTGCAATCGTGACATACACCTGTATCTTAGAACTAGAATGCTGAGATGCTACGTATTCTCCAACTTATTATACGGAATAGAATCTTCTTCTAACTATTAAAGCAGAAAATCTTATAAATATTGAAGCGCTGGAAATTTGATGTTATAGAAAGATGCTGAGAATATCATGGGTAGTTGAAGTCACTAATCAAGAAGTCTTACGTTGAATAGATAAGGATAACCGTTAAAACGGTTAAGAAGCTAACACTTGAATATTCTGGCCATGTCCTAAAAGATGACACTACGACTGTACATCTCTTGCACTCTTTAGATTGGAAGTAGATACGGTTCGCGTAGCTGCAATTTTCTTTTGCTTTAACTAAAAAAAAAGGACATATATTAAAAACGTGTAAAACTGCGCAGCCGTGGTTTTTATTCAAGAATACTGCTCTTAGTATGCATACCTCTATGAATTCAGTAACACTATAACCAGAGGATTGAAAAATAGCATACTGAGCAGCCATCTGAATGTTTATTCTTCCAGTCATCGCTCGGAAGACACGTTAAGCTGTCGGTCTTGGTTGTAATTTTAGTGATAGTTGCTTCATACAACTTGTTGATATCCAATTGTAGCTGATTCAAGAGATCATGTAACGTTAGATCATTAAATTACATGATATTTTTTATCGGATTTTTCCACTGTCTAGGGTGTAACTGATCTGGTGGTCTAGTGGTAAACGTGACAAGGTAGTAATCACAGCGATCAGCGGTCCTGGGTTCAAATCCCGGGGTAGGCACGAGTGTACGTATAAAGACGTACAATATCAGTCCTTCTCAGGACTAACTAGGGACACCTGAAGACGGGAGTAGAACAAAAATTCCCGAAACGTCGTGTGATATACACCCTAGACAGTGGAAAAAGGCCGATAAAACATATCATAATAGACCACTGTCAAAAAATTGCATTCAGAGAACAAATTAACTCACATCATAGGGCAACTCAAAAGTCGTGGTTGACGTTGAAGGCAAGGACAATTCTAAGGCTCAGTCCAGTATTTAAAAAGGTCAATACTATAGTATATATGTCAATGTGCCCTGCCAAGTCTATGGTCCAACTAGCACATTGTGCATAATGCCTTAAACTAGTGTCAAATGTATAATTACTGCGATTAATCATCAAATGTAGATATACTCTACATCTTAACATAATGTAATATAATATACAATGATATTTCAATAGATAAATTTTGAATGATAAGGTAAACTATACAGTCATTAGTAACTACATAGTGGTTGACATAGTAGTATTATTCGTAATTTTTAAACATGTTCTAGATGTAACACTGTTATGACTGATTTAATGGTAGGAGCAACCCTGCTGAAACGGTATCTTCACGCTAATATATTTTGTCAGGACATTTTTAGATTGTACGTATGTACGAGTTATTTGCCTATATTTCTAAATTACGATCCCGTGTGTATATAGGATTTCTATATTTTTCCACTTCAATTTAAGTGTGTATCGAGTTTTATGCGGCCTTGTGGGCAGTTGGTCTCGGACCTCGGATAGTTACTGCGAGCGGGTTTTAGAGTGTGACTTTTCGAGGTCCCCGCAGCTTTGGTCGTGGAAGGCGGTGTCTTAGGGAGCGATTTCTTTTAAATAGCGTGTTTTTTTGAGAAGTGTGTTCCCAGTCGTATAGCGTGCAAGGTGTGTGTGTTGGTGATGCCCAGTGTTTTTGGCGAAACGCTCTCGAATTATCGTCGCTGTGCAGGCAAATTACCACTACTGTGTATGGGTGGTATCCAAACCAAGAGAGAACGTGCCCCTGGTCAGATGTTCATGCGAGTCCTGTTGCCCTTTTGTGCCGCATGTGAGTTCTACGAAGGAATGATTGGCGACGCGTCATCAAACACCTACACCCGCTGATGCCTTGTGACAGCGCTGTACCGTGAGCCGGTGCCGTTCCTGCCGCACCTAGCCAGGTGAAGCGGAAAGGTAGTGTGTATTATATGTACTGTCCGCTATATTATTACTCACGCACTCATTAACGCCAATAATCATATGTTGTATGGCAGTAATTATTTATTACGCACCCATTAACGCCAATAACCATATTTTGTATGGCAGTAATTTTTCTCACGCACTCATCAACGCCAATAATCATATTTTGTATGGCAGTAATTATTTCTCACGCACTCATTAACGCTAATAATCGTATTTTGTATGGCAGTAATTATTTCTCACGCACTCATTAACGCCAATAATCGGACTTTATACTTACCAATGCCAGCCAGTATATTTCGTGTATTAACGACTGTACAGAACTATATTTTCTTTGTGTCAGACAAATATGTTTAACCAATGTTAAATGCTACCGTTGTATTTTCTTTCTGTGTGTTGCATGCCGATTTTCAAGATAAGTAGTCTGTAGTGTGAGATCGATGTAAAGCGGAGCCTGGACGAAGTTGTAGACGTCAAGGTAGGTCGGAGCGCTCCGGTTACCGGTTCCGGAGAGTCACAAGGCTGTGCACATACCATATTCCGTTTAGCTTTTGGATTTCTGCCAAGAGTAAAGCTGAGGTGGTGCTTTCCGGTTCCTAAATGGACTTACCTTTGCATTCTCGTTCATCATGATGGAATTGAGTGGCGCTCAATCTATTTAGTTCTGTCTACCGTTTATTAGACCGTTGCCATTGTGTTATCTCGTGTTGAACCACCCTTCGCTTCACTGAGTCTAGTCGGCGTTTTTGTTACGGGCAGGGCAGCGGTCCTATGTAAGTTACTTTCCCGATTTTGAGAGATATCGTACGCGCTAGTCGTCTAGCTTTTCGTGGCTTTTCATATGAGCTGTCGCGTTGTCAAAAGTCTATTTTGTTCCGTAACAAACTGTCGTAATCGTCGTTTTTGTACCGTAACAATTTCATAACCTAAAACTATTGTTCACATTTGTATACGATCGTGTCCCGCAATTAAAAGATTTTAGTAAGAAGGTAGCAAGTTCTCTAGACCAAGGACCAAGGTGTTATAGGTGACAATTATTTACAAGGTATGTTGTCTTAATAGTGAACTATTTGCGTTGTAATATGTTTAAATTGAATCATGTAAAGGAAAAAACTACTACATTATGCTTTAATTCTAATAACTGCCATTTTCTATCAAAAACCAGTCATTGGCCATGTGGCCAATAACTATAGGTAAAAGTGTTTTTCAATAAAAATACAGTGATTGGCTAAAAATCAACTCGCTATTCTAGAGAGTTTTTTACACAGATGCCCAAAGTATAAGAAGGTGCGATGTATGAAAAAAAATATATACGGAGGAAAATTTGTTAGTACTACAAGCTGTAGAGAGACATTTACTATACCGCGCCAAACTCAGAAATTCAGAGAAAGTAAAAGGTTTACTAACAAAACTACTTTAGGTCCAATCACTATTATTAACTAAATGGAAGAAAACATTTTAGAGGATTGTATATTGGCAAGCCATAAAAACGGTTTCCCAGAAAGTTTGATATCCAAGCTTCTGTGAAACAATTTCTAGATGCCAATCCACACGAAAATCCATTCCACTGTTGGACCGAGCATTTCTCAAACGTCATTCAAATCTTACTCATCGGACAGAAGAGGCAGTAACTTCAGCCTGCTCGACAATTTCGGAACAAGACATACGCAAATGGTTTTTGTCGATGGAAGAATATTTAAAAAGCAAAGATTTATATCATATTTTGCAAGATCTCTCTAGAGTAGGTATTCAATTGAGATAAAACTTATTCAGTGTTGAATTCAGACTGTTTATTCCGGGGGAGGGGGCGATGAAACTTCTGGGGGGTATTTTTACCTATTTCCACGCAATTCACTCATTCTTTTATAGATAAAAACATATTAATATGATGTGGTAATGTTTCCGGGAGGGAATTCTGTACTGCCCGGGGGGAATTTCCCTCTCGGTCACCCCCCTGGATTCAACACTGAACTTATATGGCTAAGCAAAACTGAATATTACAGTTTTGTTTGCCTTCTCTGATTCTGGTAGCGTAACTGATCCGATGCTTATTATCCTTATAAAAGGCTACCTGCTGTTATAGTAAATTCAGTAGCAATTCAAGCACTTGGACTATATAGGTTACAGCGAAAAAGGCAGAATGAAAATGGAATAATTTTACGAATCTCCCCTTATTAGTCATAACATGACTGATGCATTCAAGTTTTCCAGATTCCACCCTTTGTAATATTTCTAGGTCTTTACCGACTCGTGTTAGAATTTCCAGATTCGTAATTAGGACAGTCCAGGGTAGTCTCGAGCACCGGTAGACCCGCGTCTCACATGCTTTCAACTTGTTTTGAGCTGCAAAGGCGCCCTATAGTAGTGTTGAGAAGATGTAACACCTCAGGATTCTGACTTTTAATTGTAAATTCAGATCTCGACCAGTCAGAGCCTTTTTTATCTGAATAATTTCGGGCTAGCGGGTTATTTCCATGGAACGCATCATTATTGAATATACCACGTGCCTGGTAATTAAGCGATCCACAGATAGTATTAAGACACAACAAAAAGAAAAAGACAATTTTAACGTTCAAGGCGCGTCCATTTATTTTAGACAGTTTAAGAATATACTAGTTCGTGAAGAGAGAATCAACCTTTTCAAAAGAATTGAAAATTTTGACAACACTAGCAATGGCAAATTTATTTTACTATGCAAGATCTATAAAGAATTGAGAAAAAAATGAGAATGAAACCTCAGAAGAACCGAATGAAGTAGCTAAAAAACCTGAAAATTATGTGCCAGCTGATATGCAATTAGAAACCTGTGAAATAATTTTTCAAGGTTATTTTCAACTGCTTAAGAGCTTTCAGTTGAGGATATTACACTGGCAAAAATTACAGAAACCGATACTATAAGTATAGAAGAACCTACTGCTTCCAATAGAAACAGAGAAGTATCAGAGCATACGGAACTCCATCTAGAAGTTGGAGAATCAAATGGAAATGAATACCGCGATTTCAGTAAACAAAATTATTCTATTGAAAGAATTTACGAAAATCCAGAAAGTAAGTCAATAGAGTACTATTTTCTACCAGAAGGCCAAGTGCTACAGAAAGAAATTGACACCTATAACTTAAATGGAAAAATTCACCAATTTCACCGGAAAATATAAATGAAGAAAACAATAAAAACAACTCTACGTGATTATGTTCTCTGGCAGAAGGCTCCAGAGAGAAAAGGAAAAAAGATAACAAAAGATTACCAATTCGATGTTGATCCATTTATGCTTTAAGTGGGGTTGAATTTAATTCAAGTTCTTCATTTACATTTAAAAATTACCATTCGTTTTAACGAGTACAAACTGAAAAGAGATTCAAATGGATAAATTAGAGTTAAAAATGCAAGAACAAGAGAAAACAGGAGCAAGAAAAATAGAGAGGTTAATAAAACAAGCCGAAGTTCAGAGAAAGCAAATGGAAAAAGAGAAGAATAATAAAATAAAAACGGGACTTAAAGAAAATGGCACTGAAAAGAAAGGTAACATTGTGGCAAAGAAGGTCAAGGTTTCGACCAAAATTATAGAACCTCAGGTTAGTAATTTTTGCACCAGTCCTCCAGGACCCAGCCGATTAAAATATTTAACACAAATGCTATGGTTGTGCTGAAACACATCATAGCAAGTGCGTTGGGAAAAATATACAAAAGTAAATATTTTATTGCAAAACTTGTGTTTCCAAGAAGAATGCTGTTTAAATAACTACTTTGAGATTTGTAATGTTTTTTAATATTAAGTATGTTCCCAAAGATATTTAAAATTATTAAACCTAAACTTACTGTGTATTTTATTTATGATAATTAGGTATGTTAATCACTGATACCCCTTGACCAATAATACAAACGTAGTGGCCAATCACTATATAATTTGCAACACAACATATATCTAAATATACAAAATTAAATATAGCAGTAAATATTGTTTTAATAGTTAAAAATACTGTCAAAGTCACAAAAAGCCAAAAATAAATAAGTTTAATAATTAGAAACAATTTAATTCTATTTATTAAGGAAAAATGTGATTAAGGTAATCAGAACAGCACCTATACAACTCTTTAATTAAAAGAGTTGTATAATTAAATTAACGACGTTTCAGATTGAGTGAAAATCGGAAAAGCCATAAACTGAGCAAGGGGATCAAGCAGAATTCTTTGCCCCACTGTATAAACTAAGAGATTCCACTAAATTACGACGCAGTACAATAAGTTTCAATTATTGCCAAACAAATAAATAACAAAGAAGAATGTAAAAAGTTTTCCGGCAGCAAACGGCAAGGGACAAAACCAAGCGTTGCGGGTCTTTCAGGCAGAACCGTTAAGTTCCGCGAACCCCTGCCGACTAGCAACGACTTTATCACACGTCAGCAGTTGCATAAAGCACGTTTCGTAAAACCTTTAAAGCGACAGCAAAGTTACGATAAAATTAGCAGGTGGAAAGCCAGTCGATCCACCTTTAAAGACTCTCGAAATCCTTTTGTCTTTTAAGACGGCGGCGTCCCAGCGCTCGAAGGAAGTAAGGAAGTACTGGCCACAACAATAGCTGGATGTCGAGAGGCGTCTGGCGGCGTCGGCCCACAGCCAATAAAAAGCACCACGAATAATGGCATAGGCATGACGCAGCCATTTGTTACATCTGGCACAAACCGCTGCGTATATATATTTATGAGCCCTCCACTTCTGCACTTGCGATATCCCGATACTGTCGGTCATCATGAGCCATAAGGCACCCCGTGCAAGAAGTCATATCCTTCCCGGATTGCCTCTATTTGCCAGTAAAGTTTTGACACTTGCAAACTGCTGCATTCGGAGTTTGAATAAAGCTAATTACCATAAATGCACACGACAATGTTGGCACGAACTAATAATGCTTGTACTAACTAGGAAATAGAAGCAAGTTACGAAACGTAATTTTAGTTAAGTCACTCCGGAATTATGGAACGGACGTATCCAAAACAAGTTCTGCATGCGGCAAAGCTCGGATTGAATAAGCCATTGTATAGTAGGATAAGTTAGTTAAGGATAATATATCAGGTCATTTCGAATGAAATCTGGATTATGCTTTACAATCCTTTTTAAGAACTAAATTAAACAGTAACCAATATTTTCAGTTCTCTCAATAGTCTCAATTTTCAATACCTCAATAGCACTAAAACTGCATTTTTTAGTTTTGTGGGAAATTCCTTGAGTACCTCATTTTTTACATTTTGTCACCGTTTCGTAAAAGTACTCCAAAAACAATTTGAGACGGTGCGGATGGTTCTTTGTTAAACCGGTGCATTCAGCGTGGTATGGCCTCCACCATATTGTGTTCTATATATGATTGGCCATATATACGCTGTCTTCGGTTCAAGAGAATTCGTAAGGCAGGACGTAAGACGGGAACTAATTACTGCAAAGCTTAGACGGAGGAAATCACTTTAAAATCGAGTCACGAATTTATTAATACCTACCGTTAGCGGAGAGTACGAAGGTAGCAGAGAGCGCCGATAATGTGGCATTTCAGATTTAACGGCCAGAAATGATAGAAATTTTCAGGTGCATATTTAAAAGAAATATTTTTCTGACCGATATTTGAATTTGCTAACTCTTACTCAGCAATTCTTTGTATTAATAATTCAGACAAAATGTTGCAGACATAATTCTAATAAGTTATTTTTTTCTCGAAACACAGTATTATATTCATTCGGGAGGACATACTTCACATTTAGTAATTTTCCTTTAACTCCAATGCGGTTGCTGTCTTCACAAAAGTTATGCAGTTTCAAGGTACCTTTCATATAATTTTGGGCTGGTCGCAATAGAATGAGAAGTTGCGAAAAATACTGCAAAGTTGTAAAAATTGTTGAGGTCGAAAGTGACACTTTCGGTAGGTAGTACCGAAGTAATATCAAAATTATTTGACGTTACATCTGTGGAACAAGCTAGATATTCAATAACTTAATAGCAAAGTTTTTCTAACAATGCGGGAAAATATAATAGATTGAAACAAAACACCGTTTTGTTTTTATGTGCGGGCCCATTGTACCTTTTAGTACCCTAAAGTGCTATTAACTGACCCACACTTCATATTGTAATCGTCTATAATCATTCATTTCTTCTTCTCTTCTCTCCTCTATACAGTTCTCTTCTATCTTTCCATTGAGTACTTGTTAGTCTTGGTTTCTTCTTCCACATGCTATCCATTCAGAACATTCCTTAGATAACCTCTTTTTCTCTATCATTTTCATATGTTCGTACCAGAATAACTACCGTTTCTCTATTGTGTTCGACAAATGAAATTGCAAGTTGGGTTATAGATAATCACAAAATTGTTATGTCAAAAACTGGTTGGAAATCATAGTTACATATAATTTACCTATCTACGTAGCTTTATTCAGCACTTACTTTCCTAGATTGCTATTTCGAATTGCTGCACTTCTTCACGCATTTACTACTGCAACTGCTCACTTTTAATGCAATTCTTTATCTTACGCTGTAGTCAGAGAAATGACAAGAGGTTAAATCACGACTGTAAAGTGAATGTCTTCAATTAACAAATCCAGAAATCTACTCGCAAATAACTTAAATATTCTTCTCAGTAAACTCCTCTTTTACTAAAAAGAACTAAAACCAGTAGCATGGAGATAGTTCTTTGTAGTAGAGTAACGAGACTACACGCAACACACATACACACACGTAAATTGGAGGTAGCAAAAATCCAAGCATCCTAGCCAATACTAAAAAAATTAACTCATAACAGACTGTCGAAGAGAGGTCGTGGGCATAAATATCATTAGTAATAAGTTTATCTAATTGTCATAAGCAGTAGAAAACCCATAGTTAAAGGCGCCAGGTTCAACAACTTGCCGTGACATAATCCGCTGAACCATACAGAGTAGTCGAGTGGCGACATAAGATGACCGAACTAAATACAAAAACAAATAGCAGCTTTTCCCTACAAAAAAATTATTTTCAACATAGTCTCATCGCCTAAGAATGCAAGTATTAGAATGTTTTAATAATAACTATAAACCTCCATAAAAATAATTTACTGATTTTGAGTTTAAATAGTTTTCTACATCTGCTGCGAGTTCTTTATCGTCTCTGAATCAATTTCTTCCGAAAATTGTTTCTTAAATTCCATGACAAAAATCATCGGAAGGGAATGAATGGATTCCCTATTGGCGTGGAACGGCACAACACTGGATTTATTAATTTCTTACTTTTTAGAGTGATTGTTCACCACACTTTAAAAAACCTAAGTTATGAATAGCCCATTGTTTTGCAAATTGGCATGCATTGTTTTAAGACTTATATGATTTAAAAAAGTTAAATAGAGATCATGTACTTAAACAAGAAGGTGCCTAGTCCGGGAACAGAAGATCGACCCCCCGTAGTACTCTAACCAATAGTATACGTGAATAGACTATCAAAAGGATTTGACTAATTAATTAAAAGCCTAAGTGAAATCAACTCCATCAGGCGCCCCAAAAGCCCCAATTGCATACGAATATAGATAAGGCAAAAAATGTATCAAGAGAAAAGAGTGTTCACACAATTTTCAGATGGTGCACGTATATCAGTAAAATTATTCGTTTACTACTCGTAATAAATAAAAACGTACAATGTAAAATCAGAAAACTCCCAAGATAAATGGCATTCGGTAAACAACATATGGGTATTCACCAGAAACAGAGTTACAATTAAGGTAAATCGGTAAAGAGCTGCTGGATATTTACTGATTTCAAAAGTTTTAATAAAAAAATTTAGATTTACTATAGGCGAATAAGCCATGTATTCAGTGGCGGCTGCTCTTTGGGGGCTCAAGGGTTCGAGCCTCCCAAACGCCAACAGCATACATGTCATTAGAAAAAATTAACTACTCTATAATTCAATATATAATTTATCATTAATCCCAAAGTTATAATATAACAAGGTTTAAGTAGTGAGATGCGGAGATCGCTATTCGATACCGCCAAAAACATGTAATACAATATCCAAGAAGAATGTTAACATAACATGAGTTATGTGTCAACACAGTCCTTCCTTTCATATGAACCAAGCAGCTGGTAGCTGATATGGGCGCTTCGAAATATGCTTCAAACTTATATGGAAATTACGAGATAAAACACTGTCGCTGCATAATCGGCAATATAGCAGTTTTAATGTTACGCGAAGACTAACGATGTTACAGCCGCGAGCGCTGTAAACTCCCACCGTTATCGTCATATTTACAAATATGCTCCCGAAATGTAACGCAATCCAAGGGTAAAGGCAGCCGCCGCGCCGATAACAAATGTGGTGCAACCTTTGAGATCGAAAATAAATTCCAATACAGCAATGACGTCCTTGTGGGCAATGATTGGACATAATATCGGTTACAATTGGAGCGTGTTTATTTACCTTGGGTGATTTTCCTTTTTCATGCAGTTTTATACAAAAAATGGCGGAGAATGGCATAACTACGTAATATTCTCAACATTAGTTTTTAAAATCTACCGTTAGCTAAAGAGGTTATAATTAAAAAAAAGTTGGACTGCCAATACCGGGATTAAATATTATACCAGCAAAATAAAGTTGGAACTCGCAATTTTGCAAGATATTCTTTTCTGGAAATTTGCAAGAAAAACGAATGGATTTGTGGATGTTATGCGACACATGCCCTGTTTTGTTTACCATTATTACCTAAATTATTTGATTACTCTTTGTTCTGTGCATATGCCGTTGATTTCTAGATTAATAGAATAAAAATCATGCTATATTTGGATTAAAACACCAAAAGAATGTAGATGTGTCATTAATTATACTGTTGTAGGTAGTTAGATAGTTAGCCAAAAAGTTTATTAAAATACAAGTTATGTAGTTGTTCCTTGAGGTCCAAAAGTCACACATATAAATGTTAACAAATTATTTGACGTTTCGCCACTTTAGATGGCTTCCTCAGAAATGATTGAGTTGCATTATAACAAGATGGCTTGCAAAAATTTCAATCGTACCGAAAAGCGTCTGATGCGATACCAGGAACAGCGAAATACTTGAACAATTAAAAAAAGTAACCTTAGTAGCTGCGATACCTGCTGGGAGATACAGAAGAGCCTATCAGGATGGTTTCGCGATTGTGGATGTGCCAGCTCTTCTTAGCATCAAATCTGCAATCCAAGGACGTGGGGCCACTTCACACATCACTGATTTTTTTACAGGTAACACGTGGAATATTGAGACCCTCGTAGAAATATCAAAGCAGAAACGCAAAATTAAAAGTGCAGCGAACAAGGAAAGCTGGAAGAAGAGAAAAGGCGGAAAAACGCCTGAAAATAAATTTGACAAAACATTAAATCACTTGAAGGTATTTATGACCAAATCCTACGTTGGATTGCGGGCGCCTAATAGACGTTTAACCAGATGGGTGCAGCAATTCACCAAACCAATAACACCAAACCTGCCTCACATTGTCGACGATTTTTTGGGTCGAAGAGTTTCTAAATTAAAATAAAAAGTCCTCACAGTCTCCGAAAAGGAGACGGTGACTGGAAAATATAGGTACCCAACCTGAAACTACGTGCAGGAAGTTTTCGAAAGAAATCACGAATTTGAAAGTCACTAAAAACGATTTCGCCCACCGGAAACACACTTTCGGACCGTAACCACATTTATACATCTTCATACATATATATATAGCATGCACTATTTTTATCCGAATAAATTTTTATTTTCATGACTTTTCCCTATTGCAGTTCTACGTCGAGTCTCGTAACCTAACATGTCATTAAACTGATTAAACTGCAATTCATTAGTCTCCATAACATTTACGTTTCGTCTTCGGTAAAGATCTTGTTTGTATTGGGTATTCTAGGCACTGAGAACAATTTATTGTTCATACGTTTAAAACCGCACTAGAATATTGTCGGGACTAAGGTATTTCAACACTAGTACACACCAGTGCAGTACCTGTAACACAAATCAATTAATAATCATTAACTACCAACTGAAGTGTAAATACATCCTACGACCCAAATTAACAATTTTGCTTATTATCATTATTCAATTGTAAATGTATGTTTATGCACATATGAATACTAAACAATCTGTATGTAGCTAGATATATATGCATGACTTCTGAGAACAGATCTGGATGTAGGGTGTACCGCTATACCGCTCAGAAGGATGAGATTTCAACAATCTTGTAACTTTCTCATGCATATTGTAATATTGTTGCAGGATTTGCTACTAGTATTTGTTTGAGACAAAGTGTAACTACTGCAACAGTAGATACTTTAAATCTCCTAGCCATCAACAAGAATTGTTTAACTTTTATCCTAATCTCAGCTCCACTTTTTCTTAATTACAATATAGATAGCGAATTCCAGTGACATAATCTAACATGGAGTTCACATAAATTATTTAGATCAGTTGCCGACAAGAGCACGAGCAAAATAGTTCAATCTTAGATAGTTAGTAATATAATCAAGTCAAGATCAAATTGCTTTAGCATTTTTTGTGGGTTTGGGGTTCATTTACCAAAGTAATTTATCTGCGTAAACGAATCTAAAATTATAACCGCTACTGAATCAGACGTTCTTGAGATTAAGGGAAAAACTAATTTATCTGTTTGGATTAAGAGCAGAAACCAACATGAGGCAAATATTGCTAGGTCAAAGTCTTGACAAAAACGCCAGAGCTGTATTATTCATAAAGAAAGCTTTCGTCACTAAGACTTGCCCTTGCATTGTTTTTTTTATGTTTTTTGTACTATGTGTTACAGACAAAGGTATACTTTAGTTTGTAAAATTACAGCTAAACCTCGTTTCTATAATTGTAATATTTCCTTGTGGATTTTTACATTATTTTCAATTCAATTAGAAATATTGTACACTTTTTTAAACAGGCTTTTCTTTTTTCACATTTTATAACTACTGTTAGCAAAATTTATACTAAACCTCAAAAATTGTAAAGTCGCTAATTCTCACAATCGCAAGACTACGAGGGCACAATCGCCGGCCGGCTGACTTAGTGCGATGGCTAGTTTTGAAAGCAAGATTAAATATAATTATAATTGATACGAGCGCCAACAAGTTTTGACTCACGACTGTTGCATTATAAACTTAAATAGCATAGTCATATGCACAATACTCTTGCAAGAAAAAGCACAGGTCAGGTTGCACTAACGAAATAAGATTTATAAAAACAGTAACAACGTAAAACGTGTAACTGGTCTAAATACACACAATAACCAGTACAGTGATGCCTACAAATAAGGTTACGTAGAATTAAACTTACAATAACCTGACGAACTATAAACAACTGAAGGCTGGATGATGGGGTAGTAGCTGAATAACATTTAAGCAAATTAAAACCCGGGAGGTTCTGACTGAACCAACTAGTAGTCTCAAAACGTTCCAATATACACGCTTGCTTAGTTCGATCAGAATCATATTTTTTTTTTACAGCGGCCGTAATGAAAGGCTATTATCTAAGTGGATTTTATCAAGAAGTACTTAGCTCAGCTGTAGTCAAGGACCCCTGCAGGATTGTGGGCCAAGGTCGTTTCCGGCGAAAAATTACATCAGCTGTAATTACTGCCCAAAACTTGATAAAAGCCACGGAATCGAACCAAGCAAGCGTTACGAAATGGCGGTTGACATGTGCAGCTTACTAATTTACGAGAGCCACTATAGATACGGGAACAACTGGTAGTTGTAGCTCGAAATTCGCTTTAATAAGCCACATGCCTTCAAGCGAGAGCGTATATTACATTTTAAAATAACTTCACAGGAGCCTGCTTGCAATTATTCCGCCAAAGAGCGCGGACTTACATGTCCAAAAATTCGCTTCTAAACCCAAATTCCGGCGACGGCGATGAGCATCAAAAGAATAAAATGCAGACTAACTCCCCCATCGGATTATAAAAAGTAAAACTTTACAATATGTTTGCTTCGCTGCAAATTTTTGAAGAAGGAAGCTCAAACCGCCATGCGGCCATCACCAGAAGAAGCCATCACTCCAATACTACTATACTAAAATTCACCATTTAGTGAGTTCAAAACAATAAATATAGAATGATAGAGGCTGTGAAGGTGTTATCTATGATTTAATGTATTCCAGTTGTACTAAAAATTGCAATACAGCATTTTTTCTACTTTAAATGTATATTCAAACTTTTAGTTATCGACCCGCAATACCGGAATAGGAATTTTATTAATTGAGCAAGCCAACAGTTTTTGAACTTCTTCATTGCAATCAGTAAATTACATTTATTAGATAAAAGTTCGATACAGCAAGAGTTAATATGGAGCACAACGAATTTTTATATGCATAAAGTCCACTGGTCTCGGATATTTCTCATGAATGTGCTATGTATGTATATTGCTACGCATATTTTGTTTCCGAGGATTTAAAAGACAATATACGTGGGTGGGCTGAAAAGTAATGCACACATACTTGTAGAACGCGAACGCAATCACCTACGAAGACGTGCATGGTTGTGTTCGAAAGCTACATCCTTCTTTTATGCGCATGCCACGTTTGAAAGAGTTTCGTTCATCAGTTCGTTTTTTAGTAGTGGAAGAAGTGGAGACGTGTTCTAGTACTATGTCAAGGTGACTTAGACTGCGCGTCGTTAAATAATTTTTAACTGCTGAAAACGTGATTCCTACTGAGATTCATAACCGTTTAAAGGCCGTTTATGGTGACGATACTGTTGATAGGACTACTGTGAATCGATGGGTAATAACATTTCGTGGTTGCCATTCCGGAAAAGCCGTAATTGAAGACGAAAAACGCAGCAGACGTCCGATCACTGCCACAAACGATGAATATCACAAATGCGTCGACAATTTAATCCAAAATGACCGGCGGTTTGCGATGCGCTTTTGAGTGATTCGCCGGTCATTTTGGATTAAATTGTCGACGCGTTTTCGATGTTCATCGTCATCAATTACGGCTTTTCCGGGATGGCAACCACGAAATGTTATTACCCATCGATTCACAGTAGTCCTATCAACAATATCGTCACCATAAACGGTCGTTAAACTGCGATGAATCTCAGTAGGAATCACGTTTTCAGCAGTTAAAAATTCTTTAACCGCGCACTGTTTAAGTCGCGTTGACATAGCACGAGAACACGTCTCCATACTTCCACTACTAAAAAACGAATTGGAGAACAAAACTCCTTCAAACTTGGCATGCGCATAAAGGAAGGTGTAGCTTTCGAATACAACCATGCGCTTCTCCGTAGGTCATTGCGTTCGTGTTCTACAAAAATGTGTGCATTACTTTTCAGACCACCCACGTATATTTTAATATATTTATTTAGAAGGAGCTATTTAAAAAATAATTGTTTAAATTACATCAGCATTTAGTATTACAAGGGATTCTATAATATCATGATTAATGAATTTGAACCTCTTGAACAAGTTGGGTCTCAACAGCGCTGCTTCCACCTATTGGCCGAGGATGTGGAATTCATACTGATGGGCAGATTCCATAACCATTCCTGTTTCAGTAGCCGGAAGTTTGACTGCCACGTTTATATACAGTAAGTGAGCGATTATAGCTAAAAACAGTAATTTAATTCTGAAGACAGGGCAGTAATAATAATAATAATATGGTCTTTATTTGCATAGATAGTAATGAGTCGAGGGTGCGGTTCGCTTGCAGTCTCTTTTCTTTCTTCAGCGTTCAACCCTTCCAATGGTATAAGATCAGCGGCGTACGCTCGAAATAGTAGCCGGGAGAAAATAAATATAACATTTTTCGTCTCATTATTAGATAGGCACTCGCTGCAAGAGTTGTCACTTTTGAATTCGTTTGTACAGGTACACATTGCCATGGATTAACTTCTTGATAATTTGAAAATTCGCAGATAAGCGGTATACATAGGTAGACTTGTATTATTTAGAGAAGAGCATGTCACGTGATCGGGGCAATCTACTAAAACGCGTTTAAATGGGTAACTTGCTGACTTAGAGGAGTTCAGACCACTCTATGATCATTCCATCATCTGACGTGGCAATGTATTTGTTGTTTGTACCCAAACAAACCTATGTTTGACCAGTCCAAACGCGTTTTAGTAGACGGCCCCGATCACGTGACATGCTCTTCTCTAAATAATACAAGTCTACCTAAAGCCACACATATTGTATGTAAGATTCGACATAATCGTACAAACGTTGGCCATGGGCTCACATGTTAATATTCACATATCGTGTGTACGAACGACTTGTGGTAATAAATACTCATTTGACACATCTGTGTTTAGCGAATGTGTGGCAAGTGAACGCATCATCTGGAGCTGGCTTAATAGAGCAAATGTGTCTGTGAGAGATAGAGCTAGTCTTGAATTGATCGGTAAGATGTAAAATGAAAATGTATTACACTATGTTCCTAAGATACATTTTTATTTATAAAGTTTATAGAAATATTACACTTTGGATTTAGTCTAGTGCCCATTTGGTTCTAGTATGATTGTAGTTTATAAAATTCGGTTGATTACATTGTAAATCTTGACATATGGCACTTTGGTTGAAGTCCACTAGCAGGGTGAATAAAACGTAAAGAACATGGACAGTACAAACTTAGACGTTAATTCTGATGAAAAAAAGTCCTAAGGAAAGTTTGACACCTATTTATTGACTACGGAGTGCCTTTAATTTTGTTCTGCGATCTTACACAGTATATTGTAATATGCCCTCATGATTATTATAGCCGATTTAGATACAACATAAAATTTTTGAAGTGGAATATTTCAACAAAATTTGGCCAAATATTTTAGATTTTTACGCTTCATTTTTCTCCTAAGTGATGTGTAATTCATTTAATTTGACGAGAAAGTCAATATGCGGTTCGGGAGAATTTAGAAAATCGACTTAAGCATTGTATGACACACATTGGTAGGTATGTCTATAACTTCGACTTGTAGTATAATTTGATATTTATGAAACATTTTGCGTCATTTGGGATATAGGTACTAACAATACAATCAATTAGTCAATAATACCTAACAGCTACGTTACTTTGTTTCAATCAAAATGCTTCTGGAGAGATTACATAAGCGCTAAGAATCTTTACAGCAGTTGTTAAAGTATACTTTTATATGGTTAATTTGGCATAACCGTGCAGATTTCGTGTGAACTTCAAACGGACTGTTTCAGATAAAGACATTAATGAAAAAGCTTGAAACGATTAGACCATGTAGTTTTCCTGAATTGCTCACCTGGAAAGTTAATAACATTATTATATCGGAATCAAATAGTCCTGCGAATAAAACAATAAAAAGGCTATAGCCAGGTGAAACAGCAAAAAGCATTGCAGTTGCAAATTATACACGCATTTTCTGCCCAACACTATAATTTTTGAAATGACGTGCAGCGAGTCGTGACCGCCGATCTGCTCAATCGAACCCCAGGTTCGTTCTAGCTAAAATTCTCGAGACAAGGAAAGAAGTAGTCTTCGGCTGCTGATAAAAAGCGAAAGGGGAATGCTTTGTATTGGCAAAACCGAGCGAGCTAAAGCACATCGGTATCTCAAGATGAAGTCATTATCTGTCTATACGATGACTTGTTCAAAATAAAAATTCAAGTAAACAATCGTGATTCGTGGGAAACCGCAGGTCACCACTTGGATTTGATTCCATCTGTTAAAGGCGCCTTTGTTTTACCTTTGATATCGTCGCATTTTTGCTGTGGAGCCTGTAGTCACAATAAAATAAATAAACTAATATGTATAAACAAGGCGTGGCCGATGCAGTGATCGTTTGCTTCATCATACTCGCAGTTATGCTCACAGCAAATAACTCGCTTAATGAAGGTGAATAACTTGCCAACTAAAAAGGAGGCTTCTGATTCTTTGAATGCGCAAGCAAAAGGAGCAAAAACTGCTAATCGGTATATTTCTTCACGTTGTTAAAGAAAAACAGGAGAATGCTCTGAAAAAATCTGGAATTGAAATGGAAATAAAACACGTGCAATATTGAATATCGGTGTAGTTTTTAACACAATCTCCTTAAATACTAATAGATTTTTGGACCAACGATGCTGCACCTTGCTGTCATCATGAAACTCCGAGATCTGCCCCTAATTTCAAACCTTTAACGCGCGATTTCTTTTTCTAGAAAAATTAATTCAGACTAGTGAACAAGTGGAAGTCCAACTCTGTCAAATTCGGCGAAGATGGTGCAGAATCACCTTCTTCGTTGTAATCTTAACTCTCAGAAATTGGTCTAATTGTTCTAATAGGTTGGCATATTTATTTTCCAACGATGGTTTTATCTTTTAGACACTTTATCGGAGCGGCGTTCTTCTGCTGTACTTATCATCATTATAGTATTCGTAGGAAATGTATTCATTTCGACATTGGAAACAGCGTTTGATTTCTTTGACCAATATCCATAATTCTTTCTATTGTGGGAAGGTGTTAATTTTGAATATGTAGAAATATAAATCACTAGATCAGCGGATAAGCGAGGTAGACGTTAAAGAAATTGAGCTCAATGAAGAAGGAGATGACATTTTTAGATTAAATAAAAAGAAGTAGAAAAGGTTAGAAATTATGACTACCTTTCAGTCATAACAAACAAGGAAGAATAAAACAAGGAATATTAAGTGGGAAATGAAAATCTAGTAAAGTATACTACTGGTTAAATTATATAATTGGTACAAGAGAAATAAGCATACATACTAAACTATAGTGCATAACCGCGTTTACCTGCCTACGCTAACATATACATAGCAGTGAGTTGGAGCAGTATAAACATAAAAGCAAAGTTACCACAGCAGAAATAAAATGTCAACCGCTAATACGTAGGCAGCATACAGCGAAGACAGTTGAAATAGTATAAATATGGTACTAGAATCGCTATTATATAGCAAGATCAAGAGGGAAAAAGAAACAAGGAAGACCGAGAACGCAGTGGGGAGAAGGGATAAATGAAATGGACAGAGAACAAAGAAAACCACATCCGAGAGCTTAGAAGAATGGCTGTTGAGTGGAATATATTCTGGCAAAGAGTTAAATATCTTACTTCTTCAGGAAAGAAGTTTACGAGAAAGAAGAATAAGAAGAAATATGAGGATGATTGTTTAAAAAATTTGTTATTTGAGACCTTAATCTTTTAAAAATTATATTGATATTACAGTGGCAACGTTTTTCGTAGCATACCAAATTCTTAAGCTTTCACATAAACTTTTGTATCGCTATTTTGACTTTCTTAGCAATAAGAATAAACAGGTTTTATTAGCTGTTTTTTTCTATTTCGGAATTGTTAATGTATTGCCCTCAAAACTAACCCAAAGTCACTATATATCTTGTTTTTGAAATAAATAAAGGCATCGATGCCAAAAACCTGTTTGTATGTTTGTTATGAACAAGGTCTAGGCATGCGGAGTACCAGATCCTTGAGATTTTAGCTGCTCTGGTCATATGGTCAAAGTCCTACTTAGATTTTTGCCAAGATTAAGGAGTTCTAACTCTCGCAAGCGACGGATCTTTTACATAATACACATCATAGTAACACCATACCCACGGTTTTACATCACTTCGGAATGATGGCATTCTGCAGAAGTGTTTATCCGCATTTTTTTTTATTTTGAAAAACCTCACCGAGGCCGGGATTCGAACTCGTAACCGTTAGATCAGTAGTCAGAATGCTTACTGTTAGTAACATTTACTTTTGATCTATTTGTGTTTCTTCAATTTTTTTGTAGAATCACGAACGTAGGATAAACATAGTGTACGCAACACAAGTTGGAAATACACTTTGCACTTTTGAAAGATATTGGTTCATAAACATCACTTCGTCTGCAAAGATTCCTTGATTACCATTATAGCATAAATGCATAAATAAATATTCGAAAAAAATCTGATAAGTTGTATTAACTGATAGCTTGACTTGTAAAATCATCGAATGATTCGTGTCAGTGCGAAAAATTCAGCATACAGATTGGTGGCGGAAAATGTGAACATAAGTAATCAAATGTGTTAAAATACAGTTTATGGGCTTTATATACGTTAGACAGAAACAGACCTATATGCGATTAACATCTAGTATCCGCGTGTTTTGTTTTTAGAAAACACTGAATTCTAGGATACAATATTTTACCAATCTGTACATGTATATTATTAACTGCCAGATATCTAGTGAATTAACAGAAGAAAAATTAACTATACAAATATATGTTTTTGCAGAACACATACGGTTGACCACATTTGCAGACACAAATTCAAAGAGCTACTAACTAAATATTCATAATCCATCTAATTTTATAAACATACATTCGAAGACAGAAAGTCTCACAAGCAGGTAAAAAGTTTAAGTAACGGACAAAACCTACAGAATAGTTTAGAGACGAATTAAGTTAAATAGCCGAATACGTCATGTTATACGAGCAGATGACAGATGAACAAACAGACTGCTACATTGGCGACCTAGATTAGGCAGACTAAACATAGAACGACCACCTTAAAGATGGGAGATATGATGAAGGTAGCCCACAAACAAAATACTAGGGTGGCGAGAGAACTTTGAAAACAACACGGGCAGTATGATATTAGATATTAGATCCACAAAATCTAAGAAGAAGTAGAGGAAAATTAACTTTACTTATTTCTTTTTAGAAGTTATTTAGCATTTAAGTTTGTTCTGTGCGAGCCAACTTTGGTTTCCAAATAATACCATTTATTTACGAATAAATAGAAAACTGCGCCTACTGTGAATTCTCAATTTCTTGGATTTATGTTTCATCACAGTAGGGTACCTGTTCACAGTCAAATTATTTAAAAATTCTGAAAATAATCCTTTTAAAGGGTAGTACAATTGACAAGAATTTGAAATCAATTAGAAAATACAGGAGTGTGAAACACATTGAATATGATCGCGCCATATGTGCTACGACTTATTATTAATTTGCTAGGCAGACAGGAGTTTATTTCTGCGAAGCCCCCTCTACGGAGGAAATCGGTTTGCAATTGAGTCAACGATTTATCAATAACTGCGATAATGTGGCATTTCAGATTTAAATGTGAGAAAGGATAACAATTTGCATCCGTATTTTTCGATAACTTAAAAACAATCTTTCCAGAACCGAGATTTGAACTCGCGACCTCTGGCTCGGCAGGCGCACTCGCATTCCACTAGACTGTACCGACAACGTAGCTGCGTTACCACTTAATGACTATTACTGGTAACGACACTACAAATCGACAAAGAAATTCAAAGAATCGCGAGAGATCCCGTTAAAAAGATTTTCATTTCTTTGCCATCCTAGTCGAGATAAAATGTTTTCATTCATTCGGCGGAACATACTTCGCTATTACTAATTTGTCGGCGTTCCTTTAACTCCAAACCAGCTACTGTCTTCACAAGAGTTATGTAGTGTCATGCGACCCTTCATATAATTTTGGATTGGTTGCGATTGATTAAGTGGTTGCTGTAAAAATTGCAAATCAGTAAAAATGTTCCAGCTCGAAAGTAATTGGCATGTTGTGCATAAGTAATACCTGAGTTTCTTAATAAGAGAAATCATAAATTTTTAATATGAAACCTTTCGAGCTACAGAATACCATGCTAAGTTGTTTCCAAAGCTTATGATAGAATGTTAACAATAAACGAGGGTACCCAAAATCGTCGTCGTAACTTGTTAGTATTTTCAATAGCTAGCACAAACAGAATATGGAAGGGTGGTCATACTCATAGGGAATGAGCAATAAATTAACCTAATTTGTTACAAGCAGTAGTAATCCAATAAATATGGGCGTCTGGTTCAACTACTTACAGTGCCACAATCCGCTGAACCATAGTGAGTAGTTGAGTTGCGACAGAAGACAGACAGAATAAAATAATAAATAGCTAAGGAGAAATAACAAGAGCTAGTGTCAAACATTAATCACACCAAGTTCATGAATGCATAGTGAATCCAGAATTGAAATGCTTAACATGTACATTATCACAACAGATGTCAGTAAAAGGAGTCTGAATTGATAAGAGCCCACGCAATCGATTGAGCGAGCTACACCGTTTTCAATTGTACTTCAGAAAGTGTAACTTGTAGTTCAGATTAATAAATTGTAATTCAGAAAGCATAAATTGAGAGGCCTGCTCGAATATAACACATTCATAAATAATAATAGCATTTATCGTAGGCAATAGAAATTATTCACCTAATCGCCGAATAGCTCATGTGAGTACGTATAATTGAGTCTACCCGTTTACTATTCTCATCAAATAAAAAGTACTGTATAAAATTTGAAGACATACAAAGTAAATGAACGAAAATTAGGTTGTCAACAGATGATTGTTCACCGACTACAAAGTTAAAAAAAAAGAAAACTGTTGATGGGGGAAATCCAATAAACCATGCGATTCCCTCGTACCACGTGTGCGAAAACTTAGAAAAGCTTAGTGGTTGTGACAGGTGTTGAAGGACCCCAAAAAATACGTTGTTGTAAGCTCGCTCCTGCAGGTATTCGGCTTTTTTCAGCGTCAAATTTCTCATCCAGAAGAGTGGCAGTTTAGGACGTAGAGCTGCTTACGATCCACGGGTTTTTGGCTGCCAATATGCAATCCCCACGAGCAACCCAAATATATCGGACCAGTAACGCACAATCAAAACTGTATCGAACACAAAACGAGAGCAGAAGAGAGGAAAAGCACAAAAGAAGGAGAAAAGTTAGAAAAATAAAAAAAAGGCTTGAAAATAGGTTTACACCAATCATTAGCCCATATAAAAGCAGAGATAATCAAATCATACTTCAGAGCTCGGACCAACAGTAGCCGTTTTACTTCAAAAAACTATCTTAACGTAATCAAGCGGTTGAAGCGATTCACCAGTAAGACTAAATTTTCTCGTAAAAAATCGCGCATAAAGTGTCACCAAACCGAAACCCCTCCCGAATATGTTGTATGGCTTCGAAAGTAAAATGCAATACTTAAAATTATAGAAAAGAAAATGAAGTCCCACCCCAACTGCTCAGGGAAAGTTTTTGTAATGTCCAAATAATTTTTTTGCTGTTCCGCAGTAGCGGAGTAAATGCTTTGGACGAAGGTTTGTTCAAGCGCCTGCGTGTGGAGCAGGTTGCCTCTTTTAATTCTTATTAATTCTTAACGAATTTCTAAATGTTACTTTGGTATTTCGTTCTTGTTCTTGTTGAGCACAGTTTAATGGCGTAAGCTTCTTCAGGTTTTTCTAAGAATTTTTAAACTTGTTTTCCTATCATATTGATAAGCGGTTACCCACAGGTTGAAGATAAAGAAAAAATAATTGTCCTTTTAAGCTGTCGCCATTTAATCGCCATTTGGTAAAATTTGATTGGCATATTTACGATGGTTTAATTGTGTATCATCGTTTCTTGAAGGCTGTGTGCATATGTCTCATAGTTTACCGTATCTTCTAGGATCGTTTCTACATGCAGGTATAAACTGAAGTCTTTTTTTTCACATGGGGAATAATGCATTTTTTTGGCGTTTCTTTTTCCTTTCGGCTCATTTCCTGTGAAAGTTTTGAGCTTTCTTAAGCGAATGGATTTTCTATTCTAGGTGATTTTTTACTGACGCAACAGCCGTTTTAATAGGACGAGGGAAATCTTACGTCCCCAGGTAGTGCATAGAGTCTTAGAGCAGCTAGAAGACCTGCTATATCGTGCGGAATGCAAGTTCAATTTTTTTTCTATCTTCTGTCATATCGTTGAGTGGTGTTCAGAAGTCAGAAGATTAAGGCTACAGAAATTTCGGTGACGTTTACTTCATCCGATCTATAAGGCTCCGGGAAATTTAAAGAAGAAACATTTGCTTTTAGAATGTTTTGTCTTTAATAATTTAGAAGTTTAACATTTATGTCTAATTAAACAAACCGGGTCGCTTATGGAGTTAAGTAATTATTTTGGGTATTTTAAATTAACATAATACGTTTTATTGAATTGTTGGGATGGCAGATAGCTATCTGGTGTAGTTAACGCCCATGGCATTGAGCCATTTCTTTGACGGTGGACGAAAATATTTAGGTAACCTAAAGTTCACGACGGAGCTCTAAGTTGTTGGACCTACAGCAAAGTCGGTCGGAAATTCGAAGCAACACGTTCACACCGTAACACGTTTTTAATTTATAAAAAAAGGCAAAATATTTTTTGGCCTGCGCACATGGCTGATCATTTAAAGAGGTGGGAGAAGGAAAAAATATTTTTTCCGGTGTCAAGTAATATTTCTCCTGTTCTGTATAAAAGCAGAAACAAATATTTCGAACAAATCAACATTATATGTAGTAATGAATTTGCAATATATCTAGGTAACTTCTAAATGCAACTTTCATTTGAAGCACTGTCCTTACACTAGTAACGACTGTTTAACCTTATTATAACAGTAGTTCAAGTTTCACCTTAAAATTATAAAGTCACTTCCAAATATTGCTAAAAACTCGTATTAAACTACCGAGGCAACTCATGGGTTCAATAAAAAGAATGTGCTGCAATGGCAACTCAGCATTTTAGTCTGCATACGCTGGGCTACCGCTCTCATTTTACAACACATTCAGCAGAATGTATGTACGGAACGCATGAACTAACTGCAATGTTTTTTGGTAAATATTAATTTGTGTACTTTTAGTCATCATGTCTTACTAGGTTAAACGGTATATTTATCTGCGACTATGATTTAGAAATGTACGTATATAAAGCAACAGATTTTAGTTAGTAAACCAGTAATCATTTTCGCGATTGTATTCATTTAACATAGATAAGAGTAAACTTTTCAAGCCATAAACTTGGTCTATTAGGCTTTCAACCGGCGATTTCCCAAAAATAACAAATAATAATTCATGCAAGCAAATTTTAATCTATTGCTAAAAAAGATACAGAGGATAACCAAAAAGTAATCTAAGTATTAGTTTTGATGATGTTTACCTTACAAGTGATTGGAAGAAAAATAAGATGAAACATTAGCAATACCTACATATGAACGCCTTTTCAATGACAAGTGTTTTGATAAAAACTATATGCAATATAACAGATATTTATAGTAAATTCGGTTTCAACTAGGATGTATAAAAACACATATGATGCTATTTCTATTCAGCTTAAGCACAAATGTTTATGTTCATTTCTTTTCATAATACTTACAAGCTATTGTACTATATTAGTACTGTCTGCTTGATCGAAATGTCATTTATAACCTCCGTGGCCGTTAAAATTCAACAGTCACGGCCGTTGTAACCGTTGTTACACTATCAAATTGCGTGCATTCTTTTAATTTGTTAGAAAACGAATTTGTACACATCTGTTGCTTAACTATCAAATTACGTGCGGAACTAAGTTACTAAAAGGTTTTATCTACTCCTACTGTACAATGACCATTAATGATGATTCATAATTCACAGTTTGCAGCCAATCATAAAATTCTATTTTCATTATTCAATAGTTTGCAAGTTGCAACCAATCAGAAAATTCTATTTTCATTATTCAATAGGTTGTAGCCAATCACAGAATTCATTCTTATTATTCAATGACTTTTGAAGTTAACAGCTGTCACAAATGTCAAAATTCGAAAATATGAACACAAGTCTCCTATTGCATAGGAGTAGATAAAATATCGTATTATATTCGCGATTATGGCCATTATTCACTCAGATGACTTGCGCCACAAGCCGAAGGCGCGTGGCGCAAATGTCATCTTCGTGAATAATGGCTGTCATAATCGCTCATATAATAATATACTATTATTTATATTAAAGCACATATTACACTTAAAATTGGCCACTTTTGTAGATATTACGAAAACTGTTAAACAGCATATAACTGACTCGGATAATTTATTAGCCTCGGCCTAATCGGCCTTGGCCACAAAATTTATACTTGTCTGTTATATGCTCAATATTGGCCTAATACCGTTAAATACTATATTTACTTAATTGTAATTTTTAGTTTTAGTTTAATGTTAATTATCACTTGCTAAGCTTGTATAGGGCACATCAGCTTTATAAGACGAATTAGACGTTTATGAACAGAAGTACAGTCTTGTTGCATACAATATGTTTTTACTACTTGCTTAGTTCTATTAAAACAATGTAAAATGCAGATACTAGATCAAAAGTAGATTTTATTAACCAGTTATTGTGCTATGGATGTCTTTATTTACAACTAAACCAAAAGTAAAATAAGCACGGACATTGTTGAGCTTTCTCTAGTTTTGAGAGCAAAAGAAGTGAAAAATTTAGAAATAGAGGAAGCTAATAAAATTTGATAGTCCGTATCAATGAAAGCTTAAAAAATTAGTTTGTAATGAAAAATGCAAAAATCCTAGAGTTTTACAAGCTTAGTGTGGGAAGTATTTAAATCAACTATTAGAACAAATATTTTAAATGATACTTTTTTGTTTTTAGTATATAAGTTTAAGTTATTTATTGAGCAATAAATTTGGTTAAGATTTTATTATCGAAATTCGAGGTATACGTAGTAATAAAATTAGTTGGTGTCTGATTGTACCAGTAAAATACGATACTTCAACTAAGGATGAATTTATTTGAACATGGGTATAGTTGAAGAGTTATTTTTTTCTTATCTTATATTGTGACAGCATCACAATGTGAATCCAAACAGAAATATCAACATGCATGAAATTAATTTTAAATATAAGTGAGCTAAAGGTTCTTCAAAATTTGAAGCCTACTATCACCTGTCATAACTTTCATATGGTATTTCTTATGTTAAAGTGTTAAAAACATTCTACAATGCTTCAGGTAGTGAAATGAGATAGATGTAGTTTGAGTACAAACAAAAAGGCAAATTCATCGCTCTGACATGTCAAAACGCTTGATCATTTTAGTGTAAGGGAAAGCTCTATGGTGGTATCTCATCGCGCGTTATTGAATTACTTGCAGTTATAAAAGGTTCATTGGATATCATTTTCTTCAAAAGTTAACCGAATCAAAGTGAACAGGTTTGAAATGATTAAGCTAGGCAAAATCACTGTAAATCAGAAGAGCAATTCAAGCAACTTCACCCTCATTTCTGTTCAGTAGATTTATCCGCAAAATAGAAAACTGTAAGTTAAAGCTGCTTACAATGAGATGTTATCCGTCTCACAAATTCCATTTTTATATGTTTGCAGCTTTGAATAGATCTTCCCACAGATGTGCATTCCCAGGGCCGGAGTCCCTGCGGGAACACAACATATGTTACCGATATTTCCCTGCTTAACAAACACGCCAGAAATCATTTTATGAAAATGCATATAAAACGTCGGTTTAAGTAAATCTTGCTCTTAGCTAGGATTCTTTACATATTTGTGTTACATCGCCAGAATAAGATTACGGCGAAGATGGCACTCCTTTTAACAATGCAATTTATGGGTATGCCCGAGAAGTAAGCTCGTAATACACTGAGTTATGATATGGTCGTTTCGGTTTCAAAGCGCATTATTGTAACTATTAAAAGTGTGGAAGCATGGTACGTGAATGGCGCAGTAAACAAGCCAATTATGTATGTATCTGAGGAATTAAAACTTCACAAAGATCACTGATAACAGCGTTGAGTTTAAGCCATATACAGAATATTACGATTGTTATCTTTTTAAGTCTCTGCACTTTGGAATAAATACGAGTTACTATATAGTTACATTCCCGTTGGTTAAATAATTGTACTGGAAAAGCATGTAAGACTTAGTTCCGCAGGATATACCCCCGATCATTATTAAAATGCAATGGACGTAGGGAGATAAAAGGCTCTGGTCCGGGCCAGAATGTGATGCTTCGATCCCCATTTAGGTACTACAACAGCCACAAAAATCTTGTGTTAAGTTTACAGTGCTTCCCCAATCCGACTTTGGCAACCGTGGGGTCTAATTTCTAAACTTCTTCAAACAAGAGGAGAGGCCGGTGGCCCTGCAGTAGCAGTCTAACAACAAGATTTACGATAAGTACAAATATTTCACTCTGTTTTTACTTCCTTTTACCATAAAGGAAGTATTGGATTCACCCCAAAAATTCGAAATTGAGTTTTCAACAGATCTTCACGTTTCAGAGTCCCCTGAACCCCAAAAAACATTTTTTTTTCATTGGTCTGTCTGTGTGTGTGTCTGTGAACAGAATATCTCAAAAACGAAAAGAGGTATGGGGTTGAAACTTCATATATATCAGTTTTGTGTACTATGTAGATGTGACAGCAAGCTTTTGAATAAAATCGCATAACCGGAAGTAGGTGTTTACTCTTGTGATTTTTCAGTTTTTTTCGTTTTTTTTCAAAAACTGCTCTAACGATTTTTTTCAAACTTCTCATTTTTATTACATTTTTAATGTGTATTCACGTGAGATAGGTGATTTTCCAGTTCAATACTTTAAAAATGGGTTTATTTGGTTTTTTTCCTATTTCTTTATTAACTCCTATTTTAAATACAACACCCGATATATTATTACATTTTTGAATTCAGCTTCAAATTCTAGAGAAAATTTGTCTCTTTACCTAACGCTCTATTTTGCACCGTTTTTGTAGAATTTGTAATTCTTTGAAATTTTTGACAAATGCTTAAAAATTTAAAATAAAATTTTTGCCCAATTATAAGATCACTGTAAAAGGAAGTTGTGTGCGTGTATCACACCAGATTTTTTCAGAGTTCATCTCTATTCATCTTGCATAATCTCTTACTACAATATTAGTAGAGTTACGCTCTTTAAAGATGCCATCGGAATATACTTCAAATATACTTTTATATCACACATAATTCTTAAAGCAGTTTTTTTATATAAACTATGTTACGGTTACATCACGGTTAGATTTAAATAGATTTTAGAAATAATGTAACGCCATCTTTGGAAACGTTTTTATGTTGCACATCACAGAGCATCCCTTACAACAGGTCTGTCAAAATTACTTAATTAAGTCGTGGATTTCCAAGATTCCTGGTATCTTTCGAGATACCAGCTGACCTATACAATCAAAGTGACTCTAAAACTGAGGTTTTGATGTATATATAACTTCATTAAATTTGTCAAAGCAACAGTGGCCACGTAGCTTTTAGAACTATGATTACTTTGTAGCTGTATATGACCTGTACGTAGATTTCCTGATGCCTAAAACGTCATAGTTACCTTTGGAACAACTTTAAAGTTTTAAGATCTTCAAGATGGCTAACGTTGGTAGCAGCAACTAATTCATGCTAATGAATGGGGCTTCAAAGTTGCACCGACTTTCATGTAGTTTTGATAGTTGCCGCGTAGTACAGGATATCGTCACTATTCCTTTAAAGTCATGAAACTTGTAAATAACATTTATTTGTATTAATCACGTTTGCTCTACCGCCAGAGCAGTCACCGTGCACGATAACTACAAAGTGCGTGCCAACTCTTAAATTCGCCATGAAGCACATTTTATCATTTAACGTATGTCCCAAAAGTTTTCGGAAAAAAAGTAATGGTTAAAAATTTTGTATAATTTTTATATATTTTGCATGTCAACAACATAGCCTTATAACTGTGTTTATTACAAAACTGACATGTTATATTAAACGTCAATCAATTTGATACAATTTGTTTCTAACGACAACTGTATGGGACGTTATTTACTGTAGGTCTATTTTGAAAATTTTCCGAAGACTTTTGGGACATACGTTAGTGCCCAATATTGATAAAACATTGTGCTGTGCATTATGATGTGGTGTACAGTAATTTATAAAAGTTCTTGGTAGTGTGGCTGTTTTTAAAAATGTAAGGTTGCTCACAAAAACATACCAACCTAACAAGATTCCACTTGTATAATCTTTTCTGCACCAAATATAATAAAGTAATGTATAATAATCCCTTTTAAGTTTGGAAGACCAATAATAAAAGTTATTACCATCTTGGATTTCATATTCTCGAATGATGTTATATATCTTAAACTCAATATTTTAATGAAGGATTTTTTTTTGTTGAGTAAATAGTTAAGAACAGCACTACTGATAAATCTTCTCTATTTAATTATCGATATTTCTCTCTACTTTAAGAGCTTCCTCATGACAAGCTACAAATATATGCAACAGTTATCACTTATCAAACTATGTAGAAAAACCTTTAATTACTTACAATATAAAAAAAATGTAACTACTGGGACATATAATTAGGTTTTAAGTATTAATTGTGTGTTACAAGCCGATAACGATGATTGAATAGAGAAGATTTGTCAGTTTTTGGATATTTTCCCAAGAAAATAAGTTCTTCATTAATATACCTAGCAAGTAGTTAATATTTCTTATAGAACCAATATTTGAATAAAAATGCAATTTTGAATGGCGCATGGTCTGATTTGGAAGTATCATCATTATGTTTGACAGAAAACTTCTATTTCTTTTAATTTTGCTACTCAGACCACCAAAGAACAGGACACACTTTTCGCTCTGATATTATTTTGATTTAGTTTTTGATCCAGGTAAATGAACATGGGATCGTAGAGAAACCAAATAAGTATAACAAAATCAGTTGTGAGACAAACCATGCAACACTAATCTAAAAGAATAGTAAAGTTCCGTGAAAGTCGTGGTATTTCCGCTATGCTGCTTGAATTTATGCAAGCCTTCGATTTGCGTAGTTCCGGGAATTACTTCTTGCACTAGTTCAATTCGCATCTCGGAACATAAATTGTATAGTATTGTAGAACCAGGTTGTTTTTTTGACAGGATATGAAATTTCTTGGTTGCAATAAGATATGACTAGAGTGGCCAGGTCTAACTACTCTTTTAAAGACAATTTTAGCCTGTGTCTTCGTCACAAATGATTACACCTCAGCATTTAGAAGTATATTAATTTATTTAACAGATACAAGTCCTTATATATAATTGAATGTATGGCGTGTCGCTGTTTTTGAACTCGTAACCTATTATTTACATAGGCCCAATTGTATAATAATACATTGCTGGTACACAATGTGTGTGAAATCTGACCCATCAACGGCATTATAACGCAGCGGTCTGCATAATGCTTCCTTATAGTATATTGCAACGTGACCCAGTAAATTGACGCTAATGCAGCGTTTGTATACAAATAATTTAACTGGCACATGCCGTGAACTAGTTTTTATATTCTAATTGAAAGCACTTTTGTGTCCGTATGATTTAACTTGATTCTACTAAATTGTCTTGTCCATGATCAAACATTAGTTTGAACACGCGGCTACCAAGCTGCACGTCTCCTCTATGTAACCACAGCGTTAGTTGCGGTTCCCAAAAATTATTTTCCATTTTGGTCGCGTGTACGTAATGGAAACGCTCCTGTTATATATATGCCCGTGACTAGTGACTAACGTTGCTACAGTAGTTATCGGTACGTTCCAGCGACTAATTGTACTAGTTGTCATAGCGCCATACAAGTTCATATTTTCATATTTTTGGCTTTACTAGAACGGAAGATAGCAATTACAAGTAAAAATTAAAAACATTCTATGTTTAATTAAATTTGTATAACTGAGGGGATCATTATACAGAGTGTTCCATACATGACTTCTTAGGATTGCATCTCAATTATTATTAATGGGTACCTCATGAAACACAATATATTAGTAGATGGGATGATATTCTTTAAATTTTCGTGCAATAATTCTGGCGCACCTTTTGCTTCTCCCGCATGCAGTTACACACGTATGCAAACGTTAAGGCATCGCCACCTTTCATCATCGAGTCTGATGTTGTACCTGCATGTAACTTATGTACACGTTCGTGCAATATGCACCGCCGCCTTGTTCTTGTGCAACTTTGTTTCACCTGCATGCAGTTATCAGCGATCTAGCATCACCCCCTTCTTCTGGTCGCTCGTTCATTCAAACTATTCTCTCGTAATGTAAAACGCTTGATAACGTTACTTGCATAGTAAATTATTATTACACCGGCTCGGTTTAATTAAATAGTTATTATACCATTTTATGAACTATTACCAAGTATCTTGACAGTGAAGCTAAAAAACATTAATTTAGTTATGGTTGCTCCAGCAAATTTTTACGTGCATGTGCATATACAAAAAGTCAAATAGAAATAACTTGAAAACTAACCTGCAGTGGAGTTAATGAAATCAAAATGACATTTGTTTGATAAATTGTAAATACCTGAGAAATACTTTGCGAAATTGCTTTGGTTTTAAAAACGTATGCTGAAACTATTTGATCTAAAGGGGAACAATGCAGTTTTCAATACAAGTATTCGATATATTAAAAGATTTTAAAAAATCAAATAGAATCTCAGCGTTTTAATGAACTTGCTATTGTAATATCTAGCAAAAAAATAAAAACGACGAAGCGAGTTCTGTTATACTTCAATAATCACTGAGATTAAGCACTGTCAACAATAAATGAGTTGCAAATATGCGATTGAGAGATAATAATGGTAATTTTCACATCATAAACCTGTGTTTGAGCATAATTACAGGCCATAACTAGAAAAGCGCGGACGCATAACACCGAGTAATGAGTAGGTCGTTCAAATTAAAGAGCAAGTTCAATTAACTAACGTGATCAGCTCAAAAGCTCAGACGGACTTTTTATAGATCCTCCTAATTGTCTATTAAAGGCAAATTGAGAATACTCTTTGAACAACTTTATTATTTCTTAAGACATCGAAGTTGGGTAACTCGAAAATTCAATCCCTTTTTGTCATTCTCTGCAACCTCATTTTCTTAGAAGAGTTGGCAAGTGTGCCGAAGTAATAATAAGTATAAATGCATATCTGGCAAGTTAGAGAAGTTCATCTGTCTTAGATGATCGTTAAAAATGATGAATATAGATGCTCTAAGTACGAGTATTTCAATTTGTGCAATGATATGAGCAAGCAACTTTGCCAAACGGCTCGTCATTTGTAAATACGTCACAGTTTAACCCAGTTTTAAGTTTGATTCCCCGGAGAAATCAGCGGCTCGGAATTATTTAGTTGCCCGGTAAACTGTTCTTTTCTATCATTTGCAGCACTAAACACCACGCTGGACCGTTTGTAATTGGTCCGCGCGGACTTGGACAAGCGAAGGCGACATCGTTTAAATTCCGCACTTTTAAAATTTTGAGCGCAGGGATGCGCCGTGAACATCGAATCCATTAGCAGTTGGCCAAAAGCCAATATGTGGGTGAACGCAAAAGCTCTGCTCATTCTGCAAACAGAACAAATGAATGATGCGCTTCTTGTCTCCTCTAATGAAGTGACGTGGTCTTATTATGAAAGCTGCTGTTTTAACGGACGCATTAAGCCATTAATTCTTCGTATCACGTTTACTCTAAAATTAGGAAAACGTCCTCGAGCCAACAACTAGTGGCATCTATATTTTGGTTTTGCAGGTACGTGACTATTTTAGTGTGATACCTTAAATTCAACTATTAGTTGCGTAAACCCAAGATAAAGAGGAAACTACAGTATTGGTTACCTGAAAAATATGAACATCACCGCCATTATTTCCTTGTAATCAGAATCTATGATCTACTGATTCGACTAAAATCAACATCGCTATCGCACTCGTCCTAATCGTACCAAAGCGCAATGGACATTCGTGACACCACCACAAAAATAGTCGACATAACTTTGACTACTCATGGTATTATAAGTGATTATTCAACACTATTATAAATGAACCAATGAAAATTGTTCAATTTGTCGGAAACGGCCAATCAAAATTGACTGTATTTGAAAACACCTAATCTCACAGTGTTTTCACGCGAGCCGGATTGGTTTCAATGATTTTATTTTAGTGAGTAGCCTTTGACTGACATTTCGCCAAAACGTCAAAGTGGAGTTTTCAAATCGGCATCGTTCTAAAAATTCATAACAATCGTGTAGGAAGCTCAAGTATTGAATTTAATTTAATTTAATTTAATTTAATTTGATAATTACATTTGAAAAGAAATAGATAGAATAGATAATACTAATAATACATTATTAATAAATAAATAAACATTAATAATTAAAAATAAATAAACATTAATAATTAAAAATTAAAGATACACCATTTTTGTATTGCCAGTTAAGCAAAGCTTGTGTTTGGCAATACGCTTTATTTTTGAAGCATTGATTAGGTATTGTCTTTACATCAATACGGATACATGCTTTTGGTTATATTAGAGTAAAAACGAGATACAGATAATGTAATTTAACTTAACCCGCAAATCAACACTCAACGAGGACCCATTTTTTAATTTTTGAAGTAAATGTACCTTTAGATACAATTTCTTTAAATTCAAGTGGCAATCTATTATATAGGTCTATGCCAGTATATAAAGAGTGTCTTTGAGAAATGGCTCTGTCAAACTTGGGAATAACAATATTCAAATTAGTTTTAGCTCTTGTTTCATGTCTGTGTGAAATTTCATTTTTAATATTACTATGAGAATGTACAAATATTAAGGACACTTTAGAATATAGCTGCTTGATTGTCATAGCGCCCGTATCTTTAAATAAACTGCTAGTTGGATATCTGCGGTTCTTTTTGTAGAGTATTTTTGTGTTATTTCCAAAGAATTAAGAGAAGCTTGATATAAACCTTCCCAACCTATAATACCATATTGTAGTAGGGACTGTACAAGGGCATCGTAAACAATTTTTTTGTTTTTTGTTGATAATATGTTACTTAACATCTTAAATTTATAGATCATTTTTCTTAATTTACTATTTAATTGTTCTACGTGTTTGGACCATTTAAGTTTGTTATCGATAATTGTACCTAAATATTTAGTTTTATTTACAATTTCTATTTTACTACATGCACATATTTCACTATTTAAATTGTTGCAGTGCTCTGTATGTATATTGATAGCTTTTATATTAGGTAGCAACTTTTCTTGTAAGGTATATAACATTGCTTTAGTTTTTTTTAATGTTAAGTGATAATAGGTCGGTGTCTAATATACTTTTAATGATGGTCATATCCGATTCGACGTATTTAACAGCAGCATCCCATGTCTCTCCGCAAGTAACTATCGCAGTGTCATCGGCAAATGAAAAAATTTTACCGTTGACTGCAGTATTAAGTAGTTCATTAATATACACTAAAAACAGGATTGGTCCCAGAACAGTACCCTGCGGCACTCCAAATTTTATTTCGCATGCATCACTAATTTCGTTCCTTATTTTTACTCTTTGTTGTCTGTTTAACATATAGGATTTGATAAGATCTAGTGCTGAACCACGAATGCCATATCTCTCTAGTTTCTCGTAAAAATTAACATGGGAAACCGTATCAAACGCTTTCGCCAAATCTAAGTACACAGCTACGACCTTTAAGTTATTATCAAGTGATGTAATTATTTCATTAGTAACGTTAAAAATGGCATCATCTGTACTTCTACTTTCTCTGAATCCGAATCGGTTTTGAGATAGTACCTCATGCTTATTAAAAAAATTAACTAGCCTGGTTTTAATACACTTTTCAAATATTTTTGCTAAACTATTTGTTAGTGTAATTGGCCTATAACTTGTGGTAGCCTTTCTATCCCCACTTTTATATACAGGTACAACAGTGCCTTGTTTGAAACTTGTTGGAAATGCTGCAGTAGTAACAGCCAAATTATATACAAAAGTTAAGGGTTTTACAATAGAATTGCATACTATTTTGATAGTTTTGTTTGCTAAGTCATCGGGACCAGAAGCACAAGTATCTTTTAACTGTAAAATATGATTTTTTATTTCATTTTCAGTAATGGGATTAAGATATATCGTTTGTTTCACTGTTTTACTATTTTTTTGCAAGTATTTACTGGCACGTTAATTTCTTGGGTAATTTTTTCTGCGATATTACAGAAATAGTTATTGAATACATTAGCTATGCTTATTGGATCACTTACAGCGTTCCCGTCAGCATCTACTATAGATTTAATATTATTTACTGAAGTCTTACTTTTATTCGTAATATCGTTAATAACTTTCCAAGTTTTTTTCATATCATGAGATGATTGGTTTAGCTGTTGCTGATAATAAATTTCTTTTGCTTGCCTTATTGTATTAGTTAATCGGTTTCTATAATTTTTCTAATAGTTTTTAAGGTTTTCGTTGTAGTTATTATTTTTTGTGATGATTTTTTTTAGTTTGTCCCTATACCGAATAGAATTGATAATACCGTTGGTGATCCAAGGTTTTATTCTTCTAAATTTTGAACTAACTTTTTTTTCGGACACAGTAGTAGAGTCTGCTATATGTTTTTTTAGTACAACCATAAATTTATCCAGCGCCTCATTTACATTACTAGAATTATAGATTTCGTCCCAAGATTCATTATTAATTCTATTAACAAGTTTGTCATATTCAATTTTCTTATGTAAGATTTTGCTTTTTTCTGACAGTCTTGAATTAGTGTTTAATAATTTAATATCACCAAATACAAACAGAGGAAAGTGATCTGTGAAGTCCGATTTCATTACAAGTACGGTAAGTTTTTTAATATTTATTTCAGAGTATTTTGCAAATATATGATCCAAACACGTTTCAGAATATTTATTTACTTTAGTGGGAAGATTTGAATATGCAATAAAACCATATTCATTCAGTATATTTAGATAATCGTTTTTTTCATTAGAGTTTGCTGTATCAGCGATGTCAATATTTACATCACCTAGAAAAAATTCAAGTTGTTTATTACATGTGGCTGGTAGAAATTCTGCTAAGCTATTTAAATAATTGTCAATATTAGATGCATAAGACCTATAATTAGCTGTGATGCCAAAAGATAGATTTTTATAAGTGGAATTGAATCTAATAAAACTGCAATCATTAATTTTTATTATCTGCATTTCGTGTTCCAACTTATCGTGAATGTATACTATGGTTCCATCATTTTGGTTAAAATGCGAGTTATTATAGTAGATTTTATATTACGAATTTGAAAATCGTTTAAGTCAACTACATTCCATGTTTCTGAGAGAACAATTGCATCAAATTCAATATTTGTATCTTGCAGAATAATTAATAACTCCTCAAAATTTTTATTGATACTTCTTAGGTTAAAGTGGCAAATCCTGATTTGTTCGGCTTGCGGGCCAGAACACAACCTTAATTCTTCTATATCATCAACATATTTTTTTTTCACAATAACCGTAACCGTCTAGATGTTCCGTATCCATGCAAAAGACAATAAAGTAAAAAACAAAATAAAACAATCGCCAAGCAAAAGAAATAGATATGATAAAAGTAATCAATGTACACGTGCAAGTTGTTCCCTTTTTTATGGTACATAAATATAAATATTTACATTAAATGGCATTTTAAATATTTGCCGAATTAAACTTTTAAATAATAGGAATTTATTAAAACTAAAAAGTGTTATTCATGAAACTTAAATTATAATAACTATAATAATCAAAAGAAACAGTAAATCGCAATTGACTTCAATTCAACCAATAATTGAGATAGCATATAAAACCATATCACGTATACATAATATATGTGATTGTAAAAAATATGTGTAAATGTAAATGTGCTTACGAAGATAATTTTTCCAGATCTTCCATACACTGTAACGAAAACTTTTTCCCATTTTTGTTGACAATGATAGTTCCGTCTTTAGACCACACGTCCTTGTATCCATAAATGTCGACAGCTTCATTTAGTAATTAATAATAGAAAAACGTTAAAAATGTGTGCTGTGGAACAAGGTACAAGTCATATACGTTGAATAATCTTTCCAAATACCACTTAAGGTAAAATTTTATAAGAGAATTTTTTTCGTTAACATGCAAATTATTGCAAATTTCTCTCAAAAAAAAACTGCTCAAATTCCACTCGACCTGCGACTCGCGGAATTTTTAACACAGTTTTGGTTTCGGGAAATTTAAACACAATAATTTGCGTGGGAACGAAAAAAAATCTCAAATAATTTTCACCTCTTGTGGCATTACCCTTGAATATACTCACTAATACCTTGAACACAATGCTATTATGAGTCAGGGTCAAAGGGTGCTGTTTCATTTACGCTACGTATCAATATGTTATGGCCACTATTTAAAATTGGAAGATGCGTCTTCCATGCTACGCGAAGAGCAACTTTTTCTAAGATTACGTGGCTGTTGCTATATGTACTGGATATCCGCAGTAGAAGCTAGCAAGTCGCTGAATTCGGTATTTGTTAACCGACAAACGAAAACAAACACGAATAGACTGATACAAGTTTATGTTACATAAGTTGGATGCAGGATCTTCAAAGCCTGTGTTTAATATTGTTAGTGGTTATAAGCTTAGTATCTATGAGTATGACCTCGACATTAAACCACATTCAATTGGGGTAATTGTAAAGTCATACAATAAAATTTTAGTACAGAACAACATTTCACGAATCTGGAGTCCACTTGTTCAAACATCTTTCATATACAGCAGACATTTTTGCCCAGCGTTTTTTTTTTTGTTTTCAAAGAGCAAGAAAGCTTACGATTGCCTGACACAAATGCGGAGGTTGCTGCATGTCAGCGACTATTTGACGACCTTTCAAAAATGGAGTTCTCTGCCTTTTTTAGAAGTGGTTTCAAAGAATAAACAAACGTATTAATAAGGGTTTGGGGATAAGAGAACAGCTCTGTATTGTAAGATTAACTCGCTTATACAGATAATGCCGTATTATCCTCAAAGTAATAGTTTCACACAAAAACACAAGCAAAATGTATACACAGTGGGTCAAAAAAGAGGTACAGATTTTATAGCCTCGTAAGTCATTAATATTGTCAAATGACTATTGTATCATCTAAAAGCTCAGTGTTTATAGATGGAAGTAAAGCACTTTTACTACAAAGTGACAATTCTAATTCATAGTTTTGCCTGGTTAAACAAAGTTATACAAAAAATTCTATTGAAAATAGAAGTATTTAAATATTTTACTGGTTTTTTAGTCCACTGTGTATGTAAAACTGAGTTCAAGGAATGCTATGTATACTTTAGTGCTGAAACTAGTCTATACACTTACGATCTGTTTCATCCTGCTCTAACTTCGTGTTAAAGGTACATTTCTTTTCAATTACTAAAGCTATTATTTTATTCGACCATTAAAAACAGTATTCTTTTGTGAACCAACAGCCTGATATTTATGTACATCTACATATACATTTTTTATAATTATTGCTGCTAGTATTAGAATTTTTGAAATTGTTGCCTCTGCAAAGGATAGCGGTTTTTTCCTTTCTGATTTATTGCAATTCAATATCGAAAATCCTCCTTTCTGGTTGAAAAAGTTTTGTTTGGGAAAGAATAAACTATTTTTAACTTCTCGACACAACTCTTGGAGAAATGCTTGCTTGTGATTACTTTTTAATTCAATGAGTAATGTTTCAACCATTTAACAACTATCCAAAAATTAAAATCTCGACAATGTGATGCCAATAAAAATACTTTACTTTACATTCTCAGTATGATTTAGTACAATAACCAAAATACGGATTATATTGCTACCTATGTAACGTTGGGTGCCCCTTGTTTGGCGCCACGACTTTTTTTCAGGAGCCATTTATTGCCTTACGTTTTTATTACTTATTCTCTTTACTATCGTCAGCTAGATCAATGGCAATGCGATCTCTTTTGCTTTTTACCTCCGTTCGTAGCTAGGAGGTTGTTGCAATGAACCCAGAAGTTGATCCTGGACTCGCGCTAAGCTATGTTATAGCACCAAAATTGAAATAAAATAAAAAGCCAATTAGATTCCATACAAATGAACAACACATATACTAAGTCTAGAGAAAGGTACCAAACATCGGGGGTGTATACTACACATAAATATATCTCTAAAAGCCCAGAAATGTAGTCCGCTTTTCATTTGTTTTCGAGTTAGAGTCTTCAGGTTGGCATTTACACTTGACAATTTCTTGCATTTAGTGCCAACTTATTTCCATTATTTTGAGACCAAGGCTATAGATGGAAACATGATCAATATCCTTTATCTAATAGACTTGTCTGTCCGTCCGTCCGGGACGTTGTTTCAGCAGCCAAACGGTAAGAGATAGAGAAAAAAGTTAAAAGCTCAGGAACCGAATTTCAGTCACGTGACACTTCTGGTTTTCGATAAATCACAAAAAAGACCGTTTTTCAAATAGAACGCGTATTAAATAAAAATGTTTCAGCAGCCAAACGGAGCTGCGACCCTCTGCGCCTTAAAACGTCGATCGGTTAGGCAACCACTTTGACACCTTCCAGGTCTAGGTACAGTTTTTATTTAATACGCGTTCTATTTGAAAAACGGTCTTTTTTGTATTTTTAAATGAGACATTTGTCTCACTGGATTGCTTGTTTTATATAATTCTTGTATGTCTTACCTATCCATTGACACAAAGGAATTTTGGAATTTCTCAATATTGATTATGTTCTGGTTAAAAAACATTAGAAGTGTTTTCAGTAAATAAATGCTGATAAAATGACGAAATATTGAAAATATTAAAAATTCTCTCTGACAATGGATAGATACATGATTGATCCATCATAATCAGTATCGAGACATTTTTTATCTTTTGCATTGATCATAAAATTATGGAAATGGTTTGACAAGAATTGATAAATATTTGGGAAATTGTGAACAATTTAAGGAAAGAATGTAGGCAACACGTCGCGCGCAGATAAGCCGACTACAGAATTCATGCTGAGATTATAGTTTTACGAAACTAATACTTCTCTCTATAGTGATACTTAGGTAGTATGGTTTTTTAAATTGTGCGTTTAGGTTTAGTTCAAGCATATAATGGAATAATATTACACGTTTCAATCAAATTTGAGTATATTGGGAGTATTTTAAAAAATATGTAATATAAAACATAAATAAACGTATCTTTAAAGAAACTGAACCAAGTAAAATAATGTAGGCGACAAGAAAGTTAAAAATAATTATTTTTGCATTACTGTAACAACGCATATTTTATGTATATTACGCGTTTCATCGATTGATGATCTTTTGCAAATAATAAATAGTGATTGGGCGTTGCTAGTATGAGTTACATTTTCAATGTGAGTATGTGTTACCAAATAGAGTATAATGAATTAAACGTTCGTTAAATAATATTTTATTCGACTGCATGAAGTAAAGAGTCTTTGATCATAATTTTTTAGCGTATTAGTAGTTTTCCTTTTCGGCCTAGGACGAAAAGTTAAGTAACCTAGCAACGACGACAAAAATTTATACTGTACTGAAAAGGTTACCTTTTCTTCCAAATATCCGAAAAAAAACATCACTTTTCGACATAATCGAATAAAATGTATTTTCCGCACAATAAACAAATAAAATGTATACTATATATTACAATATATAAACAATATTTTACAATATAAATGAAGTTGTGTTTAACAATTTTTAGAATTAGTAAAGAAATATAGTTTTAGAGTAAGTAATTTAAAATGTAAAAATTAATTATTTTGAAAGTAGGTAAATACATATCATAAATCACCAAACTGAAACTAACACAAATATCTATATACATATCGATAAACCGCAAAATTTTCAAAGATACTTCTTAAGCAATTCTTGACCTCTAACTTTATGGGGATCGATTAATTCAGGCAAAAGTGCACTTTTGTAAAAAGAGACAAGTTTGGGAACTCGGCTGTCTCAGAAATTTTCATCCTTGTATATAATTTGATAAAACAAGTCTTTTGGCGTCCATACAACAAAATAACATTTGTTTTTATTTGCGATGTTCAATTGACCTTGTACTTGGTGCATATAATTGTCATTATTCTTTAATTGAAGACCACCGCTGTCATCAAATGTCAAAAATTTTATAACACCATTTTCAGTTGCTTCTTTCGGTGTTGACATTCTTGAATTATAAGGGCATTTTACTTCAATGATGGCGTCATCACCTACTAATCCATCAGGAGATGCAGCTAAAAATGGATATTTGGGGTCTACAAATAGGCCACAACTTGTTACTTCTAATCCAGAAATTTCTTGAAATTGGGTAATTGCTCTGCTTTCGTTTTGTATGCAGTAGTAAGTTGCCAAAGATCTAAAAAATTCTTGATATTGAAGAGCCTTTACAGTGTTCGCTGTGGAAGTGGTTATCTTTAGTTTTGCAACTTTACCAAAATTGGATGCAGTTAATCTTTTGACCCTCATCGTCTTCCATAAAGAATTATTCCTTTGCCCTACCGTTAATTTTTGTATTTCTGCTGGGTCTTCATTTTTCAATTGCTCAAGGAATGTTGCTTCTTTTTCTAAATACGTCGTAGTCTCCATATCTTCAACATTGGCATTTTCTCCGTAATCACCAGCATCATCTACAACATGGAATAACTTTTTTGGTCTCGTTCCTTGAGTTTTCGCAGGTCGTTTGTAGTTCAAATTTCGAATTTTTGTTTCGCAATAGGATTTTGCATACTTTCCTGGACTACATGTCGCTAATAATTTCTACACTTTATAATTTAATTCCCCGCTATTGTTGAAAGAAGTAACTGCAGCTCCACATCGTGCTGTATAAGACCCTTGTTGCCAATAATTAATTCTTTTTCCCGCCACATATTTTACAACAACGGAGTTGAACGTTTCAACAATATTAGTGTCGACATCTTCTATCAAGCTGTTCGCGTGCATGGCTATCCTATTAACCGCATTGACAATATCTTCATGAATGGGACTTGACGTAAATTCGGGGTATATGTTTTCTTCATTTTCTTTTGAACCGTTACAAAAATAGTCCGCACAATTATTGTGGTCACCAAAAATGTGTTTATAACCGTTTAAGATGTCGGATTTGAGTAGAGAGATTTTTTCTTTTGTAGGAATCGGTTGATTTTTCCTGTACTCGACTGCTTTAGTCACGCCGTAACGAAAACGTAGCTGACTTTTTAATAAGTGTGATTTAATCAATGGAGACACTTTTGGTTTTTTAGCTGCTTCTTTGATTTTATTGCCTAGATTTCTGAGGATGTGGTTTTTGCACTCTATCTTCTGAATTAGAAATTGTGGTCCATAAGGAGCAGCATCCTTAATTTTTCGCATAACGCTGCTATCGCCGTCTCCTATTAGTTTTCCGTAAATTAAACCATGCATATCAATAGATTTTTTGAAGCCCTGTACGATTATTCCAGCTTCCATAGCAGCTGTAGAAGCATGCAAATTTTTGAAACAGTTGTGCTCAATTGCCTTTTGTAATTTTTCTTCTTACTGGCATATTCGACAATATTTATTTTCTATGGCAACATATAAAATTTTTTTAGTTCGCCAACCAATAATAGCGCCTACACCCGACAAGGCGTTATAATTCGATTTGTAAGATCGTTTTGACCATGCGCTATCCGCAGCAACAGTAATTATTGGTACCCCATTGTCATCAAGTTCGCCAGCTTCTATTGCCAGCTTATTTTCTTCTTTTCCTGCTTCTATCATTTCATCCCATGCTAAGGCCGTTATACCAGTGTATACTGTTTCCTGGTGTTTGAAAAATGTCCGACTCGAGATTGGTGGAATATTTAATGCAGAAGTGATTTCTGCAAAACAAAAATTTTATTAACGATTAACAAGAAGATTTCGAAATTTATTATGCGGTATCCAGCCATCTTTGACGATGTATAAAACTTATAATCAGTGGCGTAACTACAAAAAATGCCCCCCCCCCGCAATTACCCCACTACCCCCCCCCGCTTAACTTTTGCTAAACTTGAATTAGGAAAACCAAATATTTACTTTAACAATTTCAAATTTTTTATTTTTATTTAAAAAACAGTGTTCGTAATATTACCGCATTGATATAAAATCAAAATATAGTCCGTTTACTCCAAATATATGTTTCAATTTGAAAATATTGATTTTACTTTCAGAAGTTAGATTTGCAGTTCAAAAACAATTTGATTTGAAAATTTGAATAGTTTATTTTAAAAAATGTTAACAATAATTTTAAATGTTTCAAAACATTATTTTTCAATGTTATAATATTTCGATATTATTGCAACTATTTATAATATATTTGAAAATCGCCGACACACGAAAACTGGAGAAAACCTATTAAAATCCGAAATATCTCGATAACAAGGCAGTAACTTCAAAATTTCTAACAGCGACTTTTTGTTGAAAATTAAACATGGAGTTCTAAAATTCTACCAGACTTTTAAAAAAGCCAGTGGCGTACATTTACGTTTTGGAAAAATTGTCAACATGGGAATGCACGCCAATGACCCAAAGATTACAAGACATGTTCGATAATTATGTATACCAAATTTAGATATATTATATATACAGGGTGCCCGCTTTTGCCAATGTCGTTTTCGTCTCGCAACTCTTTTATTATTAACAATTTTTGAAATATATGAAAACTTTTTTAATGCAACTTTTTAGCTAGAATATTATAGCAGTATCAAAAATTTTACACGACGTTTCGATTTTTCAGAATCATCGTCAAGTTCATTTTTTCTAATAGGCGCCATATTTCAACATTTACTGTAAATTAATTTGAATTTATTACATTACACTATTAAAAGTCAAATCTTATGTTGTTTTCCAATATGCATTGTTATCAATATGCCTTTTTTAAAATGAAATGGGTAGAGCTTTATACATTTTCAAATTCAGAACGAAAAATTCAATCGAAATGCGTATAAATACAATATGGCCCCCATAAGAAAAAAATGAATGCAATGATGATTCGAAACTCTATTAAAATGTACTTTGCGCAAGACAAACTACTGAACGCAAACTGTCACATCAACAAACGTTATGATTTTGTTTTGTTTGCATTTGTTTTTACATGGGTCCCATGGCATTTAACGTTTTTTTTTAAATAATCGCAGTTTGCGTAACATAAACTGTATTCTGTTATACATTGTTGAAATCGACAAGAAAATATCTATTTAACTGTAAAAAGAATCTAATATAGCGCCTATCAGCAAAAATGAACATGATGATTCTGAAAAATTGAAACGTTGTGTAAAAATTTTGATACCGCTACAATATTCTAGCTAACCTTCTTCGTATCTATTCAAATAAGCGAGATGCCCATGTTCAGCTTCGAAAAGCGGGCACCCTGTATAATTATATATTATATATAAGATATTAATTACCTAACACTGCAGCCGTTGTAACATCAAGCTCATCTGTAGCTGGATCTTCCGTGGATACAGTATCTTTGTTACACATTTTGCACCGAGTTGTAAAAATGCTGCGAAAACCAAGTCTCTTTTCGCTAATAATTTCCACATCACAAAGTGTGCAATCAAAACCATTGTGTTTAAAAGATTGGAGAGTTTTCAGTAGGTATACTATATATCTACTATTCTTCGTCCAGTAAAAGCGAACGATTCTTGAGGTTCTTCTACTTCTATGACCAGCTCTGGCAATTCATCAGAAAATTCTTCGGATGTTTCGAGAATGGCCGGTGACTTCTCATTTTCAAAAGAAGTAGTATCGACGATATTTTCGCTGACATCTTCGCTGATAGAACAATCACTAACACGATCACTTGAATCTTTTGAATCACTCAACACATCAACCCGTTTTTTGCGCTTTGCAAAACGCGCCCGTTTTAACTGCATCTTACAACTTTTTGGTTTGGACAAATAGGCACCACGTTTATTTCCCTTTTTTAAATTTAAAAGTGACAACACAAATTACGAACAATCAAGACTGAACGAAAATTGCTAATGACATCAGGGTTAACAATTTGCGATTTTATACTGAAGTAGTAGGCCTAGTAAGCAACTGATAATTTGAGGAGGGGCAAAACAATAACCAGTTGCATAAGCACCTCATTAATTTTATTATTCGACATACTAAACTTTATTATCATTACTCATCCATAAAAGCAACATATTTTCCGTTTCCTGGAAGTTCTAAATAAGATAACTTTTAGGAACGCATTTAGGCAAGCACTGTAAGTAGATAACAGCTTTGCAATAACTATAATGAGCAATTTATAACATCATTACCTATGACGAGCAAGAATGCAAAAACATTGTTGTTGAATTTATATATTTATTATTAGTTTAATGGTCTGTTAATATTTGTTTTGGTTACCGTATAGCTAACCTTATATAACAAATATACCAATAAAAGAGAATTTTGAAAAGTTAGATTATTTTTGAAATACAGAACTGCCTGTGTTCGTTTTATATGCTTTATACTGAAAATAAGTCTGAAATATTTGAGCACCATTAGCCAGGTAGATAGTATACGTCGAGTTGTAAGGGTAGGTAATCGGTTGTAATCTGTTGTAATCGGCTTATCCTGCAAGCATAGCTCTAGTATAGTTAACAAAATTATATTTGGTCGTTAGACAACCCAATATACAAGAATTTGAAGTTTGGTTTAAGTAAACTTCAGTCTTAAAAGTTAAAATTTAATTAAATAATTATCAAAAATCAAAAAATCAAAATTAAAGACTGCAGCTCGCATAAAACAACAAAATCAAGATGAACTCAGGGAAGCAAAGGGTGATGTTCGTATACGAACCAGAACATGTCTAGAGGTCCATGGGGATAGATTTCAAAATGTATTGTAACATTTTAAAGTTCTGTAATAATCAAATAAAAGACTATAATTTTCCAAACGCTATAGTTTTCAAGCTTATCTGCGCATTTAAAGTTAAAACACTAATACGCATTAACTCGAGAAGAAATAAATATCCGATAATAACCTCTGGGCTTTTTAGTCATAGATTTCTGTGTAGCATGAGCTCTTGGAGTTTGGAACTTTCATCGCGACTCACCCTGTATACATTTCCTGCGGAAAAGCAATAGTTACATTACTTTTTTCCGCGAATGAAACTGAAAGATGCCGCTGACCAGCTCGGGAAACGGTCGGGGCCGACTTACCTTTAAAAAGAAGTAGAACTAAATTTTTGGGTGATTGGCACTGTTTCCAAATCCTTCTTGAGCTAATAAAACACTAGGTGACTCAAATCGTAACAAAAAACAGTATAACAGTGAAATCCAATGCTAAGTAAGATATTATAATGATTACGCATCTGTATATATTATAGTGAACATTACAGGGTAAATAACAAATCATAATTACCTACCGGCTTACAACCTTCAACAGCTAACAAGTAGTTCCGTAACAACTAAATGTCACATCTATATATTTAAGATCATACAATATAATGTGTAACAGAAAATCGATGTTTACGTTTACCAGTGCGTGCATCCGACACTCATGTAATTGTTTTTCTTATTTAATATTCTTTTATAGAACTTATTAAGACCAACCTGTTTTCCTCTTATTTCACTGCTATTCACATTAAACACTACTGCTCCCGACATTCACAGCTAAGCTCATTGACAGCACAACCTCGATGCTCCTCCAACCACGCAAACAACTCTAACACGTCAAAACCCTGGTCTCCTGCGGATACAGTCTCGCTTCTTACTCTCCTGTACGTGACCGTCAAATCTAACAGCTTCCTGGTAAGTGCCCACTAACAGATGGTACCCAAACTAATTTTCCATCTCCTCAGCTCCTACCTTGTAGTAACCCAGCCAAACAGAACAATCCAAGTCAATCAGTCACGTCAGCAATCCCAGCAAAACGATTGACCAGTCCTCCGTAGAATCTTCAACTCCAGTAATGAACACCAATTATACCTTGCATGTGCCAAACAATCCAAATCCACTCAAATTATTGTTATCTTCTTCTTACTTGTAACTATTTTAACCGTATTTCATAATCTCTTCAATGATTGTATGCTTGTATTCTCCGTTAATTATATTTTCATTTATCTTCACTTCTTGGACTTGTTAATATCTTTTATTTTGTATAATACCAAATTGTTCTCATTAATAAAGTCAGAATTTCTAGTTTTATTAATTCTAAATGGATTTTTCAAAAATGTGTTTACGTAACTTCAGTTTGTTATTTCTACCGCCTTTTAAACAAAATTACTCTCTATATAGTTACAACTATTACTGCACACTTTTAAAATTAAATAATCTGATCTATACCTACTACACTTCTTTATTCTCATAGTAAGCATATTTGTTCCATAATAACATTCTCTTATCTTTCATAATAACTTCCACCACTATTACTGAATACTCAATTGCTATAACTTTCAAAATAAAATCGAATTTGTCTCAAATTTAATTTCTATTACTCAATTTAACTTAAGCAACAATCTTATTCAAAATTTTCTAAATTTGATTGTATGAATCTTCCAAATTTATCTCTTCTAATTTTTATTTAATAAGTGACCTATATGTATCATAATAATATATACGCAGTAACGACGGAAAATTCTTTTGAATACTAGCAACTTGCTCTTAACAAGAGTTGTATGATGATATAGGTGTAACAAAGCAAATATAGATTTTTTATAAATTTATATACAATTAAAATACTAGTTACATGTTCACAAATTCTTTACAAACCGCTGAAGTAACTGTAGGAGAATTGCTTTATTTCAGATGCAGATGCAGGAAAATATATAAATATTGAAACAACGAATGTTAAAATTAGGTTTGAAGAATAAACTATACAAAATCTGAATTTATTTAACGCAGAAGCATTAAATGCTCAAATTTAAATGATTGATTCAACTCAAACCTAAAAATAAATTCCAATTACTCAAACTGTGTTTGGTCATTAATACACGTTTGCTTTTTGAAGAACATTATCTCTGTGGATATAAATTTCGCTTTAGCGCATTCGAATATCAACACTAGAGTTTAGAGGAGAGCCCAAAATTGGAAGATAAAAGTCATTAGGGGAAGTAAACATGGCTTGACGTTCTGATACAAATACGATAAATTACAGCAATTATGGATATTGCCTTTGGCAAATTATCGATTTCTCACGTTCATAACGATATTTGCTAGCATGGGCTGAAACCAAAGCAGTCTAACGACAGGGGATTCGCAGGTCGTTCCGATCACATAAATTCTATAATCGGATCAGTGATCTGTATCGGTCGTTACCGCTTCCGTTTGCCACTGGAAGTTATAGAACTACGCATGAAATAATTAATTTATGCTACTGTAGCACAATGGACCTTCATTAACTCCGTAATAGTTGCTGCAAAATGAAATTACAGGCTATAATTGACCTCTGTAGTTAAAACATTTTGCTGTGGAAAATGAGATTTACTGGCGATTGGTTTTTAATGCAATCATTAATAGACTTTAATCGGCGGCATAGGTTGAATACTTGCATTCAAATTACATTTACATTTCATTTCAACTGATGTTAAAGTGCGCGTATCTTAGAACCGTAGGAAGAGGTGTACTGGATTTATTAAATTTAGTACTACCCTTATTCTTTGTACCAGTTAAGCTGGGATTTGTGTTTACTAAAACGTAGGAGATGGTTCCTATCGAATATATGCAACACTGTTCAAGAAGGGGTACATTTTGTCTATGTTTTTACAAAATAGTGGACACTTTCAAACGCCTACTTAATAAAATCCTTGTATCAGTTGGAAGAATTTCAAAGCCGAATTCAGCCGCATTTGAAGTCGCTATAGCGCATTTATGCGACTATGCGTTATCGTCATGTGGAAACAATTCCTTTCGTAGTCGTTCACGGCGCTTCATATTGGTTTGGTCCTGCACTTTGATCAGAAGTTTGCAGTAGTAGGTGCTCTTGATGGTACGTCCATTGCCAAGAAATGCGAAACAAATGGTATATGCAACACCCTAGAAAAGTGGTTTTACTGAACTCGTATGGCAGTTTAGGTACTCGCTAACGCTCGTACTCAAACCAGCCATGTTTGTTAATTAAAACATCACTTTTCTATACTAGTTGCATAATATACTATTTTCAAGGCACACAACACAGCAAACGACGACAATGTTGTCCCCTTGCTTCGTAATATAGAAAGTTGCTGCAAATAAGTCTAATTTATTTATGATATTACAACGTTCAACATAAGAAAAAAGTGCATTGCAGATTGTAGCAGGTCAACTGATGGCTTAAATCTAAGAAAACACAGTTAAGGGATAATATAACAGGCTATTAGCAAAAAGTTAAAATTAAAAAGAAAATGCTGAAAAGAAACAAATTGGATATGGTTCTACATAAAATTAACCTTTTCGGCAGAAAATTATTCACTTTGCGATAGAGTAAATGCATGGCGTTTAAATAACTAATTTCCTTTAAAAATATGAACAGCAAATGAGACTGGTAATAAACGTCATAGATATAACATATAAAAATGAGCTTAGAAAAATGATCTTCGGACTATGACGATTTACCTTATACGATAAATCAAAATGAAGAGATAACATACCGCAAACAGTAAATAGATGAGCAACAACATAGAGGCACTTCAAAATAGTAAACTAAGAAATATAAAAACAAGAAGCAGACATCTAAGAATGCAAATATTACTTGTCCAGTGAAATATTACTAACTATAGAACAATATGCATATAGCACAAAAAATAGTCACGAAGCTAATAGAAAGTCAATAAATGGCGGAACTAAAAGGAACACTCCAAGAAGAGGAAGCAGCTTTCAGGCCAGGACGCCAAACACAATTACGGCAATTATGGAGAAATGACTGGATAAAAACACAGAACTATTCCTGGCATTTCTAGACCTCAAATCAACGTTTGACCTAGTAACATGAGAACGTAAAGCATTACAAGGACTTCTTGTCACAGCGAAACTTAGCAGAGGCATCGAAAGAATTTATAGAAAAGTAAAAGGAAATTTAAAATTGAATTGAAGGCTCTTGGAGGAGTTCAGGATGGAAAGAAACATCAGACCGAGACTGAGTCAGTTAATATTTGTCATACACATAGACCATATAAACAAAATATGTAACAACTAAACTAAAAAGTCGAATTAGGGACATCATCATTATTATTAGCTTTCGGCAATTAAAATGGAAGGCAACCGATCAAAAGACAATTAGTGAAATGCTAAAGGAACTCCAAGTGTATTAGTACATTATAAACCAAAATGATTTGAAGCAGAGCAAAGTATAGTGACATTTATTCCAAGAAAAAATAATTTTAGTAGTTAGGCAAAGACATGACATCAAAACTGTAGTCCATAAGGTCAAACATGTAATCAATCCTAATTTCTTTAATCACAATTGAAAATCTAGTTGCTAAGTGACGAGACATTCTTTCATTTCCAGATTACCAAAACAAGCTTGTAAAAATTGTGCGCGGGGAAGACTGAACTCCACATTTTGTCGCCTTAAATTATAAATAAATGTCTTTTGTAATACCAGTTGTATGTAAAGTTATTCGCCAGTGTGCAGAGCATCTTTGGTAATAGTTTGCCAAGTCCAAGTGTATTAGTTTAGCCAGCAGCAAGAATTGTGCAAGTGCGAGTAACTTCGGGGGTCCATTTCCATAAGTAAGCAGCATCGGCCAGCAAGAATTTTATGTCCAACGTGTAGAACCGTTCCTCCTGAGTGCCTGTATCCAGATTTTTGGAGCAGGAGGCAACCACTAGAATTATCATCGAAGAAGCGTCCCCAGAAAACGTATCCCGCCTACGAAGCAGCCCTTTTCAAGGTAATTTCACAGGGAAAGCGTTGGAGTAGGTGCATAATTTTTGGACATCTTTAAGATTAGATTGTGTATGAGGTGGAGAGGCATATTCCAGAATCCCAGCTTCGATTAAATTAGATAGCTTCTCTAAAAGGTGCGAGGTGACGCGGAATTTCCAGTTATTGCCGGATGCAGAACAAAAAGCGATCGCGCGTGGGTTTTGACGTCATACTGGAAACAAAACGAGGTCAGCAGTTGCTACGTCACAGAATTAATTGTATTTACCTGATGCTTCCTTGCCATTTTGGTGTTTAAAATTCAATTTTACGCCGTTTCTTGCGACTACAGATCATTTTGTTGTGTCAGTCAAACTTAGGGGTTATAATTGTCAGATGGAAATTGTGCATTTGCCCTAATAATTGAGAGTAATTGTCATGCAAGGAATTATTTGTCATACAAAGTCTTTTTTTCTTAATTGTATGAACCGACACCCTGAGTTAAGATTTGTTTCATGTTCACCGGAGCTAAGCCCTAATTTATTGCAAATGGATACAATAAAGAATGAGCAACAAACCATTTATTTGTGGTAATTAAAATTACATTATTTTAATTTTCCCTGAGTTGGGCACGCGGGTTCTCAGTTGAAACCAATACATTTTATAAAGTGTAGTATCCCTTGCTAATAATTGTAAATTTTATATTGTATTTAAAACCCCATTTATTTAAGCGAGACTATTACAATATATATTCGCCTGTATCATTTGCAACTGTAGTATAGGTGGGAATCTAAACAGATAGCTTTTCAATATTCTTAAATCAGCAATTTCTTGTTCGTTATCTAATATTGCTACAACGAACGCCGGTAACTAAATCGTAATACACAAAATTATTAAATATTAAGAACTATATAACCTAGATGCTGTGTTCTTCTTTTACCATTACTTAGAATAGATAAAAATATTTATTATAAGTTGAGTGTACATATTATTATTATTATTATTATTATGATCATATAATAGATTAGTACTGATGGTTCTATTTTTAAATGTTTATTTTGCTGGATATAACTGTACGACATTCTATTCGTTGGTTGATACAAAATTCAAATAAAAGTGACACTGTTTCATATTAAACAGTCAACCTCCGAGAACACCTAGCAATTGTAGAATATCTAATTCTGCAATTTCGTTTTCAACTCCAACGTTTTATTAAAAATTTTAATATTAACACAGGTAAATAGAAAATTTAATATCGTTTTAGGATTAACAGACATAAAAACCGCAGTATTGAATAAAGTGGAGAGTATCATTCAATAATGAATTGTTACATCCTGAAGCTAGCAGAAAGCTCTCAGACGAAATAATGTTATCGAAAGCGCGTTTTCGCCCAGCAAACGCCTAGAATTAGCTATTATCCATTAACCACCTTTAGAGGGGTTTAGGAAGAGCAGCGGTCAACAAAATTTCCTTTGTGAGCCACGCAGAAATAAATTGTGCGTTCCAAGAAACAACTTCGACGTTCCCAAAAAGAGACACAAAGAGCAGCGCTACTAAGGCATCCAAATATTTGTCGAAACATTTTAAGACTTTAAATCAAGACATCAGGAAA
>OW679195.1:141901625-142121116 GCA_940337035.1 Agriotes lineatus | reverse complement strand
AAAGACTTTCAAACATAGTTGGATGTTCAAATTGAGATTGCACAGTACTGTTCTCATGCGATTGAAGACGCTTCTTGCTTTTTCTATTCGAGACCTTATTTCCCGGGTTTGATCCCAGTTCTGATTGAAGTTGCATCCAAAGTAGGTAACTCTTTCTACCTGTTAGAGTGGTTCATTATTAACTATAAATTGTGTGTTTGTGATGTTGTTTTTACTTATTATCATTATTTTCGTCTTCCTGTAGTTTAGTTCCATTCCATATTTATCGCATACCTCCACCATGCGGTTTATTATGTTTTGAAGGCCTTCAGCACTGTCTGCAAGAAGCACAGTATCGTCTGCGTACCTTAAGTTATTAATTACTTCGCTATTGATATTGATATCATCCTGTGACTGATACAGTGCTTCTTTGAAGATATTCTCTAAATATGCATTGAATAGTAAGGGCGAAAGTATGCAACCCTGGCGCACGCCTCTTCTCACATAAAATGCCTGCGATGTTTCGTTTTCCAGGCGAATAGTGGCTTTCTGGTCTGTATATAGATTTACTATAAAACGGACGTCTTTATCGTCCAGGCCTGAATCTTGTAGGACTTTAAATAGTTTCTGGTGTTTGACCCTATCGAAAGCCTTCTCAAAGTCGATGAAACACGCAAATACGTAGCAGTTGACGTCCCTTGCTCTTTCAATCAGGACTTGTATAGTGAAAAGGGCTTCCCTAGTTCCCAGGCCATTTCTGAACCCAAACTGGGTATTGCTGATGTTTTCTTCCAACGTTTTAAAGATTCGTGCATGAAGGATATTAAGGAAAATCTTAAGAGCGCGACTCATGAGACTGATTATCCTATGATCTCCGCATCTTGTAGCGTTCTTCTTTTTCGGAAGTATTATAAATATTGATTTTTGCCAATCTTGCGGTATCTGACCCGTTTCGTAAGTAGTATTAAATAGTTTCGCTAGATGTTTTACTTGGTCATTTCCTAATAACTAATTATCTCTCCATGTATCTGATCTGGGTGTGTTGCTTTGCCGTTCTTTAATCTTTTAACTGTCACGTTTACCTCACCTATTGTAATTTATGGACCATGCGATCCTTGAGTTACGCAGTGAGATTGCTGTTCTTTTGCAACTAGTTCTTCCATATATTCCCTCCATCTATGTAACTTTTGTTGTTTGTCACTAATGATGCTGTCATTTGAGTCTAACAGGATATTAACGTTTTGCGATTTTTTCATCCCTACCATTTCTTTGATCTTCTTGTGTAGCTTGAATGTGTCGTGTTTCTCTTCTAGTTTTTCTACTTCTGTGCATTCTTTCTGTATCCAATTTTCTTTTGCCTCTTTTATCTTTTTCTTTATATCATTGTGGATTTTCATATATTTTGTATGATTTTTATTTTTCAGTTTTCGCCTTTTGTCCATTAAATCCAATATTTCATTCGTCATCCATGTTTTCCTTTTCTCTCTTTCGTCCTTTTTCAATTTGGCCTCGGTAACGGTGAGGAGGGCCTTTTTGAATTCATTCCACGTTGTGTCTATGTCTAATTCTTTAATGGTCTCTTTTGGGTGTGTTACGATTTTATTGGTTAGATCTGTTTAGATTTCTGTTTTTACTTCTAATTTGTTGAGTTTTCTTATGTCTATTGGTTTGTTTGATGTTTTCCTTTTTATTTTATTTACACGTATTTTTGCCCTAGCTAACAGCAAGTTGTGGTCTATATGAGTGTCCGCTGCTGGATATGTTTTTGCGCATTTGATGGTGTTTCTAAATATTGTATTTATAATTATATAATCTATTTGGTTTATTACAATTCTTCCAGGAGCATCGGCTGGAGATTTCCATGTATAGAGCTTTCTTGGTGGTAACTGAAACCAGTTGTTCATTATCGTGTATTCGTTTTCCACACAATACCGGATTAACCTGTCTCCTCGATCGTTCCTTATCTCCAGTCCATATTTTCCTATGGCATCTTCTACCTTCTCGTTTCCCACCTTAGCGTTAAATTCACCAGGGATTATAGTGATATCTTGCTTCGTTGCATATTTTTGTGCCATCTGAATTTGTTCGTAAAATATCTCAATATCATTCTCCTCACTCTCTGCCGTTGGGGCATATGCAACAATTTATTATATTGACGTTCACTGGGTTGGCTTCAATCTTTAGGAGAGCCACTCTGTCTGAGATAGGTAGGAAACCTGTAATCGCGTTGTTTATTTCTTTGGTGATAATTATGGCCACACCATTGCTATTTCTAGTGCTTGTATTTCCAGAATGGTATATATGGTAACCATCTACCAGGGAGTGTCCGGTGTCTGACCATCGCACTTCAGTACATCCCAGTATATGTATATTCAATCGATTCATTTCCTTGATTATATTTGCGGTCTTACCTGCCTGATACATGTTCCGAATGTTCCATGTGCCTTTTCGCATTTTTTGAATTGAGAGTTTTGTGTGCTGTTTTGTTTTTATGGACGGATTTCGCCTGATGACGACCTGGGAAGCCGTGTCTAATCTTCCCCTGCCGGATATTGGTCTCCAGCCATCATCAGTAAGCTTATACTTTTCTGTAGTCTGGTCCATAATAATTATACTAGGATAGATAGTGCAGTAGTATCCCGTTCCTTTTCTCACCGCAGTACCCCAGCCGGTTGAATTAGAATGCGATTTCCGCCTGTGACTATCTAGCATTGAACCTTTAGGGAAGTCATTATTCGATAGCTTCAGCATAGTAATATCGTAGCTGCTACCCTACGATATGCTAGTTTTGGTCCACCCCGAGTATTTGATTTCCTCGGTACCACCCATATCTGGGTGGCATTCCCCTATCCGCCACCTGGGGAGGCACCCGATGGGGGACTCGCAACCCCACACGGGTTTAATTCGTTAAGCCAGTGAAATCTGGAGCCCGCTCGCCGCTTCGAATCAGGTGCGGCGTTCGAATGTTTTCCGTGTCCACTGCGACCGCTACAGCGCCTACCTAGGGCACGAGAAGGACCCGTCTGGGGGTTGCTTTCCCTCCTGCTTTGGCATCCCTATCTCGCTGTCGCGATGCAGTTTACGCTGAAAGACACCAGTTACGGCCGTACGAATTTGTTGGCCGAGAGCCGAAACTCCGTTTACGATTTCCACCAAGACTGATCTAGGGGGTCCTGCGAGCCAGGTGGCAAGCTAAGCCGCCCTTTTAATGTGTGCAGTCTATAGCATTGCTGTATTTTGTTGTAAGTCTGTAAGTATGTTGTAGTATGTATTTGAGAAATGTAGAACGATCCTGCGATTCTAACTGATGCAATATGTATTTACTTGTACTGTGATATTAGCACTAAATTATATGATCTTTATGCCAGTATAGAGGGTGAGTTTAGTAACGGCTGAGTACTATGTTTGGACCTATCTTCCAGGAAGTATAATTTTGGTATTGAGTTTACAAATTCTCGTTAGGACACCGGGGTGCATTCGCCGTTATTTCAAAATTTGTTGGGGCTCTGGGCATTTGTTTAATTATTGTTGTACCGTTTTATTCTTAAGAACTACACGCCTCCAATCGCTGAGCTAGCGGCCGGCTTCTGCACCTAAGCAGGGCCGTAGCTACAGGCTTGGGGGCCCTGGAGCAACAAATAATTATGGGGCCCCCACGTTATCTTCTCCTTTATCTCTACACCACTTTCATTTAGTAATTTTTAATAGGGTTGCTATTTGGTGTTTATTTTGTTAAGATAGTAGAATGGGCATTTAAAACAGACAAAACACATATTTACTTTGACATTGAGTTTGATATAAAACTGTAGAAGCTTGCTAACCAGTTAGCTAAGGCATTAGTCTTATACTGCAGCGGTCGCGATTATTATTATTAATTTAGTGGTAGTCGTTAGATCACCCAGAAGGCGCCTATCGCGATGTAAAAACTTCTGCGCTAAGCGGAATACCACCCGTTATACGACATGCAAGCATGCATATAAAACGTACAAAGTTACAATATCCTAAGTCTACACAGGTTGAGTTTTAACTGAAATCAAGATCACATTAAAATGTGTTTCCTAACTTTTTTACAAGAAATGTCATTGATTACTTTATCAAAGTTAATTTGTTGAGCTCGATCATTTTCAATTGAAAGCAAAGGTAGATTGCTGAGCCTTTCCTGTCCCATGGTGCTTCGTATTGTAACATTTCGCTCCTGATTAAGCGCTACCGAACTTTTATCTGAAATTAAAAGTGCTTAATTATCACGTTATTGGCGCTAAAAGAATCCCCCGCCAGGGCGACAACAACATATAGGCTGCGGAGAGCTCTGCTCTCGCCCCAATTGGACCACCAGAAATATTCCAGTAAATCTCGAACCAGTTTCCCGAGGCCATTATGACCGCTTAATTTCAAATAACGTACGACTGAATATCGGAGTACGCTGATTTGAATAATTTAACATCTCCGAGATCCCAATGTCCACTCCGTTTAAAAAAACGTAGGACTGAGTATCGGAGTAAGCTAATTTGAATAATTTAACATACACGAGATCCCTATGACCGCTTCGTTTCAAATAGCGTACGACTGAGTATCGGAGTAAGTTAATTTGAATACATTAACATTCCCGAGACTCCTGTGACCGCTTAATTTCAAATAGCGTACGACTGAGTATCGGTGTACGCTAATTTAAATAACTTAACATTCCCGAAACCTCTTGTATCTGCGTAGTTTAAAATTACCCACACCTGATTATCGAAGTGCGATATTTTGGACTAATTCAAAGCGTTAAAGCCCACCTAACTTCTTAGTTAAAAATAACGTACATGTGAGTGCGCTATTTTCAAAGCTTTCCAAGCCTGGCTGTATTTCCACCGGCCAGCGACCACTAAACCCTTTTTGGCCCAAAACTCGGCCTCACGGTAAAGTATGCGATTCGCCCAAGCCTAAGAAAACTACGTACTCGTACTGTAGGAGTCCATTTGCTCATCTTCGAAGCTCACCTTGGCACGCGCGCCCAGATAGATAAGGGCGCGGAAGAATTTGACCCCTGGCACAAGGTCCGAGTTATCACCTGAGCTTATCAGAACGCGAACCGGACGTCGACCTGCACTTATAATATACATATAGTAACGATATCATAGCCCCAGTTAATTCTTTGTTATTAAAATGAATAATTATTCAGTTTCTTTACAATAGTTTAAGCTGTCAATAATTCGATTACTGGGTTACAGTTCTCCCAACGCTAGCCAAATGCCCTGTTGGTTCCAGCGACCGCCCATATCGGGGATCCCGGACGAGCGCACAGGCAATTGAGATTGCCTACCTTCCCGACGTCAAACTGAGGACTTTGGATATAGTTATGAATATTATTTATTTACTTAGTGATTTTCCAAATGTACATGGTGTTGAATAAATATAATTTCTGTTATTTGGTATTCTTTAAATTAGTCAAGGTATAAATAAATCGAACCTTGACCCAATAAGCGTTACCCAGTTATTAGAAGCAAAGTTAATTAGTGCTATTATTAAATAAATATACCAGGATGCATCGCAGTATGTAATTATTGATCAATTTTAGTTTTGAAAATGACCGTTCGGCCTTAGCTACGGTCACAGGAACTGTCAACTACATAATACATGCTGTACACGCATCAGGATAAAATTGGCGAATGTGAGCTGTGATCAATTATTAACAGATCTGCAAATTCCTTGACGCTGTCATTTTCTCAAGTTTGGCACTTTAGTTAAATACTTTTTTAAGACAATTTCGTAAAAAAAACTTTCTCCGCTTTCGGGGGCCCCCTATGTTCGGGGCCCTGGGGCGCTGCCCCGGCTGCCCCGGTGGTAGCTACGGCCCTGCTCCTAAGTGTACCTAATTTTGTTTCTTTGGAAGATCGCCCAGTTATTTCAGTAATAATGAGCTAACAAAGATAAGAAGCAACTGTCGACCCTGAAATTATGCCTGGACGAGACATACATCCAAGTCAAATATAAGGAGATCCGGAATCATTATACAAAATACAATTAGGTATCCCACAGAGCATTCAATTGGGACAATTGCTATAATTTACTGTACACAGTAGATCTACCAAAAATTCATTAGGCAGGCTAAATGTACGGATGATGCTGAGGTGGTTGCATGGCGGAACGATCCAACTGTCGCTGTACAAAAATATTCTAAACAAACTTGAAGGAACAAAACTGGTTCAACACTTACTCTGCGAAAAGAAACGTATGCCACAGTAAACTAAAACGGTAACCAAATACAAAAATTAGTTTATTCATACGAAATACAGTTGGGGGGAGGGCTAAGCTGGTAACTCTTAGAGATTTTGTAAAGATTCCAAAATGAGGTCTTAGGAACTCTCCATAAACGCACTTAGGTTTGTTTCAAATTGACTAATCCGGCAAAATATTCCTATTTCATTTATTATAGAAGAAATATTAAGATGCCAATAACTTGGCATTGAACTTGTCAACATAAAAATATATTAAAAGAATTTATTTCATCGAATTGGAAACTTCTACTGCTTCTTGCTTGGAATAAGTACATACATTTAACAGAGTAGACACGAGATATGGCGCATAAACACATTTCAAAACATTGACACTTTATATCTAAACCCCAATCACTCCAGAAATCAAACAAAGACATTTTAGGGGAATATCAAATAACACATGTGTACACAAACTGTCTCTGAAATCGGTTATGACCCACCATCTATCTTAGACAAATATGTGCACAAACTAAACTTTCGGAACGAGGGTCCAGCTCTATCGCTACGGATTGACAACGAAGCATGAAGACGAATTACTGTTAAACACATACTGAACAACGTAGTACATAATTCAGCATAAAAACGCACTTGCAGTAATTTATTGAAATGAATTGTTCAATAAATCGACAGAAGCAGATTTAGCCTGTCTTCAAAGCATTCCACTTCGCGACAATAATGGGAATTTTAAAAATACCCCGCACATTCACAGTCACTTTCTAATCTAAATGGTGGAAACAAACATTTACACGTACGCACGTTAAATATTTGTTGTCGGAGGTGAAAAAGACCATTTGTTAGGTTATTCTCTCCTTCTCGCGCGCAGGCTGTCGAAATGTGAGGACAAAGACATGAACATCCTGAAAAAGCGCACGTCAAAACCGAGCGCCTACTTGTAATCTGCCAACTACCACAAGATAAGGCACTCAGAATTGACAGGGCATAAATATTAGGAAATATTTGTAGAAATTCCGGTACACCGGATTTCGAGGTTAACTCGCTATCTGTTCCTGCTAAATATAGTTTGGGGTGGAATCTGAATAAGATCTATTAGTCTCGTTTATTTAAATCACCACGCGTCCCATCAATCCTCCTAACGGGCCCGGTTTTTAACATTTGGAGGTTGTCGATAAAGGGAATTGATATATTGCCGAAATGACAGTTTAATATGTGAGGCTCGGCTTCAACGGCGGTAGTCAAAACATGAAACCCGCAAAATGACACTGTTACAACGGTGTTTAACGCCTCACGAATGTAATTGCCACGCATTGTTTTGTGTTGAACAAGTTGTTTGCTATTTGTTAACATCTCATTTATATAATGTTATAATATTGTGACAAGGATGCCATAATTTCTGACAGTAATTGCAATGACTAGCTTTCTGAATACCACAAAATGAGTAAGTATATTGTTTAGGAACGCGTTTGCTATCGGGTTTACAACTTTATGAATGAATCACTTTATTTAATATTATTAGAAGTCTATTTCTTCGGTACGACATTACTCACCTTGTGATATACGTATGACTAACTGATTATAAAATGGTTCGAACAGCTGCGAGAATCGGCTATAGACGCGTTTTAATTTTTTTATTTGCTTTATTCATTAAGCAATTTTTGTGACAACGTATTTTATATCTTTAACCATGGAATCACATTTTTTACATATTTTAAAAAGCATTGCATAAGTAGCATTCAATTGTTGCTTCTCACAAATATAATTATCTTCTGGCATTTCCTTTTGCTTAAATCTAATTGCGACGTGGTTAGGCTTACTACGGTTACTACTACCCGCAAGCGGTGTTATTTAATCCATCAGTAATGTTTTAAAAATAATTAAATAAAGATAGTAACATAGTTCGTTATGGTTTAATTGTTAAAATGTTAATATTAGATCAAATATAAAAGCTGTTTATTAAAACGATGAATTATATGTCAGATTAACCCTTAACTGGTAACGTGCCGTCTGTGAGACTGCAAGCAAATTTTAATCTCAAATTTTCAGCAAAAGAGTACCGCTTTTCGGCAAATGATCTTACCTAATCTTTCTCCTCTTGGTACCCCACCTATCGCACAATTATTGGTAAATTTGGGTAACTAACGCTGGAGATGTGTTTTATTTTTAGTTCAGTACAGTCTGTGAGACGGCACGTTACTGTTTACGTGAGAATTTTTTTCAATTGGTAGGCATGGTAGGCCCTGTGAATTACAATATTTCTTTAAGTTTTTTTTTTAGAAATGCATTGTTTTACTTATTATTAATCGTAAAATAAATAAAATAAGTTTTTTTTTGTTGTCTTGGTCTGGTAAAAAGTACATTACCAATTTGTGTTCAAGTTGAAAATTATCTTATTATTTTTTCTCTACATTAAGTTTTCAGTTATTTTAAATAAAATTATTACTAAAACATATATGCCTAACAAACCTCTATATATATATTTAAAAAAATTAAAACAGTTTAATTTTTTTCGCTTCAAAAGTGACGGTTTACGTGAGAATTTTGTGCCACTTCTAGGCATGGCAGGCCCTGTGAATTACAATATTTCTTTAAGTTTTTTTTTACAAATGCATTGTTTTACTTATTATTAATCGTAAAATAAATAAAATTACTTTTGATCAAAAGTTTTCCTTTGTTATCTTGATCTGGTAAAAAGTACATTGCCAATTTGTGTTCAAGTTGAAAATTATTTTATTATTTTTTCTTTACATTAAGTTTTCGGTTATTTTAAATAAAATTATTACTAACAAATATATGCCTAACAAACCTCTATATATATATTTAAACAAATAATTAAAACAGTATATTTTTTTTCGCTTCAAAGGTGTGCCAGTCTCACAGACTGCACGTTACCAGTTGTGTTCCAAAATTTCACGTTACCAGTTAAGGGTTAAGGGTTAAACGGGGTATTGGTGAACACGATTGACTTAAATTCGGAGCAAGAAACATTTGAGAGACTAGTAGGTAACTGAACATCAATGTCAACATATTGCTTTTAGTCAATACAAGACAGTGTCATACTTAATATACTAACGTAAGATAACCAAGCTGAAGTTTACTGTAAAATGACTTTAAAGTAATTCTTAATAAACTGCTCAACTACAGGTCTAAAGAGTAGCTTCAGAATGTGTAGTTCAAAACATGACCACCGAACTTCTGTAGATGGCGCCAAGTGGACAAGCCGCCACTGTGCTACAATGCTTGGAAATTTTGCAAAGTGGAAAATCGCCACCTTTCGCCAAAACCAAATAGCGCATGAAGGTGCTCGGGACCTTAGCAACAACTTTGCCCCCTTTCAAAATTTCGATATCTGTAGCCGTTCGAAAGTTACAGGCGATCCAGACAGACAGACAGACAGACAGACAGACAGACAGACAGACAGACAGACAGACAGCCAGACGGACAAAACGTTCGCATAAGTACGCTGAAGCTACTAATAATCGTAGTACATGTTAAAATTAATATCGACTTACAACTTGTTTGAAAGAAGGTAAGGATGGTCTGATGGTCACATAGAGCATGTCGATAATTCCAAGGAAATTCGCAGATAAATGACATAAAGAATGTCTAATTGAATATAGGAAATAAGAAACAAGATACCTCAAAGCAAGATTAACAGCGTGAACTGAAGAAAATCATACAAATGTGTTTAAGTGAACATTTTACAAAATATAATGAAATCTAATAGTAAATGGATATAAAAATGTTGAGATGTCAGTTGATAGGTAATATGAATTAATTAAGAAGTAACAAGCCGAGAAGGAAGAGTTCCAACGAGTAAAACAATAATTGTTGGAAGCTAAATTTCATGTACAAACCGAATAATAAAGCAGTATTTAATATGAATGGAATTTTAATTAAGAAAGTAATATCAAGGGGTATACATTAACACACCAACGATATGTATAAATAAGTGGTTCGTAATTTAATGCAAGTGGGGGTCATTGGTTGATTTCGTCAGCGAGGCCATCAAATGACAACAGGTGTACTAAGTGTGAACTTTGCTGCAGTGATTGTTACCCACCTGCAAAGCCCAGCGGCATTGGTACAAGTCATCTGCGGGACCGTCAAGTGACGACAGGTATTCTGAGAGTGAACTGCCCAGCGGTTTACTAAGAAGTAGTGTCGCCATAGAAAGAAAGTATTTAAAATCAGCATTCCTCATCACAGGAAAATAAAATACAACGAGATAAGAACTACCTGATTAAATAGTTATTTCATAACATAAACAAACGAGAATATCATTTAACCGATTTTGTACTGGATATAAAGGCAATTTAATAAAATTTTATCGTATAGTGGGTTCTTGATTATCAAATAGTAATAATTTTTGTTTATACGAGATATATTGTTTGGCCTAAAACAATATATCGAGTAGAAACGGAAATGATTTGATAATCAAGACGACACGAGTTGCATTCGAGTAGATATATCACCAGTCAATAAACAACGTTTGAACAGTTTATTTATAAATATTAGAAGCACAGTTAGTGTGGTTATTATGACGATTGCACTTTTAGCAGATAATGCGATGTTTGTGAAGGTATGTATTTGACAATCAGTTATTAGTCAAGAAGGTATATGATTATCACCGATGCTATGTACATTATCAAAACTTAGTACATTCGTAACTATGCATTTTTACCGTTTTTTATTGGTTGATGTTATATGGTGGTATAATCGAGCTATTCAACATATAAAAATTTACCCATCAAATAAAAGGGCAGAGTACTTGACTATTCTATGGAATACTTACTAATTTATGAATGCAACTATAAGTCACTTAAAAATCAAATGGCAGGTTTGAAATTTAAGTATAAATGTAGTTGCATTCATAAATTAGGAACAATTCCATAACCATCCTAGATGAAAAAAAATTGATCATACTTTATAATGTAATAAAGGCCCTTGCACATTGAAAGCACCGGTTTAACAACCGAAAAATGTGTGTTATGGAGTGAACGTCCCAAAGAGGACATGGCAAAAACCAAAAGTGTGCAGAAATATCCGTAAGGGACTGGCACAACAATCCATATCAGACTGATGCAAAACCTAACCTTGAATTTGTCGTAGACTGACGGTGTCACCTGCAATACACTCCAGTACTGACAAACGTATAACACAAATTACAAGCTTTGTTAGTGCTACCGGCTTATGCCATAATAACCTACCTATCGGACTGAGTCATTTGCAAGCTGGTAGACTCAGCTGCTAGACCAGTATACAAAAAAATATATAACGGCCGTAAAATATTCTCCGTGTTACAATCCAAATAGTGTCATCTTGCATTTCTTGCATAGCTTCTTCGTGGATTCGACTATTTCGACCGCCAACGTGCGTTTCCGATCACCTAATTAGTTCAACTACCTTTGAATTTAAGAGAAACGAGTTTCTGCCTCCAAAAAAATCTGAGTGTGGGCTATCTTCTCGCCCTCCATTTCTCTTTTTCTCATATCCGTATTATGCTTCGTTTCTAGAGTTACACAATGTGTTTATAATGACTACTGTCGACGAAACCGTCATCACAAGGGTAGCGTCGGTCTTGTTATTGGATAGCCGCAGCCACCTGATTACTATGGGATATGGTAGGTTTTCTTTCGTATTGAAATTTGCATTGGCCACTCACAATCTGACACCTTTTCGTGTTCTTTCTTTCTTGCTTTTATTTTCTGTTTGCCGCTTTTCTGCTTCTCTTTCGTTTTTATTCTCGTCTTGAATTGTTAATTTGCGCCCCAGGGTTTGCCGCTGAAGAATAAGCCTGTTGAAGCTTTAAATTGCTCATTACTGATTGACCGACTGCAGCAGCAGATTCTTCAGGTTTTTTCCTGATTTTAACATAATCATCAAAGATTATCTAATATTAGGTACCTAGCATGGCCCTTCGCGCTTCTTAGGGAAATTTCTGGTTTGTAGAATTACGCCCGTTGACGAAAATTACTCGGCGCGGGCCTCAAATGTTAAACTGTTGATTCTACAGCCAGTCGTTTTTCGGATGACTTTGGCATTTTTATACCGTATAGTCGAGGGGCAACTGTTCGTCAACTGCTGCTTATAGTTTTTGTATGTTGCATAATTCTTTCGATTTAGTATTGCGCTTTTAGTTATAACAAGAATAGTAAACGGGTTAAAGTAATTCTATTGTTGATTAAAACGAAGGTTGTGTGGTGAAATGTGGAAACTACCGCTAATATTATACATTTTATATAAAAGCGCTGCATTTGAGAAGACCTTTCGTCGACCGTATGCATAAGTCGGTTTAATTTGTAGCCTTGATTGCACATTGATTGAGGTTTTTTATGCAGAGCCTTTATATTATCACAACTCATTTACCCTTTGGCAGTTTGTTGGAGGGAATTAAGGTCTTGAACCTGGCACACTTATCTGTTGGTGAATTAATTTCGTACTATATGTCCGCAATCCTGCTCCGGGATTATGTTTCAGCTAGTTGTTTGGAATGTAAATAAAGTTGCGACGTTGCTATCGGGCATCTTTGTTAATGCTACATTTTATTTAAAACTAACTCGCATGACAAATTTGCTAAAATATGTGTAAAGGCACAAATCTTGAAAAGCATTTCACAGAAACAGTAAACTTTACATTTTCCTGCAGATATTATAATTCAAATAATATTATTTTAATGCTGTCACGTATTTACGAAAAATGGATTATGCATAGACGATGATAGCTGTGTTTTCTGTCACCACTAGGTTAGCTGATCTATTACAGAAAATAACAATTTCTTAGCTTTGGTGACTTTTTATTTCAACCTGAAAATTACTTTGCTGGATGAGGGACAGATACATGATACACCAAGTTGTTAACATATCAAATGCATGTCAGTAACGCCCTTATTACAATGTTCCTTAAACGATAGTTATACTAATATAACATAACAACAGCATATAATCTGCACATGTTGTTGTAATGTTAAACTGTATTATGTTTAGATCTAGCGACATAATTGATCGTGCCACGCATCTCACATTGGTGGATTTGTAAATGTGGTTAGTGGTGGTGCATGTTTATTGATATTTCGTTATATCTCATAGTAAGAACACTATTTTTAATGGAAAATAAATGTAACTTCAATTATCATAGCTTTGTTTTCTCATATTAAAAGTAATATGCTATGATCCTTTAAAAATGTCAGTCCTTTTTAGGTAAAGCATGATAGTAGAGACAAGAGACTGATTGATGAGAGTTTGAAACATTTTTGTAGTGTTGTACCGAGAGCTAAAATAACATTTTCTAATAGCCATAATAATACAATTTTTAAAATCTTCTTCCCTTGTTGAATCTAATAACATTGAATCATTTCCTTACCTTATTCAGAAGATTTTCCGTAATATTTGCTTGTAGATGTTAAATTTACTTGGTTATATTATCCTAAATATTAGGAAAGTCCGTTTTATATTGTGTTTTCTAATAAAACATTTAATTTTCCATATGCGTAACACAGAGTGTATATAAATAACTAAGTACATAGTGCCTTGAAAAAGTAAACTTCTTTGGCGTTTCAGTCCAATTGTTTTAGTCATCGAATGCGGACGTGCTCTTTTAGTTCCGTTAACACACTTAACGTACATGAATTTAGTCAAATAATTTTGCCCGTTGCGGGCAAAATTATTGCCACAATGAGTGATTATAATGGATGTGATAAGTATTTTATAGATTTTCAAAGAGGTGAAAAGTGTTTACGTGCCCTGTGCTGGTCTATGTGGTAAGGTGTATCAGCCAAAAAGTGTGAACTTTAGTTCAGAAGAATTCAGTATACTATACTTGCGTTTAAGAGAAATATTGGCGGGTTTTGCGATTTGTGTGCAGATAATACTAATAACTATTTAAGATATGTGATAGAAAACATGAAGACAACCGTGAATGACATAGATACCCGATTGAAAATTAGAAATTTTTGATGGAAACGTAAAAACTACGGTGAAAAACATCATGGAGCAACAGACAGATATGACTTATTCTGCAAAATTAAATTTAAACAAACACGAACTGGTCGTAGTAATAAAACCTAAAAATCAGAGGCAAAAAAATATTGAGTTAAATATATCTGGCCTACGGCCTCTTAGCAAGGGTGGAGTTCTGATTGGATGCAAAAGCAAGGATGATGTAAACAGAATGAAAGAAAAAGCAGAAACTAACTTTGGAGGGGATTATGAAGTTACAATTCCAAAGAAGAAATTACCTAAAGTAGGAATTGTGTATATTATAGAAGAGAAAATAGTATCCCAACATAGTTTTCTGACATCACAAGAACCATCCATAAAAGTTGTACATATAAAGGAAACCACAATCAAAAACAACAGAAAAAAATACAGCAATTGCAGTGCATGTGCCTATCGTGTAATATTAAAAGAAGACAAAATTAATATCGGCTGGGATAGGTGTAGAGTTTATGATACAGGTGAAGTAACTAGGTGTTTTTCGTGAAATATACTCAATCATAAAGCGAGTCAATATAAATCGAAGATAACATGCCCACAATGTGGCGGTTCTTATTCTTAGAAAGAATGTAGAAATCACCTTACTATTACCTTTTATTATTACAATAAAACTTTCTTTATTACTAGCCGACATTTTAATTGCATCGTTTGTATAACCGCAATTGCTGGGACAAACTATATTAAAAAGGCCAACGACGAAGAGAAGAAATATCTGAACTGCTGTAATGTTAAAGAAGAACTTAACATTAATTTATATGTAGGTAATTTTCCATAGAACTTAAACTGCCCAGTTTTACAAACGTAAACTAGAACAAGAACAAAGTAATAGATTTTTTAGAATAAAAGAACCACATACTGAAATTATTTATTCAATTGCACAAAGTTTGCTAAAGCATATGGAGGAAGTTGAAGTTTTAATAGAAAATAGACGTCTAGCTATCGCATTTCTAAGTAAAACAAGATTCATAGAAAACATTGAGGACTCTGAAATAAGTTTTCTGATTTATGTCACTATTAGCTGTAAGTCCGAAAATCGACATACTGGAGGAGTGTCAATTGTTATACGTAATAATATTAAACTCAAAATAGTGTCAAACCTTTCATTTAATAAGAAATGCTAGCTGCTATCAGTTTATATAACGCAAGGATTTTAAAAACGGATTGTACACTGATGTGTATAGTTCTCCAAGTGCTAGTACTGCAAGATTCTCAGCGCAGTTTGACAAATGGTACGACGATACAGTTCAAGAGCACACTAAACATCTAACTCTTTGTAACTTCAATTGGGATGTCTCGAAGAGTTCATTCTATACAAAAAAGCTCTTACAGTATACAAATGCGTTGTGTTTAAATGAACTTGTAACCGATTTCACACGTTTAACAAAAAATTCCGATACAATCATTACCTAGTTCTAACAAACCAGAATAATGTTAGTAATGTTAGTGTTAATGAGCAAATTCCACAAAGTTCTGAACGTAATTCAATCAATGTCACGTTACGAAAAAATGCTCGTAATAGTAACAATTGCGAAAAAATTAATATTACCACGTAAACAAATTATTCGCAACAAAAGCTGCTTGATAAATTGAATAAATAAAGCTGAGTCACATTACTAGATAGTAATGTAAATAAACTTGCCACACATATGGTCAGCAGAATGCAGAATTTCATAACTGACCTCGTTGACAAGAAATAAAGAGCGGGCAAAACAGAAAATCCACGGTTTAACACTGACTTACGGAAAATCCAGGCAGAACGCAATCAAATGTAAAGGACAGTTAACTCATTAAAAACACGCGAGACTGGGAAAATCATAAATATATTAGGAATGTTTACTGTAGTAAAACAGGAAAAAACCAGTATTATGTAAATAGAATAGAGAATTGTTGTGAAAATCCTAAGTAGATGTAGAAAATTATCAAATCTTTAATTAAAGGACAAACAAAGACTTTTTTAAATATTTTATTTGACGAAGAAGAAATTAACAATGCCCAGGATGTTGCTAATAAATTTTAATCAGTACTTTGTAGGTAGCCTATTAGAGTTAAACGATTCCATTGTTATACATGACAGATTTGAAGAAGCTAGTTTTCAAGATAATAGCAGTACTTTTAAATTTAAAACAATTGCAATATTAACTAAATTAAACGAAAAACATAGCTTCGATCACATTACAGTAAGTGTAATTGAAGATGCGTAGCAATTGTAGGTGAGACAATTAATAAACCATATCCTTGGAACAGGATGGAATTATGGAAAATATCTAGATTTGTTCCAGTATCTAAAGTTGAATTAACTAACAAGTGCAAAAAGATTCTACCAATAAATCTTACTCAAAAAGGCATAAGGGTATAAGTCGACTTATCTCATTTTTTATTTTATTGATGCCCCGTGCCCAGAGCAATATCGGGCATTTAAATACAAGCAGATGTAAGTCTACATACCATAACTGCATTGTTACAGCAAGTTTTCCAAATGGGATATGTAGACTTATTCCCCGAAAATTCACTAAAAATTGATAAAAAACAAATGTACTCAATGGCAAATAGATACATGTGTACTAATACCCAGAGTCACAGCTTTTCGTAAAGTTATCTGCAACGCCAAAACAGCATAAGTTAACTTATACCCTTTTGCCATTTCCTAACTTTCGGTTTTTGTTGGAAACAAATAACTTATGTACACTTATACTACGAGTGCATTTCCATGCAGGTGCAATAGCGTGTTTTAGCGCTCCAGTTTTCCAAGTGTTGTTATTAGTTATTATAGTGTAGTTTAACGAATAAGTGCCAAAATGGACACACGCTCTCCGTGCGTTCAAACTTTTGCAGAAGTGCTGTAACAAGAACTTAACCGGTAAGTTGACAGTAGAATAGGGACCACTATCCCCTCCACTTTTTATTTGATTCGCGGTTTGGCGGTTTATTCGCTGTTTTATTAGCGGATTTCGCTGTTTTAATTTTAATTCGCGGATTGACCCAATTAATTTCGCTGTTTGATCTAATTAATCACATATGAAGTTTGATATGTAATTTACATATGTGCTACTGATTAAATTACGCGGCGGCCATTTTTTAATATGTTTCCGGAATTACGCGACGGCCATTTTATTTTCGAGCGAATATTTAAATTTTAAATTTTTCAGATTTTTTTCTAAGTTCCAATTTTTGAATTTAAACTTCCCGGGTGTCAGCCTTCTTGGTTTTCTGCGTGCGCACTTCTCGCGGTTGTCGTTTTAATTTCAATTTTTGCGGAAATATTTGAATTTCAAACTGGTAGATCTTCCGTCTCCCTCATCTGGCGTTGGTTGTCTCTCTCTTGCATTCACAGAAGGGCTGTTTATATTTAAAAAAATCTCTGGCCCCAAGTGGATTTGAACCCTAGTTGTTTGGCTAGTACCCAGACACCGTATCCATAGAGCTACCGAGCCGTTGCAAATTTTATGTGTATAACGGAAAGCTACTTTCTCTGCTCTGACGTCATACTGGCAGATTTAAAACAAACTATTTTTTCAAAAATTTAAATTATAAGAATGGGATTGCATAGCCTGTGGTATTAAACTAGGTGTAGTAATTTTAAAAAACTGCTTTTGCAACTGGGTTTGCGATAATTAATTATTTTATCTTTATAATATGAGTGACGCGCATGAGTGGATTAACGATATTTCCATTGTCCCAACAGAGATTCTCATTGTCCCTACCTACTATATAGTTGGAAATTTCCGCTCGACCATCGAAATTTGAAAGCTATATGAATAGAAATAATTACTTTATTTTTATAATTTGCCCCAACAGAACGTATGCTATCTAGTTTATGCGCAAATTTCATAATAATATCAATTTTTACTAGAGGAAATACATTTTGTTCCTCGATCAAATTTCAAAAAGAGGCCAGTTTAAAACCGTTGGAGACGATTTTGCATTGTGCGTCACGGAATACGATAAAATGAACAAGAAGATAATACGTATTGCTTGAGTAAGAAAGAGATAAACATAGTAGCAAATATTCGAGAAGGCTTGACTCTTAATTTAATTATGACATTTGTCAAGTATAAACATGCCTACTAATATAATTTTTGTAGCAATACGTATTATCTTCTTGTTCATGTTATCTCATTGCTGTTATATACCTATAATTATGACCCAGAAGTATATCCAAACGTGCACTTTTTCAAATTTTGAGAACTCATGCTAGCTCAGTTTCAAATTCTCTACAAAAACAGTATTTGGCGTGGATAGGCATCGATATGATATCTTAATAATTTTCAAACTACGTAACTCTAACTTGTTGCAATTTTAGTAAAATTTGAATAAAAACACACAATTTCGCTGAAAAAGTTCTAACCAAAAACGACAAAAACAATATTTTTATAATAATATTTTCTACCACAAGCATTTCTAGAAGCAAAATTGCCGTAACGTAGACTCGCTGTGCATTTTATTACAGAAATTCTTATACTTTTGATGAAAATATATGCATGTTGACCACAAATTAACATAATTTGAAATAGAAACACGCACTTTCGCTGAAAATGTTCTGTTCCACATCATCTCACATAAATTTTTACAATAACTGACATGATGTCACTTGAAATTATACAAAAAACGACATTTTTACTCAACACACGACGAAAATTGAACAAAAATCACTCAATTACACAGCATCTCACATAAATTTTTACAAAATTGACATCATCGCTCAAAATTAAAATAAATAGCAATTTTATTGAAAAATCTTCTACCACAAGCATCTCGATAAGCAAAATTCAAAAATTCTTGTACTTTTGGTGGAAATATATGTATGTTGACCATAAATTAACATAATTTTGAATAAGAACCCGCAATTTCGTTGAAAAAATGTTCTGACACCGTAATTTCACTTAAAATTTTACAAAAACTGACATCATATCATTTGAAATTATTCAAAAAACGACATTTTTATCCAATAAGTGATAAAAAATACACCATCAGAAGATGTTTTCAACGAAATTGCGATTTCTTTTAATTTTGAGCGATGCATTTTATAAAAAGTGTAAAACATTTGCAAAATTATGCATAGTTTATGTAACATGATGTCGATTTTGTAAAAATTTATGTGAGATGCTGTGTAATTGAGTGATCTTTGTTCAATTTTCGTCGTGTGTTGAGTAAAAATTTCGTGTTTTGTATAATTTCAAGTGACACGATGTCAGTTTTTGTATAATTTATGTGTCGATTTTTGTAAAAATGTAGGTGACGTGATGTGTAATTGTGTGAGTTTTGTTCAATTTTGAGTTAATTTTCGTAATAAAAATGAACAATGAGCCTACGTAACTGAAATTTTGCTTATCGAGATGCTTGTGGTAGAAGATTTTTCAATGAAATTGCGATTTCTTTTAATTTTGAGCGATGCATTTTATAAAAAAGTGTAAAACAATTGCAAAATTATGCATAGTTTATGTAACATGATGTCGATTTTGTAAAAATTTATGTGAAATGCTGTGTAATTGAGTGATTTTTGTTCAATTTTCGTCGTGTGTTGAGTAAAAATGTCGTTTTTTGTATAATTTCAAGTGACATGTCAGTTTTTGTAAAAATGTATGTGAGATGATGTGGAACAGAACATTTTTCAGCGAAAGTGCGTGTTTTTATTTCAAATTTATGTTAATTTGTGGTCAACATGCATATATTTTCATCAAAAGTGTTAGCAGTATATGAGAAAATTATCCAACTTATTGTGGGAGATCAACTTCAAATATTTTTTATGTACATGATATTATAAGTTAAAACCAATTAGGATTCAGAATTAAACATTCGTGCGAAATGTAGATCTCATTAATTGGAAATGTGACTCTGAATTATATGAAAGTGTAGTTACAGTTTTTCCAGCTAGAACGGATAAACAACAGTATACAAGGTAATGCGAATTATATTACGCTGTTTTAAATATAAAGAATTCCTGCGATGCTAGATTGTTTCAAACCCGAAATTTGAAGCAACGTATTTCGTTCAATTCTTAGTTGCTGGTTTTAAAGCAGTCAGTCTGTTACCAGAATATATGGCCTAAAACTTAGTTTATGGTTGTGATACTCATAATTACAGTACTAGAAATAGGAATAATTATAGATTAAGTGCCTAAATTTACCAAAAGTTGTTACCAAAATTGTTTCTTTTATAAGGGCTTCAAAATTTATAATAACCTGCCAACTGAAGTTAAAGGAACTAAAAATATTTTTCTTCAAACGGCAGTAAAATGTGCCATTATACTGCTGGATTGATGATGCTAAACGGTCACTTCATTGCCATGGCATCTAAAACACTTTATCTGCCGCTGACTCGGCTGTACTTCGCAAGCTCGGCAGATAAACCGTCCAGCCTCGCCACATAAAGATTAACTTTTGCTTCTAATAACATAATATACTATTATGAGTTTAAAAAAACCTAAGCGATTATGTTAAGAAAAATTATTAGTTAGTAAATATGTAAACAATTGTAAATATTAAGTAATGTATAATTAATTAAAGGTTGTGATTATTATTATTATCTGATATTCTTTTATTCTCAGATTTTGCCGGTTACTTCTTAGAGAGGCGGATGTTTACCAAGTCTATCCAGTGATTCTATTCCTTTAGATATAGCCGTATTATTACTATTATATAAACTACTGTCAGTCATTTTAATGTGTCGGCCATGTTATTCTTACGAAATTGCAAGAACGTAATTGGATGCCGAATGTTGAACTTTCATAACGCTAAAATATTGACTTGGGATGCAAGTGTATTATGTAACCTTTTACACTTCTGTGTGTAGAGTGCATACTGCACAGACATGCCATACACACATACATACAATAGAGCGGTAGAAGCAATAAGACGGAATTCTCTAACGCACTCTGGACCTACAATCCTTTATAATCACAATATTTCAAAAGGAAATAGTGTGTTACGTCGGAAACAATAATAAATATAATATTCGTACCTCTTCACAACGATAACTGAATTATTTACGGCATGTGGCAATTTTTAAGTATGTTAACGTATAACACTAATTACCTTGAATATTTGGTATATTAGAATCTGTAACATGGACAGTGCAGATGTCGTTTATTATACTCTATAGTTACGAGTAATATTGTTGGTATTATTGGAATAATTTGATGTATTTAAGTTCAGACAGATCGTTAAAGATTCAAGAAGAGCTTATAAAACATTCGTCGAATTTAATACACTGATTTATCTCCAATACCAGTTCGTTATAAGACTTACTAATTACGCCAATTCTGATTTGTAGCTTTCCTCCCTGCTCTGCAGACCCTAGTTTGGCTTGTTTGGAATTTAGTTGAAAATCCTTCCTTCATTAAAAATCTCATCGTTTCGTATTGTTCTGTTTCCTTACTGCAGTTTCACTGTTTGTAAGTATTCGTTTGCATTTCTAATTATTCATAATACATATTGTAGACAGACCTGTATTTTTACAGTTTTCCTTAAATATTTATGTTGGTCCATTAAAAAGAACTGCTGATTAATTGGAGAGTGTTAACCTTTTACGGCGTTTATCGATCGAGGGTCGCTATACCCAACCGAACCTGTCTCTAAAATATTACCTGAACCGATCTTATTAATGTGCATCTTCAAGATTTTTCCGGCGCTGTCAAGTTCATCTGACTTGTTATTCATAAAGTTCATAAAAGCGCGGGTAGCCAAAACCGATCCATCACTAATTGCATTCTAATGGCACCATAAATACAAAGGGAGATTAGTGTCGTCCCGAACTTGGAAATATGATTGAACACCCCTCCCAAGGGCCCTCAAGTGTCCTTAGTATTTGGAATTCGTTATCTTTCTCTTCACTAACTGCTTTTCTGGAACGGACACAAAGCAGTCATCGGCACAACTTCGCGCATAATGATCCTCAAAGGGTAGCACTTACGAAATCATAAATCACTTATCGTCTCCTAAGAGGCGAATTCTTGATGACTATTTACAGATCACCTGTCCCTGGGGCTGACAGTGCCTTTCATGTCTGCCATTTGTTAGCAACCGGCCAGGATCGTATACCTTTCTCCTTCCTGTCCAAATAATTGTTCTTGTGTATATTTTGTAGTAAAATAAATATTAATAGTTATGAAAACGCCTGCCACTACAATAATCAACTTTAGGTTGTGATTTATATTTTCAAAGTTGATGCTACTCTTCTCTAGCAATTTTATCACTTTAGAATCGGCGTGTTATACAAAGAAAAAATCTGGTTTTACCTTATGAAGCGAGATGGTCGATTGCTTGCTATCTATATGGAATAAGATTTTAATCAGTGGCATTCTAGAATTTTTTGGCTCCGCTAGTAGATTTTACTGAATGCCGTCTGATATTTGTTAAAATAGATATATAAATTTATTAATTGCATAAAAGTGAAGTTGGGCTACTTTCTGCTACATTTACAACTATAGCTTTAAAGCTACGCAGTTTAGAAATAGAGGAATGTTCAAATCTAACACAGAGAGATGAAAGATGAACTTAATCACGGGAGTCATTGAAAATAATAAAACTTGCCTAATCTGCCACATGCTTTATTGATATAAAATTGTCATTTTTTCTTGAAGTTTGTGCATATTTGTGTAGCGTATTAGACTATTAAAGTCACATAAACAAATAATACAGACAGCTGTAGTTCGAATCAAGTTTTATAAAGTGCAGTGTAGACAGCGACCACTTTTATTTTTGATCACTCTGTACAATTTAGTTCAAAACCTTGCGTTCATATGCAAGATTATTTTATAATTTGAAAACTCTATGCAGCCTATAAGGCAATTTAATGTCTTACATCATCATACTAGAGCAAATACTATAAAATATGAAATACCAGCGATGGACACAAACATTGAAGCGATTTTTAATTTTGATTTTCTAGAGGTCGACAATAGACAAACGTAGTCTTATTGCAGTTCCTGCTTAAAAGATGAAAGTCTGTTGTGTAGCAGCTGTGGCAAGGAACTATATACAGATTGATGGTGGATAATGACATAGGCAGTCCAGTGAGCAAGAATACAGTTTATGGGCTTTGTATGCGTTAGATATATATAAGAGACACTATAAATAATAGTATATTATGTTATTAGGAGTAAAAGTGATACTTTATGTGACGAGACCGGACACGTTTGACTGACGAGCATAAGCTCACATTAACTCGGAATAGGATATGCTATTTTACTTTCAAACGCCCGAACTAAAATAAACAAAAATACATTTCAAAAATTGCGATTATCCAGAATTGACATCTAATTCAGTTCCCGACAATCAAGAAGGGAGTGTTAAAAATATTCAAACGCTAATCAAGTTTTGAAGTACTTTTACACCGCCGGAAAGACAGAAAGAACACACAAAAAATTCATTAAAGATAATAAAATATTATAATCGCTCAATTATATATTCTGATCATTAGATATACTATTCATGCACAATAACATAACGATGGAATTAGTTATCCTTAGATCTAACGACATAAACGCTTTCCAGGCATAATTTTATTATCACTATTCACAATGCAACTTAAGGGCTACACCGTATTATTTTATTAATTCTACGTACCACTGCGTTAAGACAGTTTTGAGGACAACGGAGGAAAATAAAAACTATCCAATTCATACAATAAGAATTTAAATTTACTAATAAAATCCAACAAAGTAATAAGAATAATTTCTTTGACTTAAAATTAGTAACATGCGACAATATAATAACAACACAATGGTATACAAAAAGTTCTAGATCTAGAAAGTTTGTAACTATTTGTAGTCAATTTCGGAAGTTTAAAATATATTCAAGAAAATTACTGTTTTCAAGATCGGCTAGTGCTTTAATTCTGAAATTCTAAACAAAGCTTAGGTCTTCTCTATGTAGTTTTCTGCAAAATCGAAGCACTTGGCCCATCAATGTTTCAGCATCTTAGTTTCTTTCTTACAGAAATCAACTTAGACCAGCTAACCATGAAACCACCTCAGTTATTAAGCTACCGTCGTTCTTAAAATGTGTTTAACAAAAGTGCACTTCCAAATCCTCAAACAGAAAGAAATTCTAGGTGCGAAACAGATGGAAAAGGATCAACTCAGAAGCATATCGACTAAACTACATACAAAAGCGAAACGAAGCAAAGGAAATGGCAAAACAGGCAAAGCGAGCCTCCTGGTAAGAATTCAGAAAAAATTAAGGAAATAGCTATACCAGGAACCAGAAATAATTCTGAAATGTGATAAAAAAAACTAAAGCAAAACCAAGCACAGCCAATCCAAAGTATAAAAAAAGAAATCATGGCACAACAACAAATGGAGTTCTAAAAACCTGAAGAGAAGATTGTGACAACTCCACAGAAGAGAGAAGAAAAGTAGAACAAGAAATAGAAACAGAAAATGACGAGCATGGAAATAGAAACGATGAACAAGATAATATCACAGAACAAGAAATTAAAATGGCCATTAAAACTACAAGTGGTAAAGCTCCACGAGAGGACAACGTTGCACCAGAGCTGCTTAAAAAGAAGGTGCAGCCATAAACAAATGAAAAAAAAATTCTAATACGTATAATGACTATTTATAAAAATGGAGAAACAACTAAATGCGAAAACTATAAGGCAATATGTTTATCGCCAGTTGCCTCAAAAATGTATGCCAAAGTCATAGAGAAACGACTAAGGGCGGAAATTGAAGACAAATTAGAAGACGAGCAAGCAGCTTTTCGTCCAGGAAAACAAATATACGACCACATATACTCGATCAGACAAATAATAGAAAAGAGGATAGGCCAGAACAGAAAAATATTTTTGGCTGTGCTAGATCTACAATCGGCATTCGATCAGGTACTATGAGAACACATATGGATTGCTTTGGAAGAACTCCAAACGGGTAAAACAAGGCGACTGTTCTCGTCGTATAACATGAACAGCATAATAAAGAAAAATGCAAGAATGAGGTGGAAAGAACAAGATTAGGCTATTACCACCTAAACCCCATAATAACACGAGACCTGATATACTCGGATGACATTTTGATAATGGCAGGAAACACAAGACAACTGGAAAACAAAATATATGGAAAACCAACATAGAGGAGAAGGAAGGAAATGACGATAAATGTGGAAAAAATCAAAACACTACACATAAAAATAGAAGACTTAGTAGCAAGTGCACTGATAAATATAGGAGGAGCGCAACTGCAATATGTGGAACAGGTTGAATATCTTGGAACAGTAATAAATAAAAAAACTTTTTTTTTTAATGAATCAATGCATTTGAACAATCTGTCCAAAGTGGACAATAAGTTCTAAGTATGTGAGATATACAAATGACTTAATATATTTACAATATATTATATTTACAAATGACTTGTAGGAAACACTCCATTGAGTGTTCACCTTCTTAGCTTCCAGCTACGTTAATAACATATGCTGTTTACATGTTTATAGCCTAGACACTAGTTAGTTATACAGTCTCTCAGGTAGGTCTGAAGGTTTAAAACGTTTTAATCGTCTTAACTCATCTGTTGTATCCATAAGTTTATCTACCAATTTATTCGGATGCACTTTCAGTCTATCACTGTACTTAACACTTTTATTTTGAATTTCTTCTTGCACGGTAGGTATACTTAAATCTTTATGTATCACAGTATTGGGAACATACCATGGTGCATTCACTATTGTTCTTAAAGTTTTACTTTGGAACCTTTGAATAATTGCAATATTGCTTTTGCTTGCAGATCCCCAGAGCTGGGCCCCATAACTCCAAATTGGCTTTATAATTACTTTATTTATAAGTAATTTATTTTCTGTTGTTAGTTGTGACTGTTTGCCTATCATCCAATACATCTGTCTTAATTTGAGGCCCAGCTGTTTCCTCTTAGTAAATATGTGTTTTTGCCAAGTCATTCTTCGATCTAAGTGTACTCCTAGATATTTTGCACTTTCTGCGTGTTGTAGTTGTTTACCATTTAACGTAATGGGAGGGCAGTTTTCTCTTTTCGTAGTAAACGTCACTTGCACTGATTTATCTTCGTTTGCTTTCATTTTCCACTTTTTTAGCCATATTTGTATTTTGTCTATAGTACACTGTAGGTTTTTAGTAGCAATTTCAGGTCTGGGGTGAGAGCATAGTAAAACGGTATCGTCTGCAAATGTAGCGGTTGTAATTAGTTTAGATTCTGGTAAGTCTGCTGTATATAGTAAATACAGAACCGGTCCAAGAACGCTACCCTGTGGAACCCCAGATGCTATAGGGTGTAGATCTGTTAATATATCTTGTTGTTTTACTAAGTAGTGTCTTTCAGTAAGGTAGGACTTGATTAGTTCATAAAGAGGGTGTGGGAGGTACTTCTTAATTTTGTAATGTAGCCCTTCATGCCAGACCTTGTCAAAGGCCTGGCTGATGTCGAAAAAGACGGCGCAGCAATACCATTTTCTTTCGAGAGCATTGTTAATTTTTTTGATCACTCTATGAATTTGCTCAACCGTACAGTGATGATTTCGGAATCCAAACTGATGGTCTGGTATTAGCTGGTTTTCTTCAATCACCAGTTTTAACCTTTTTAATATTATTTTTTCAAAGACTTTTGAGATAATTGGGAGCAGACTTATCGGGCGATAGGATGTTACTTCTCCTGCGTTCTTACCAGGCTTGGGGATCATTATTATTTGTGCTATTTTCCAGCACATTGGGTAATATCCTAATCTCAGTGAGGCGTTGAATATGAACAGTAGACATTTAACTCCTTTGTTTGGCAATTCTTGTAAAATTTTGCCTGTAATTAAGTCAAACCCTGGTGCCTTTTTGGGATTAGTTTCCTGATTGATAATGTTTTCTATTTCTGCATATGTGGTTTTCTTAATGGGCGTATGCATCTGAAAGGGAGCTTCGAGGAAGTTTTTAATTGCGTCGTGATCTTCTTGGGATGTCCCTGTATCAAACGGTTTGAATACTTCAGTAAGATGTTCTACAAATACTGCAGCCTTTTGTTCATTAGTTTTAGCCCAACTGCCATTTTTTCTCCTAATTGGTGGAATATGTTGTCTTGGTCTTTTTATTTTCTTTGTAGCTTTCCACAGCGAATAGTCAGTTGTTCTGTTGCTGATAGTCCTGATAGATATTCTTGAATAGCTTCTGTCTTCAACTCCAATAGCAACTTTTTCAGGTCCTTGGTAGCTTTATTGAATTTTCTTTTATCCTCAATGTGTCTAGTTATTTGCCAACGTTTCCTTAATTTCCGCTTTTCCGCTATTTTTTGTTTAACTATAATGGGACAGTATTCTTTATTTTGTTTATTTCCCTGAGTTTGAGTGGCTGCCCAAGCTGCAGTTTGAATGACTTTGGTTATTTTGTCAACTGCTACATCTACGTCCTCTGGGGTTTTGAGTGGAATTTGTATATCGAGTGACTCATCTATTTTTTCTTTGAATAGTTGCCAATCAGTTCTGTTGGTGCAGAGAACTGGCTGCTTTGGTAGATACTGAATGTCTAAGAACATCGTGATAATGACTGGAGAATGATCCGAAGAGAGGTCTAAGCTGGATTCGATTTTGGTTTTTCTGTTGTTTATCCCTTTCGTGATACAGAAATCTAAGAGATCCGGTATTTTATTAGGATCCGTGGGCCAGTATGTTGGCTGCCCTGTTGATAGATAACCCAAGTTATACTGTTTCATAGTTCGAAGTAGCTCTCTGCCCTTGGTTGTTGTCAGTCTTGAGCCCCAGTATGTGTTTTTAGAGTTATAGTCCCCACCTGCTATGAACCTGTTGCCTAAGGTTTTAAAGAACTGTCCGTAGTCGTCTTTTTTATTCTTATGTTTTGGTGGGCAGTATACTGCTGACAATGTTAGGGTGTTGATATTTTCTGTTATTTTGATTGTAGTCGCTTGCAAGTATTCTTGTTGGAATTTGTCGAGTTCGTGGTGTTTGATGTTATTTCTAACTAGAATCGCTGTTCCCCCATGTGCTGTTTCATCAGGATGGTCTGTATTATACATTGTATAGTTGTGAATCTTTATGTGACTTTTATTAGTAAAACGCGTTTCTGAAATTAACATAATATCAATTTCATTGTTTTGTAGGAAGGTTTGTACTTCACAGCTGTGTTGACTGAGACCGTTGGCGTTCCACACTGCTATTTTCAGTATTTGCGCCATTAAGCTACTTTATTGACAAGTGTGGTGATGAGGTTCATTATCGTCCCCATTTGTATGATCAGGTTGATATGACTCACACGTGCATAATTGCCGCTTGTCGCCTATTCGTCAAGATAGCGGCCCAATTAAAAATCACATGTGAGTTAACGCCCTCAAACCTCGCATGCAATTTCTCAAGGAGCAGAAAAACACGTAATTACAACCATGTTATTCTTTTGGCTAAACAAAAGCCGAACGCCTAAGTTTTAAAAACAGCATTCTTAGGGCAAACGGCCCTAAAAACCCAGGCCAACAACCCGAGTTATTAGAATGTCAGCGACCGCTCCGTCTAACAAAGACGGCTTAAAACTTTCCCTTTCACGGGGTTAAGTAAGGTAAATAAGAACGAAGGTGTCAACTCAGAGAACTGGGCCAGCGCCGGAAAGAATTATCCATAAGGAGGTCAATGCAGACATGCCACGCAACAATTAAAGAAATAGCAAATAGCGCGAACCAATTAAATTACAAGTAATTTTAATAAGACTATAGGCATGCGTGGTATGTAAAGAAGCATAATTTAATAAGGAAAACGATGGGCCAGATAAAAAAAGCCGCCGTACGCAAATAAGGACGCTAAATGCAAAAATCGATAAAATGCTTCAAATCAACCCCCGTAAGCGAAATTAGTTCATCCCACCCCAAACAAACGGACATCCGAGAGAAAGCGGTGGGAGTAAAAATCCCTTTAAAAAGAGCCGCAGCCGCCAGAATAACCATCTTATCGAGCTCTGCTCTAGGATCAAAAACATCTTATCGAGCTTCTGCTCTAAGACCAAAAAACTCTCTCAGCTTGGGCCCTCCGGCCACTAGAGAACTCCACAAACGGCCCAAAACCTTCTGTTCGAGCTCTGCTCACAGAAGTCAGCCCCGTGACTCCTTGGGATAACTCGAGCTATGCTCGTTATTGCTAAAGGGTGTTCGGGTTGCCGCTATCTACGCCTGCCATCCTCGCTGTCCACGCCTGGAGGAGCGTCCAGCCCCACGTCGAATCGAGCCCTAGTAGCCACCGACGTCGCCGCCCGTCTCAAGCCCAGGCCTACGCTGCGCTATGCCCCAGGTCCTGCCGCCCGCTATGCATAGCCCAGGCCCATGGAGAACCTCGCCGTCTCCGCTGCATCGCTCCGCAGCACCGCGACACGCTCACGTAAGTTCTCAGAAACAAACGCAGCTACTCGAATCTAGTTCGCAGGAACCAACACATGCGAGTGAAGACAGACGCCGCCGCCGTCTGCCCCTACGTCCAGCTCACTGCGAGGAGGAAGACGCCACCCAGGCCGCCTCCACGTACGCTGCTGCTCCCATGTTCAGAAGCACGCACCCTTCCACAGGCGCCGTCGCCGCCTACACCTACGTCCAGCTCACTGCGAGGAAGATGCCGCCGTACAGGCCGCCTCCACGTACGCTGCCGCTCCAATGTCAGGGAGCTCGCATCACGCCAAAGACGCCACCGCCGTCTACGCGTACCCCCCAACCTCCACAGAGGGCAATCGCCGCCAAGCGACGCCGCTCGCCTGCGCCACCAGCTGACGCCGTTCAGCCCCGCCGCCACTGCACCCATAGCAGAAAGCCGCCTCACACCACCTCCATGCAGAAAGCAATTCGCCGCCGCCGCTACTGCCCCCATAGCAGAAGGCCGCCCGACACCGCTTTCATAGAGGAAACCAATCATCGCCGCCGCCGCAGCATCCACAAAGGACGCTCGCCGCCGCCCCCTCGTAGCCACAAACTACGCCATGCCAATATAGAGCCCACGCCTTCCAGCGGGGCCTAGCCATCGATCATCGAGGAAGAGGAGGATGGACAGCCGCCGCCCGAATTCGACGCCCGCCGTCCGCAAGCTCGAGGTTCGCTGCAGCAGCCCGCCCCTGGAGTGTGCTGTCGTCAGACGCGTTCTGCTCGGCCCCAAGGCGCCCCAAGCTTCAGAGAGACGCTAGCTGCTTGCGAACCAGAGAGCGCTCCGGCCCGTCGCGCATCGTCCGGCTCGACGCCATCCCCAGGTCGCTCCTGAAACACCAGAAACTCCGCGCCACGAAGAGGACTTGGCCTGAGCTCGCGCTCCCAAGCACCGTCGCCCCGGCTTCGCACAGCTCCGCCGAGGACGCACCTGCCACGGCAATGACGCCTCAAGCCTCCGCCGCCGCCCCCCTTGGCCTGCCGCCGAGGTGTGTCATCATGCCTCCAGGTCGTCCGGAACGTGGACACCGCCCCGCCCCCAAAGGGCCTCGCTAGGACGCGAGCCCTAGGTCTAAGAAGTCCTGGCCGAAGTGTTCCTGCTGCCAGGTCGACCGCCACCATCCGCTTCTCGCCCTCGGAGATGCCCTCCACCGGGCACACACACGGCGTATTTTACTTTATTGTTTTTATATATATATTTTTGGGAGTAATTATATAACATTGTACATAGTAATTGTAAATAAACGCACACTTAAAAACCAATCATGATCTTCTCCAGGAGCGCCAATAGCCGTCTTTCGTGGACATCCCTACCGTGAGCTAGCTTGGTAAATGGTCGTAAAAAGCCATTTTTAACCTTCGTCACGCCCTCGAGTGTGAGGCCAGTGTCGTATTGTGTTAATTGGCGCCCATCTAACGTGTGGCTTTCCTCTGGTGGATACCTAAGGACGAACGCACCCCACCTGGTGAAAACGAAGGACAAGAGCACTCCTGAAGATCAACAACGATAGATGACACACCGCCGTGCGAATCTATCAACAGCATCAACACCATTTCTGGGAATGGTTCAACAACACCCAGTGGCGTCCAAAGCAACAAACCAGAAGAAGCTGCAGCCCAGCGACAGCAACGAGCCCCAAACAAGAAGAAGCTTCACCCACAGCTACTTCAACTGCTCCTACACCTGAAGAGAAATCACATGCGGGTCGAGGACGCCGAAGGAGGGTGGATTTGATATGACTCACACGTGCATAATTGCCGCTTGTCGCCTATTCGTCAAGATAGCGGCCCAATTAAAAATCACATGTGAGTTAACGCCCTCAAACCTCGCATGCAATTTCTCAAGGAGCAGAAAAACACGTAATTACAACCATGTTATTCTTTTGGCTAAACAAAAGCCGAACGCCTAAGTTTTAAAAACAGCATTCTTAGGGCAAACGGCCCTAAAAACCCAGGCCAACAACCCGAGTTATTAGAATGTCAGCGACCGCTCCGTCTAACAAAGACGGCTTAAAACTTTCCCTTTCACGGGGTTAAGTAAGGTAAATAAGAACGAAGGTGTCAACTCAGAGAACTGGGCCAGCGCCGGAAAGAATTATCCATAAGGAGGTCAATGCAGACATGCCACGCAACAATTAAAGAAATAGCAAATAGCGCGAACCAATTAAATTACAAGTAATTTTAATAAGACTATAGGCATGCGTGGTATGTAAAGAAGCATAATTTAATAAGGAAAACGATGGGCCAGATAAAAAAAGCCGCCGTACGCAAATAAGGACGCTAAATGCAAAAATCGATAAAATGCTTCAAATCAACCCCCGTAAGCGAAATTAGTTCATCCCACCCCAAACAAACGGACATCCGAGAGAAAGCGGTGGGAGTAAAAATCCCTTTAAAAAGAGCCGCAGCCGCCAGAATAACCATCTTATCGAGCTCTGCTCTAGGATCAAAAACATCTTATCGAGCTTCTGCTCTAAGACCAAAAAACTCTCTCAGCTTGGGCCCTCCGGCCACTAGAGAACTCCACAAACGGCCCAAAACCTTCTGTTCGAGCTCTGCTCACAGAAGTCAGCCCCGTGACTCCTTGGGATAACTCGAGCTATGCTCGTTATTGCTAAAGGGTGTTCGGGTTGCCGCTATCTACGCCTGCCATCCTCGCTGTCCACGCCTGGAGGAGCGTCCAGCCCCACGTCGAATCGAGCCCTAGTAGCCACCGACGTCGCCGCCCGTCTCAAGCCCAGGCCTACGCTGCGCTATGCCCCAGGTCCTGCCGCCCGCTATGCATAGCCCAGGCCCCATGGAGAACCTCGCCGTCTCCGCTGCATCGCTCCGCAGCACCGCGACACGCTCACGTAAGTTCTCAGAAACAAACGCAGCTACTCGAATCTAGTTCGCAGGAACCAACACATGCGAGTGAAGACAGACGCCGCCGCCGTCTGCCCCTACGTCCAGCTCACTGCGAGGAGGAAGACGCCACCCAGGCCGCCTCCACGTACGCTGCTGCTCCCATGTTCAGAAGCACGCACCCTTCCACAGGCGCCGTCGCCGCCTACACCTACGTCCAGCTCACTGCGAGGAAGATGCCGCCGTACAGGCCGCCTCCACGTACGCTGCCGCTCCTATGTCAGGGAGCTCGCATCACGCCAAAGACGCCACCGCCGTCTACGCGTACCCCCCAACCTCCACAGAGGGCAATCGCCGCCAAGCGACGCCGCTCGCCTGCGCCACCAGCTGACGCCGTTCAGCCCCGCCGCCACTGCACCCATAGCAGAAAGCCGCCTCACACCACCTCCATGCAGAAAGCAATTCGCCGCCGCCGCTACTGCCCCCATAGCAGAAGGCCGCCCGACACCGCTTTCATAGAGGAAACCAATCATCGCCGCCGCCGCAGCATCCACAAAGGACGCTCGCCGCCGCCCCCTCGTAGCCACAAGCTACGCCATGCCAATATAGAGCCCACGCCTTCCAGCGGGGCCTAGCCATCGATCATCGAGGAAGAGGAGGATGGACAGCCGCCGCCCGAATTCGACGCCCGCCGTCCGCAAGCTCGAGGTTCGCTGCAGCAGCCCGCCCCTGGAGTGTGCTGTCGTCAGACGCGTTCTGCTCGGCCCCAAGGCGCCCCAAGCTTCAGAGAGACGCTAGCTGCTTGCGAACCAGAGAGCGCTCCGGCCCGTCGCGCATCGTCCGGCTCGACGCCATCCCCAGGTCGCTCCTGAAACACCAGAAACTCCGCGCCACGAAGAGGACTTGGCCTGAGCTCGCGCTCCCAAGCACCGTCGCCCCGGCTTCGCACAGCTCCGCCGAGGACGCACCTGCCACGGCAATGACGCCTCAAGCCTCCGCCGCCGCCCCCCTTGGCCTGCCGCCGAGGTGTGTCATCCTGCCTCCAGGTCGTCCGGAACGTGGACACCGCCCCGCCCCCAAAGGGCCTCGCTAGGACGCGAGCCCTAGGTCTAAGAAGTCCTGGCCGAAGTGTTCCTGCTGCCAGGTCGACCGCCACCATCCGCTTCTCGCCCTCGGAGATGCCCTCCACCGGGCACACACACGGCGTATTTTACTTTATTGTTTTTATATATATATTTTTGGGAGTAATTATATAACATTGTACATAGTAATTGTAAATAAACGCACACTTAAAAACCAATCATGATCTTCTCCAGGAGCGCCAATAGCCGTCTTTCGTGGACATCCCTACCGTGAGCTAGCTTGGTAAATGGTCGTAAAAAGCCATTTTTAACCTTCGTCACGCCCTCGAGTGTGAGGCCAGTGTCGTATTGTGTTAAGGTTTTTCATCATGACTTTCAATTCTGTTATGTCGTTTGGTTGCTCTTGAATTTCAGTTCTGATTTGGTTGGGATTATTATTTTTTTGTGTTGGTATAAAATTTTGTCTTGTTGTTTGAGCGTAGGTTAATCCAGGTTGTACGTTTGATGTATATGTTTTTTGTCTAAGTCTAGGATATATTTTTTGTTGTACTTGTTTATATACAGAGCATCCTCTGTAGTTTGCAGGATGGTTTTCATGACAGTTCGCACATTTTACATCCGTATCTCTTGTATTTCTGGGGCAGTCCTTGGTGAAATGATTTCCGATACATTTGACACAGCGCGGATCTTTGAAGCAGAAGTTTTTTGTGTGTCCGAAACCCTGACATCTTATACATTGCGGAACGTCTCTGCTAGGGTGAGGTGCCTCGAACTGTACGACTGTGTTCATTAGCAGTTTAATTTTGTATATGTCTTTATTGTTATTGTTTTGTTTTAAGTCGACAAAAAACATCGGTAATTCTTTTTTTGTTTTTCTTTCTTTAATATTCCATATATTGGTTACTTCATGTCCCATACTTTTCAGGCTTTGCTTTATTATTTCAGTTTCTGTTGAATGATGAATATTTTTTAAGACTACTCGAAAGGCTTTATCTTTTTTTGGTTTATACGTGTGATATTGTGTGTTCTTTTCTTTTAAAGCTTTTATAATTGTATTATAAGTTACCCCTTCCAAAGGTTGTATTTTTACTTGTTGGTTGCTTAGTGCTTTGAGTACATATTTTTCTTTTGCGATACTTTCTAGCAGAGTTATTAATGGTTTGATACTTTCAACACCGGCTACGAATATTGGTGGTGGTTTTGGTTCCTTGTCTTGCTCGACAATTTCTTCAACATCTTGCATTTCATTTTCTTGTACGTTTTCATTTCTTAAGGTAGAAAACCGGTTACTGGTTGTAATGTTTATTCCCAGCCAATAATCATTAGTTTTCGTTAGTTTTTGTGTATCCAATATTTCTGGACTTCGCATTCTTTTGTTATGCTGTACTATTTGCCATTCATTTTCATTGCGTGTTAGATGTAGTGGTGGTATCCCTAAGTTAGGTGTGGTTTGACTGAAGTATGTTAGTTGCTGTTGTTGCTGAGATAATGGTGGGAAATTTTGTTGTGAATAGTAGGGCATGTTTGATACTTGTGTGTATTGTGTAGCTGCATTTTGATCATAATATAAGTTATTGTTTGACTGACCTGGTTGGATGCCGACGAAATTGCGGTTATAAGGAGTGTTAGCCATTTCGGCCAAACACCCTGTAAATTTTACTTTATACCATGCACTGCTGTCCACGTTAATATTATATTTTTAGGTTTAAATTTATATATTTAAATATTAAATGTTGAAATATCACAAGCGTGTTATCACACAGACACCTGGTTTATCAAATCGCAGAGTACACGACTTTACGCTTCTAATGCCAGGCGGTTACTAAATAAAAATTGACGAATAGAAAAAGAAATTAAAAATAGAATAAACGAAGCAGACAGACTGTATTATCAAATAAACAGCACCGTCATAGGTGAAGCAGAACTAAGTGTAAAGTTCAAGATGCACTTCCACAAAGCAATATTCCTTCCCACATTACTCTACGGAGCAGAATTCGGAGCAATACTAAAAAACTGCGATCAAAGATAACATCATTCGAGATGAAATATCTACGAAGAGTAACAGGAAAAACAGAACGACACAGAATTAAAAACGGAAGTATAAGCGATAATCTAGACCAACAGCTAATCTTCTATGAAATAGAACAGAAACAACTGAAATTATATTGTCACATACTGACAGGAACACCGCAAAATACCCCAGGTGAACACATGAAATGAGAGCAGCAGGTCGTAGAGAAAATGAAAATAATGCGACAGATAGCAACAGGCATAGAAAATGGTTAGAGGGCCTAACGCTGTAAGGCATAATTGGGAAATGAAAAAGAAAAAGAAGAAGAATAAAACTTCTATGAAAAGAGTAAAAATACCTAAAAAAAAACGTAACCCTGAATTAAGACCCTTATGTTAAAGGGTAAGCAGAGCAATTGAAAATATTTGCAATGCAGTTAATTCTTCTTAAAACACCTTGTAACCATAAGCTCATAAACGGCATTGAGAGAATACGAGTAGTATATTTAGAGATGTAGGTAAGATTTACACTACCGAGAACCGTTTAATGCCTGAGAGAGAAAAGCGAACGAGAGCAGCAAGGTGCGACACTGTAAGGATCACTTGCAAAGAAGGTAGTGAAAAATCACAGTAGTCCAGTAAAAAGAGGCCAAAAGAGAAGGGTTACCTTACAAGACGTCCGGTAGTTCTAAATTTGTTATATGTTGTCTAGGATGGTTAGTAAATGTTTAAAATGCAAGATGTACAATCCCCCCCTCTGCGCACGCCGCCATCTTAAAAAACTCGAAAAAATCGGCACTTTCTTCAGATTTTCGCTTATATCTTCTTTTTGGTGCATTTTAGTTAGAAAATAGTTCTACTAAATGTTGTAGAGAATAACATTTCCTACAATCTAAGTTTTAAATTTTATTTCTAGAACTGATAGTTGCGGAGATATGCACTTTTTTAAAAAGCTTAAAAATTTGCACTTTCCGGAAATTTCTCAAACTTCTAACTTTAGGACGCTGTAATTCAGTTATGGCCTATTCAAACATCGCCACAGACTAAGCTTTCGAAGATGCTGGCAGGTTGATAGTTGCCACAGCTAAATGCCTCTCCCCCAAGTACCTCGCCGTCGTCATTGTCGGGGAAGACATTGACCTACTCGTCCTGCTGACTGTCACAACACCTGCGGTCAAAAATGTCTACCTCCAAAAAACCAGCGAGAAGGAAACAGCTAGACGCAATCTACTCCACCTCCTCCTACAAGTACAACTCCAAAGGCTGTATCTTGCTCCTGCACGCAATATGGGGCTGCGACACCACTTCAAACATTTTTGGGTTTGGAAAGAATAAATTCTACCAATTTTTTAGGAAAGACCCATCATAGCTGAAGCAGGCGGAGAGGTTCGGGGACCCTGCTGCCACTCCCCAAGAAATTTCAGCAGCAGGGGAGAAAATCTTAGTATCCCTGTATGGTGGCAGTAGAGAACAGTCGTTAAGCTTCCTTCGCCACAGCAAATTCAAGACTAGTACCATCAAGCTCAATCTGGATAAACTACCTCCGACCACTGACGCAGCACATTTCCTGAGGACATACCACCAGGTCATGGAGTGGATGGGTATTGTCAAAGACCTGATCGAGTGGGGCTGGTGAAGAAGAGAATTGGCTGTATGAGGGCGTGTGGCTGTAGAAAGGCGAGTCTTGATTGTTCCGCCCTTAGCAAATTCTGTGCTGGCCAAGAATGTGATAACAGTAACTTCGCTATTTGAAGAAAATGAAGACCCCGACTTTATTAACTCACCCCCTACGAAACGAGCGAAGCGCATGCAAATTTATTTTCTTATCAGTTTTTAGTTCAATTACTATCGATTTTTGTATGATTATTACTGCCTTTTGTTCTTACTTTGTTGAAATAAATGCATCTTTAAAATCACCAGTAGGTATTCAAGTGAAATAGTGCCTGCCTCATGAGCATTGCGCTGTAACATGTAAAAAACCAAATAGGGTTGGTATACACTCCAAATTCAAGCCAAAACTGGAAAGTAGTTAGTGATTTTTCTTAGATACAATGTGGCGTCACAATAGCAAAAAAAGCAATATTCCGTTGTTTTTTATTTTTTTACTCCCACTCCGTAGGGTTATTAAAAAAAATATACATGTTTTGTAGGTAGTTAAATTTCCTACAAATTTTAATCTGATACTTGTTTCCCTAGAATAGGCCATAACTGAATTACAGAGTCCTAAAGTTGGAAGTTTCACAAATTTCCGGAAAGTGCAATTTTAAAATTTTTTTAAAAAAGTGCATAAGTATCTCCGTAACTATCAGTCTTATAAATAAAATTTAAAACCTAAATTATAGAAAATTTTATTTTCTACAACATTGAGTACAACGCATTTGTAGCTAAAATGCACCAAGAAGAAGACATAAGCGAAAATCTGAAGAAAGTGGCTATTTCTTTCGGTTTTTTCAAAATTGCGGCGGGAGCGGAGGGGGGGATTCTGCATTTTGCATTTTAAACACTTACTAACCATCCTAGACAACATATCAAAAATTTATAACCACCGGACCTTTTGTAAGGTAACCCCGGTCTATTCACACTTTACAAAATTAATTCTAAACACTTTAAATTAGTATACATAGGTGAAACAGCCTAAACAGGATTTAGTCAACGTAAATGTAAAAAAAGTCGAAAATTAACATGAAAAAAATATGTTACTACTTGATGTGCACTGAATTTTAGTATTACAAAATTCTTCTTGTCTTGGGTAGATACTGTCTGTTCAAAATGTCTCGAATCTTCTAAATTAACTACTGACTTATCATAATGCTACAGTGATTATTAGAATCGCATTTCTAGTGAAACTAATTATATTAAACAGCTCAGATGTTTCTATCTATTACTTTACTTGCCACCACTACTTTTATAACCATTTAAATTGTACCTTTGGATACCCTGTGTTCTAAGAACAATCTCTGATAAGACAACATGATAAAAGGTTTTTTTTTAATACAAAGGCTTTGTACAACTCGAGTTCATTATTCCAAAGAAATAAAATATATCTGAAATATCACAAAATCACAAATTCCTCTTAGGCAGTGTAAAGTGTGCAATATAAATATTTCGAATGTATAGTGACATTCTAAATAGCATTAATTATTATTCTATGTATTTAATAGAAAATCTACGAGGGGGCATTGAAGAGGAAACCCAGTTGGCAGTCGTTAAAATACCGAAATCTCATGGATAGAATTCGATTAAAAGTTTAGGTGCTGCAGAAGCTTACAAGTAAGTAAACACGACTGAAGCTAATCAAAACACTAATCCGTATCCTAATGTTAAATACACCGCAGAAGCAGATTCCACGGGATACGCGGCATTAAAGGGACTTTCACTGGCAGAAACGAGCTTTGCGAGAAAAACGGTTGTACTTAAAATAGATTGATAAATACAGACAAATTAACGTCAATTAAGGCCTATAAAAGGGTCTCGATTTTCCTAGAACTATCGACAGGCGAGATCGATGCGTGTTACTGAATGCACTCATCCATTACTCACTGAGACGCGAACCGATTCGCCCGCCCCTGATTTTGTGATCAGAAGCAACACGATCGCTTTTTTGCTTCAACAAAACGCGAGCCGAAATACGTGTTTCGGAGTTAAAAATCGCTTTTAATTTTAGAAGCCATCTTATTGGACATTTTCTGATTGAAATGTCAAGAACGAGTTGCATCTCAAAGATTTATTAATTGAAATCATATAGATCATGTGCAACTGGGCATTGACGAGGGAATGTTGGTTGCTTTGGTGGAAAGATTCAAGAATTAAGTGAATTCGTACACATCTTAGGTTGTATACTTTTCAGTCGGTTAGTTCTAGGTATCTAAACACTGACTGACACCATTTTACAATTAAAGAAGCTTTTTACTGCTTGCATTTACATAGCGCATTAAAAAAAATTATTCCTGAGTGCTTATTACACCACCCCTCTTCCGGGTTTTTTATGTATAATAATTAAATTAAGATATCTACCCTATTTGCTTATTGAACAGAAGTAGTATCAATAATAATATATTTCGCACTTACCTTGTTACTTTTAAATGAATTCTTAATTGACATATCTCATTAATAAATATATGACATTGAAATTATGTAATTTAAATCTTTTCAAATGTACCTCGGCTAGCCAGCTTATTTAGCAATTAAGAACTCTATTTACTTCTCAGCTGAATGAGTTATTGCTAATATAAATATTATCTTTAGAATTGTATTTTGAATTATCAAATTATTATCAATTTGACTTGCTTTTTGAATCACACTATCTAGTACTTGAAATTGAACCTTATAATTCAGTTATAGTGTATTAATATGTTTGGCTTGACATTACATTTAGTAATCAAACTAAAGGTTGTCAAAATATTTAATTAAATTACTTGTTCCAAAAATGTGAGGTTAAACTTTCTTAAAGATAACTAGACCAAAAATAATACAATTTCTAAATATAAAAGCCGAAAACGTCGAGTACTCAAATCAATTCAAATTTGGAAAACTTATTATTCTAAATGTTCTCTAAATCTAAAATACAACGTTTTATTCTAATTTTGCCGTACCAAACTGTTATTAAAATACACCAACCTTCTCAAAGATGAACTCGTACCTGAAGTGTGTTTCTATATCAGCTCCAAACTGATCACAGTCGTCAAGCATCTCCTTTAAGATGTCGAAGACCCATAAAAACTCGTTGTAGCTGTCGTGACCGTTTAATATTTTGTTAAACGGTAGTGCAGCATGCCACAAACACAAACACTCGCACTAACTGATGACTTAAACACCAATAACCACTTGAAATGGTTTCTATTAATCTCCAAATCGCTTTGCGAATAATAATTGTGACTCCTTGGTCAGACTTTGATCGTGCAGAAGGCTATTCTTGCTAACACGTACCAAACTTCAATATTATTCTCACAATTAAAGGGATATTGTGAAAATAATTAAGCATTCTCACAGCATGCTACATTACATGCTTCAGTAGCCACTTTTCTATTACGATTTGTACATAAATGTTTCATTCATCCATTATCTGTAGTTTCTGTTATCATTCGGTATCGAAGACCATTCATAACGCGCGGGAAGTGCAATGGATATACTGCGCTGCATGCGATTTACATTACGGTTCCCAGTATAAAATACAGCTACTTGTAGCTCTTAAAGTCAAATACATTAGCAAACTTTATTGATAGAATTTTCTTTCTAGCTCTTAACTAAGCAAAAAAATGTTTTTCCTTAAATACTTTCTTTAGTTTAATATAAATAATCGATCGGGTGAATATCTTGCATATTATCCAAGTACTTACTTTAGGTATTTTGTAATCAGACAACTGTAGTAGTTTTGTTTTCTTGTTGATTTCTTCCTTTTTTTCTTGTACTATAGTTATAAGGGTGCCATATATTCAGGCGTAAGGTGATAACTAGTATGCATATTATAGATAATATTTTGATGAATATTATGAGTTACAATCCCAAAGCTGACAATATAACGCGAGTCGCTATATTGCCAGTATGACAGAAAGTCCTATTGGCCAATTCTTAAATTTTAATGATGACGATTGGCTCAAAATTTAAGAAATTATATTCTAATAATAATAATTACATCCCGTTCCAAACAAAAATAGTCTAAACCGTCACTTATTGTAATAATAGCGGAAAAACCCATCAAAAAATTTATTTTAGAATTTTTCAGTTAAACATAAAGAACGTATAATTAAAGGTATAATTATTTGAATCAATAAGAAACATGGTTGGAATGCTTGATCCTCACAGAAACATGGAAAATAAGTTATCTGAATATTATTAAATATTATGGGTATAATGTGATTTACAACAAGGGTCTCATTAATAAAAATTACACCGCTATTGTTTAGTTCAAAAATACATATAAAATACATGCTTATACTATTGTAAATATTGGTGAACATCGTGCTATACAAATTAAAGTTCAAGAAAAATACATTATAATAACTATTTGCAATATACAGACCTCTCTCGACATGTCCTGAAAATTTTGTATTAAGCCTCAAGAGTTATTTGGTAATCTTAGCTAAAATGTGGAATATTGTTTAGTGGTTGGTAATATTAACATAAATATACTGGAAGAGAATAATATTACCTCAGATTACTTAAATACTTTAAGCGTATATGCTTTAATATACATGATAAATACAGTAACTAGAATAGATGGTAATATCGGTTCCTGCATAGATCATTTATTTTTAAAGCGATATAAGTTATAAAGAATAATTTTCAACAATACCTGTTACAAATTAATGTTACCTGCCATTGCGCCCCATTGATCAATATCAAAATTTTCAATTCTTGAATTCAAATAAACTAAAATCACATGGACTAAAATATATGAACTAGATAATGTTGATGAAGTCGCAAATTGTTTTGTAGATACATTAACTAACTTAACAAAACTTAATACAAAAATAGACAAACAAAAAAGATGTCAGATCAAAAGAACGGACTGGATAACGATGGTACTGGCTAACTCAATTAATATGAGAGATCAGATGTATAAAAAATCTGGTGTGATACACGCACACAATTTCCTTTTACAGTGATCTTATGATTAGCCAAAAATTTGATTTTTAATTTTTAAGCATTTGTCAAAATTTTACAACAATTAAAAATTCTACAGAAACCGTACAAAATTGAATTAGTTGAAGTTAACTAAAAAACAACATTTTAAAGGCATTCAACTGGAAAATCACCTATCTCACATCAATGCATATTAAAAATGTAATAAAAATCTAACGTTTGAAAAAAAAAACTGAAAAATCACAAGAGTAAACACCATACTTCCGGTTATGGCATCTCCTTCAAAAGCTTGCTGTCGCATCTAGATAGTACACAAAACTTATACCGGGTGTCCACTTTTCAACTGGAACATAAGGATTTAACATTGTTTTTAGCAATTTCATTGATTCCTGCTCGCCAATTCAACCTACAGAAAATGTTTTGGTATCAATGAAAAGAAAATTAAACAATTTTTGTCAATTTTTCATTAAAAAACATTAATAAAAAGTTTCATGTTTTTAAATATGAGTTGCCTTGACTTGAAAAAAGTTGACAGTTATACTAAAATTAATTTGTTATTTGATGACATTCAGAGTTAGTTAAGAAGCTTTTACTTTATAAAATTAACGAATACTTGAACAAAGAGGAGTTGTTATAGTTAACACATATTACAGTGTGGTTAGTTTGCGTAGAGTGAAGGATATTTTTCAATTAAATTTGACAAATATAATTTAATTTTTGATATCATTAAATGCGCAATAATTTTCTCTTTCAATTGATTCCCAAACATTTTCTGTAGCTTGAATTGGCGAGCAGGAATCCATGAAACTGCTAAAAACAATGTTAAAGCTCTATGTTTCAGTTTGAAAGTGGACACCCGGTATATGAAGTTTCAACGTCATACCTTTTTTTCGTTTTTGAGATATTCTGTTCAGACGCACACAAACTAACAGACCAATGAACAAAAACATGTTTTTTGGTTTCAGGGAACCCTAAAATGTGAAGATCTGTTGAAAACTCAATTTCGAATTCTTGGGGTGAATCCACTACTCCCTTTAGTGTAAAAGGATGTAAAAAATGATTAAAGACCCGCATAGCATTAAGATTAAACAAGACTTTCTTAAGTACAAAAATACTTTGAATCAACTATTGAAAAATACAAACTAAATAATTATTAACGTATGGAAATTGATAACAACAAAAATAATAGCAGACTCTTATGGAACACTCTTAATTAAATTAGTAATAAACAATAACACACGTTCAAATAATCTAGTTGAAAAAATAAAGACTGAAAATAATGAGATTAATCGTGATAAAATGTAAATAGCTAATGTATTAAATAATTTTTATATTAATATAGGTGAAACACTAGCAAAGATTATAAAGCCCCCTACTGCTCCACCTAAAAAAAGTTTATTATAAGGTAAATATTTTTTCCAAATGTAGTTAAAGTAACCGAATTAATTAAATCATTAAAAACAGGAAGGGCTCCTGTAATTGATATAATAAAATCTGAAACATCGGAATCTTAAGAAATTGTGGAGCCATTAATGTATTTGTTCAACAAAGTACTTGAAATTGGCGTATTTCCTAAAAATTTTAAAATAGCTGTAATCGAACCAATTCATAAGAATGGTGATGAATGGGACCCGTCTAATTGCAGGCCAATATCATTTGTTAATTTCAAACTTAAGCAAATTGTTGGAATACGTAATAAAAATCGGAATACTCAAGTTTGTCACCAATCCTGAAGATAATATATACGATGCAGAAAAGAGTGTTAAAAATAATATTTCACGAAGGAAATACGTATCCATCTGATCACTTACATCAAGAAGCCAAAATTTTAGACATAAAGCAAATATATTTCCTTAAAATCGTATGTACACAGTTTAAAAATTAATGTTCAACGTTCAATCTATAATTTTTTTAAATCAATAAATTGCGTTGGTCCAAGGCATTTCAATTTGCTTCCTCAAGAATTAAGAGGCAATTAGTCGCTACACAGTTTCCAATGGAATGTAAAAAATATCTTTAAAAAACTAGATTGAATCCTATACTTAAATTAAATAGGCTTTTTCAGAACCTTTAATAATTTAAAGCTTTGCTTTTGTGAGATAACCTTGTTTATTTAATTCTAACTAATTAAAATTGAGTTTGTCAAATTAATTCCATTAATGAAAATTAAATAACCCTGCTAATTAATATATTGCTGTGATTTTCGCTTGTACGTTAGAGATTAACAAGTTAATATAAGTAACTAACAAACCTCATTTGAAAAAGAAAAAATTGCAGGCACAAGCAGATTTCCTTGTAGAATTAAATCGATCATTGTACCAGTCACATTTAGGGCATATGTTTGTTTCGAAAGTAAGATTTAGGAGATTTTTGTAAATAGTAGCCAAATAATTCATAGTAATTTAAGTTAAGCACATATGCTAAGTGCATGCCAAACAACATCAAGTGCGTTCGAGGCATTTTCATAGTTTTCCAGAAAAATGTGCAGTTACATTTTGGGAAAACCAAGCTAAACTATACTTGAAAATCCCATTTTCAGCCACACAAAGGGCCAGCAAATGATTAGGGCCAGATGTTAATTTTAGTGAGCACAGAATAAAACATTTTTGGACACGTTTTGGTGTGGTTTTCAGTGCGATTATGATAAAACTTTAAATGCAATGCATACGGTTCAAGGTTGTGTCAAATCGGGTCCAAACACAAGAAAGCATACATTAGGAGCACTGTAGAAGTAGATGGGGCCGTTGTGGTACGTTGGAAGCTGCTATTGGGCCTGGCCTGAATTCCGATAGGGACCGAGGTCGCCGACAATTCAAACCATGAACCCCAACTGTAGAATTCGGAGGAGCATGTGTGTGTTCCAGATCAGGGAATCTGCAAGCAAAGAATATTGAATATTGTGTATATGAAGGCTACGAATTTACGTACCAGTAAAATTAGAGTTGTTACGAACCAATTATTGCAGCAAATATGCTCCCTTAAGGAGTCCGTGCAAGTTATAAAGCAGATACATGCTTGGAGGAGGCCTTAGGTCGGCTTCTCACGAGGCGTTTTTGCAGCGCTGCAGAGTGGCTCCGTTGAGTGGCAGGGCACGCGATTGTGTGGCGCGTTATTGCGTCGATCAGCAGCGCCACCAAGTGGCGTGCCACGCGTTTCGCCGGCGCTGCAAGGTGAAACCAAAATAGGTAGTTTGTCACTTGCAGTGCATCGAGATGGACGCAGACGATCTTTTGCCGTTTCTGCTTTTGCGCAAAAAATTAAAAAGAAACCTAAAAAAACGCCAATTTTGAGTTCATACGCATCTTCTATCTCGAGTATAGAAAGGTCTGCATCATACCTTGTACGATGATCTTCGAGACTCTGACGATAAGTTTTATATGCATTTCCGCATGAGGAAAAACACCTGCGGCGGCGCTTCCGAGAATCGCTGCCCGCCACTAGTGGCGCTGAGAGTCGCGCCGTGTGAAGGGGTCTCACGACTAGCAGCGCGCGCTTCTGGTAGCGGAAATCTGCTACGAGTGGCTCAAACGCGCCACCGCGCGTTCGTTGAACGCTCCGTGTGAAGGCGTCTATTTAAAACAATGTTTCCCTACCAGCGGCGCCACTCTGCAGCGCTGCAAAAACGCCCCCTGAGAAGGCACCCTTAGGCCGGCTTCTCACGAGGCGTTTTTGCAGCGCTGCAGAGTGGCGCCGTGGAGTGGCAGGGTACGCGATTGTGTGGCGTGTTATTGCGGCGCTACTGTGTAGCAGGCAGAACTGCTAAGTCGCTCAGCAGCGCTACCACCGGCGTTGCCAGGTGAAACTAAAATCGGTAGTTTGTCACTTGCAGTGCATCGAGATGGACGCAGTGTCGATTTTGGAAACTTCCCTATCCATTTTCACAAGCACATACAATACAACTGAATTTAACGGTAACCCGCAACAAACTAAAAAGTCAGTGTTGCCGTTGGCCTGACGTAAAATTATGGCATGATGTTGCCAAAATTATGTATAAATCGGCAGCACTGGCTTAGTTCTGCGGCTGCGCTTCCGAGAATCACTGCTAGCCGCTAGTAGCGCTGCGAGTCGCGCCGTGTGAAGGGGTCTCGCGACTAGCAGCGCGCGCTTCTGGTAGCGGAAGTTTGCTACGAGTGGCTCAAACGCGCCACCGCGCGTTCGTTAAACGCTCCGTGTGAAGGCGTCTATTTAAAACAATGTTTCCCTACCAGCGGCGCCACTCTGCAGCGCTGCAAAAACGCCTCGTGAGAAGGGACCCTTAGTAATCATATTGGAGCCTTCATCTACTGGTAGAGCGGTTGGATTACGTGATTTAAGGCGATAGTGTAGCCCGCAGAGTAGACGACAAGCAATGTGTGCAGATCTCCGTTAATAAAATTTTCCCCTCGAATATAACATTCAACACATGTGCAGCAAGGTTGTGGAACTACTTCTTCGGCAGCACATCTTGGTTTGGTGTGACACGGAGACCTAGCCATGCTAAAATCGCTTTGTCACGGCGCGAGCTCGTTGGATATAATTTTTGGTACATGTGTGCTTCGAAATAGACTAAAGAGAATGGTGTAATTAGTTTTGTGTTTAGAAGTAAAATTTATATGTAATTAATTTAAGCATTTTTTTTCATAATAACGTTAGAAGTTTATTGATTTTATTGTGCGTGTCACTTGGCAATTGTGTTTAAACTGACGTTAATTTCAGCCTGTACATAATTACAACGGGCACTCAACAGCTCAAAAGCCGCCGAAGGCTGTACACAGCAACACGTTTGAGCGTTTTGAGTATGCTATCTTAACTAGGTAAACTAAGTTTTAAGACTGGGGTTTCATATGATCTCAAATCGAAAGCAAGGGTGGGAGATATTAGATGATTGAAATTTTGCTAACTCATCAGCATATAATTGTGGGAATCACAAGCGAATTTTAATGGTTACCAAAAATAGCCATGGGCGTTTTCAGGCTTGCAAGCTTGACCTGAATAGAATTTACGACTCGCTAATGTGCTTTTTAATTTATTGATTTATCCGTAAGCACGACTGGGATAGAAGTAGGATATTTTTTATTTCAAACTGAGCTAGCCAAGAGCAAAAAGGGAAAATAATTTACGAAAATTAAACAGAAATATGAGACTAATAAGAGCGCATTACAGAATTGACCCCCAACGATGGGCCAGCGAAACTACTAATTACAAGATTGTTTTCCTATTTAATTGATTCTCTACTTCAGATCCCTTTATTGTCAAACTTCTGGGAAACAATTGTATTTTATAATATAATCATGCAATCAACTCAAAACACGAGTATCAGTAGCAGCTAAACTATGGGATGTATATACATTGACTGAACAAGGTTCTAGGTCTAAAAGAATATTATATCATACACACATTTTCGTTTTTTTCCGTTGAATCTTCATATAATTTCCAGTAATAACTTAAATTTAGTTTATACTAACACTGTTATTGCAGGTGGTGTTCTAAAATGCTGATGTGATTGTTGCCAAAAATGAAGCTGATGTAGAGTGCAAGTGCTCATTTATAAATTATGTAACTGCGTTCGTCATAACTCATAAGTTATTGAATTCTACTAAGCCAACTGGAAAAAATAAATAATGTTTTGTTGACCCAATAAGTAACTATTTCAGCCACTTGCTTAAGTAAGATAACAATCCTTTTTTATAGTATCTATGTAATTATCTAGTATTTAACTGGAATCTGCCTTTAGTAGTCATTTATGTATTAAAGGCATAATGAATGGATTATAGCACGATGGAGCGACGCAAAGCGGAGAGCTTTAAATTTCCTAACAGTTATAATGATAATTAGGCACGTACAATGTTTTATTTTATTTTGGTTCTCAAGAGGCACAAAATTCACGGATTCATTATTTTGGGTACAAACTACTGCGTCATCGTTGTAATGGCGCTGTCATTTTTTGATGTACTCGATTGATGGTTTTGCTATACTATATTGTTGGTGCTTGTTATACTGCTTAGCAACTTTATAGACCCTAGGACCATAAAAGTCAGTTTACGCCCGCTATCGAGGGCCAATAAACAAGATTATAGTTCCAAAATGAAATAAATGTTATTTTTCGAAAACGTATATCGCTTTACTGCTAGTTTAACACTTTAAACTAGGAAGCCAAGGAAATAAACATTTTTAGTTGGAAGCGCTCTTGTTCCAAATGCAAAGGTCACTTGGAAACTTACAGTTCCACTAGAATTAATTGTGACGTCTAAGATGGCTAACCTAGCAATCAGTAACTTTCGATCTCGGAATACTGCAATTAATAGAGATCAATGGTAGTCTAAAACTAGGGATTGTACCGAACGACTAGGTATAATTGTGCAAGGATTACTGGCACTGATGAGTCTACGGAACAAAACGAGAAAATTGGAACCTGATCGTCGATGCCTGGAATGGAAAGTCAGGACCATTAAGTATAATTAATTCCCGAGGTCTTACATTTTTTCAAGTTAACTAATGGACACAGGATTTAGATTACACGACAAAAATTTGCTTAAACTGAAAAGCAGCAAAATGGTGCAGAGTGAGATTTACGTTTATAATAAGCAGCGTCTGCCCATAATGCAGCAAAAAAGTAATAACACCCCAGTTTGACTAATACTTCTGTCAGTGTAGCGCAAGTTTACAAGATTTAACTTAAGTAAGACGTGTGGATGTTGTCAAATGCCAAGTGAACAGCGTACGTTCATAAATAAGAGTTGTTTTATTAATTACAATTACGCTTAAGATTAATTCGTACTGAGATGTGTATAATATATGTAATGTTTACGAAAAGCGGGTACACTGATGGTCTGGTGTCACTAACCCTCGTTGAGATAAGCGAGATGAGTACAGTGGCGAAAAGCCATTTCAATGAATCCAGTACGAATTAGCTTTGTAACACCAACGATACTGGAATGTAGTTTAACGTGTTTCAAGAAATAGTTATTAACGTCATGAGGCCGATATACCGTGTGTCCACAGGAGGACGCACCATAGGGCTAACCTAATAGAATAGAAAGATCGGCTAATGCTGTGATCGCCGGCACGCTAAAACGTTGTTTTCTGGCTTCTGACTCGCCACTGTATGAAACAATATTGTTATAAATGGTACAAGAAAAGGGACGGTGGTCACAGCACTGGTTGATATTTATATTCTATTAGCATTATCTTATCTCTATGGTGCGTACTCCTGTGGACACACGGTATAGCAAATAACAGACGCAGTAGGGTATTATGAAAAATGTTTTAATAGTAGCCTCTTGTAATGCTTCAAAAAGAGATAAATCAATATTGGAAATCTTAAAAGTTTTAAAGTTACCACATAGAACTAATATAGCTACTAATTAATGTAAAAGCGAAACAGCGAATATAGCAGCTCGTTATTAATTGAGTTCGGCGGGGCAATTGTTTTTCTTTTATGTTAAACCAATTTGCCCGCTCAAATACAAGTATGGCAAACTGAACAACTAAAATTAAACATTCAGCACATCACTCTATACTACTATTTGTTTTGCAGATGCTTGCAAAGGCGTAAATTCTGAAGTTGAGGGAGAATTTCTGAGCTTGCTAGTAGTTTTTATTTACAATTTAAAATTCCTGCATAGCTCCGTCCAAAGTAAGCGCCATTATAAGTGAACGTAGGACTTAGATAAGCTTAAGGTTATGTGAACAAACAGTTATTTGACGTTCCATCCTAAATTAGATTCCAAGATGGCAGTTGCAAAAGATTCAGACATTATTGTGTTTCATATAACAAATTTTTTACTATTGGTTCACAACTGATGCAGCAAATTTCTATTTCTCATGGCATTTCTTTAGTTGAAATTGACGACTTTAGAAACATTATGTTACTAACAAAAGCACCAGAATTTTGAAAGTTTTTACATTTACTGTTCTACAGGGCGTTTTCATTTGTTAAGCGAGCTTGGAGCTGTATGATGCGTGGCGACACAGGTTTTTAAATCAATATCAGCTATTCTAGGTTTGATTGGTTGTCTCTATACCTGTGCAGAATAATTATTTGTTATAAGATCATATGTGTAAAACTGGAAGCGTGTACAATTTTTTGTCCTACTTTAATTTTTTATGGTTTGCAACGGCCAACCTCTCATAGATGCCCGAATATATTGCAAAGGAACCCCTATCTGGTGCTTGTTTGTAATTATTTATTTATTTTGGTATAAAAATAATATAAGTAAAAATTAAGGGCAAAGACCCTAGTACACACAATTCTCGGTTTATATTTTTATACTGTACTCAACCTATGCCTGTCAGTAAATTAGGGCTGGTTAAAATGAACTGTAAATAATTAACTGCACAAATAAAATGGTTGAATGCCCCTCTTTCTATTTTATTTAACTGCAATACCAATTACGCTAGCTCTCAGCAAACAAAAAACCTCTTATCTCTTGTGTTGGGTTCATAAACGAACTATATTCTCAAATTTTAGGTTATTTGTCTCAACATAGCTCGTTTGCTAGTTATTAGTAGATAAAATTTACAATCTCGTAAATTGACAGATGAACACAAAATGGTGTTTGCGTACAGCTTGAAATTGAACGTTTAAAATCGTGAAATACAGTGAAAACACGTTAGGTAATTATTTGAATATTTCCGCTTGGCAACTATTAAAACATGGCCTTCATTGTTTCTCAGGATGACGTAGAATGCACGTCGATTTTTCATTTGTTTATGAAGCTCGATTCTGTCCGATTTCGCCAAAACCTGGTGACGTCGTTCGAGTCTTGAAAACCACGAAGTAATTGGACTTTTGGAAAAACGCTAGGCTTCTTCGGCAAGGTTTAATCTTTGATTTAAATCGTTTTCCCGAACGCTGACACTCAATTTTTAGATCTATCCTACCTCCTGAAGTTCGCTTCATTGCTGGCTTCGGCGCTGGTCGTAGTGACGGTGCTAGAATATCTCAGGTTGTAGCTGCTTCCCTGCCCGCCAATGTTTATTCGGACATTCTTGCAGACTCGACTGATGCCCTGGACTGCTAACCTCTGACTTCTGATGGTAATTTCCGTCGTAGTCGAAGATCCTAATTTTCAGTTGGATGGCTCCCGAATCCTCGGAGATGGGATTTGTAAAAATGTATATTTTTCGTTGCAGAAACTGCTGCAAACGTTAGCACAGGTACACTACCACATTGGCAATCAAATGGACCACTTTTTATATTATAAAAAATGCTTATTTATTATTATAAAAATTAATTAAATGTGGAGCACAAATTCGACAACCTTCCAAATTAATTTTATTCAATTGTTCCTAGACAAAAAGCTAAGATACGGTGTTATTCTACTATCGATTGGAAATTAGGTTTGATAATATTTACCACCAATAGAATACAGTTTGATCACATAGCTTACAATCTAACATTTTCTTAAAATCTAGAATATTGCCTTTTTGTTTATAACCAATATTGTTGCATAGCGTTGCACTCACAAACGTTTTTAATTTTACTGCTCCGCCTTGTGCATGTACCTGTAATTACTGATTTTTTATAGAGGCATCTTTTTTTCTATTGCTAAATTTTTTTACCGTTACTATCTGGAACCCCTTTCGCATTACTTACCTAAGTGAAAACTAAAACGCCCGAACGCTCAAGTTTCCACTGTGGCCTCGTTTGCAAGCGACGTAACCACTCAGTCAACGTAATGCAGTTAGCTAAATTTCGATCGGCACTTTTAGAGTTACCGGCAAGTTCCAAAAAAATCAGCGATTCTGTTTGCTTGAGAATTCCCTCGTTACCCGAGAGCTGTAAAAACTTTATCGATGGCTTCTACTTCGGAGTACCCCTCTGGTTCTAGGCCTAGTTCGAGTTTGGACCTCATCGCTTAAGTGCTTTGTATGCTGTGACGTTTGCTAGCACCCTCCACACTGTTTGGGGGATATTTGGTTCACCTTCTGCAGAAGCGTGACGCTCTCAGATAAGTAGCATACGACTTAATGATCTGTGTTAATGATATTTGTACCGCACAAGATGTGTAAGAAACTGTAGCTATTCTTAGCATGTTATTGTACATATTACTGATTTAATTTTAAATTGCGTATTGAATTGTGCTATTGACTGCTATGTTAGCGTTATTTGAGGTGCAGCTTTCGTGTAACACCCAATAAAAAATATAGAATTTCTGTACTAGCTACTTTATGCAGCGTTGTGTAATGAATCTAATGCACTAATTATAGCAGATATTGTGTTATATCTTACTGGCATTACACTGAGTTTATAAGTTCTCGATCTATCTGAGGTTGCTTTTTGTAATTGAAAAACCTGTTAGCGCTCATCATATTTGGTAATTACATAATTTAATGACCTGCACGCCGTTTTTACTGGGTCTAGCTGGCGGACCCTCAAATATAATCGCGTAGCGTTGCGATATTTGAAGTTTTTTAAAGAATATATAGTTAATAAGGCACTTAATCTGTGCTACATTTGCTTTTTTTAATTTGTGGTGTTACGTGACCTTTGTCTTATTTAATAAAACCCCAAAAAAGGAAACAAGTTTCTGTGTAACTAGTTTAACTTACATTTAACAATATCGTAAGTAGATATTTAATATAACGAATAAAGGCATTATCAATATTGTTAAGTTAAAGAATATTCCATAGTCTTTTTTACGCAGAACTAATTTTATACCCCTGCGACTCCTGTAAATCTACTTTTTGCCTACTTTTTTGCATTGAACTGGGGCAGCTGTGGCCCCATGATATTTCTAATAATTGTATTTGAAACATTAGGAATATATCGTTAAACGGTTTCTTGTTCCCTGTATAAGTTTATAAATGATTTATCATACTCTTGATCTTTACTAAATTGGCAATCACCTTACGCCAGGTATTTTTTTTAATAGAGTACTCTACACTAAAACTATTTTAATGTTTCTTTTGTGCTTTCACGATCAGTATTTCGTATTGTCAGTAACAAAGAAACGCTACGGCCACATAACAACAAAAATTAAGCCGTCAGGCTAATTAACCAAAAATAGAGACCCGTGAATATATGAAATACTGTACCAGGCACGCTAAGCATGCAGTGTTTGATATAAAAATATGCGGCCTTTGGTCAGCTACAACATAAGATATGTAAAATAATTCTGACTGGCGACTGAAAAAGCTTAGAGGTATGTTTAGTAAAAATGAGCCAATCGACCCCCAACCTTCGCACCGTCGTCCAATGCAACGCAGCTGCTATAGACAATGGGTTCGGGAAGTTTAAATAACCTCGACATTGGAAGCAAGATTTATTCGATATCTACCACCAAACCTTCCCTGTTCGCGTGGAGCCTTTGGCAGTCGATCTCTACTGCCAAACCACTCGTTCGACCAGAGTATTACAGCATCCTCGACGTTCGAACCTCAGTGGTTGTTTCGCAGCGATTTCCTCCCCTGAAAGCCGATCCATTCCCGTGAATATATGAAATACTGTACCAGGCACGCTAAGCATGCAGTGTTTGATATAAAAATATGCGGCCTTTGGTCAGCTACAACATAAGATATGTAAAATAATTCTGACTGGCGACTGAAAAAGCTTAGAGGTATGTTTAGTAAAAATGAGCCAATCGACCCCCAACCTTCGCACCGTCGTCCAATGCAACGCAGCTGCTATAGACAATGGGTTCGGGAAGTTTAAATAACCTCGACATTGGAAGCAAGATTTATTCGATATCTACCACCAAACCTTCCCTGTTCGCGTGGAGCCTTTGGCAGTCGATCTCTACTGCCAAACCACTCGTTCGACCAGAGTATTACAGCATCCTCGACGTTCGAACCTCAGTGGTTGCTTCGAAGCGATCTCCTCCCCTGAAAGCCGATCCAAGCTTCAGCTTCGCAATAACTTCTTCCAGATCGAACCTCCCGTCGCTCGGCACTAGACACCTGCAGCAACCTCAACGGTCGAACCTCTTGTTGGCCCCGAGCCCCACGCTCCCGTCCAGTAAGTGGCAGTCCCAGTTTGCTAGCGCCTCTTCGGGCCCTTGCCAACCTCGAGCCCGGAATCACCGCTCCGTAGAAGAACCACATGAGCCTAAACCTTTAGCGTCATATTGTAAAAATTAATTTGATTCAGTATTAACCATTAGAATGGTGGCTATTAACGGCAAAACCTACCACCTCAACAGACATTTAAAACGGCAACCTGTAACCAATTTTCGATCTTTATTTTATCTGACATGTTTTAAAGGAAGGGGTAGCGAGAGCTGAATTACGTGCTAATACCCAGCTCAGAGATTAAACAAATTTTATTTTCTTATTTTAGAAGGTCCTCTATTGGTGTTTAAGACAAACCGCCGCCCTGCAGTAAATAATACTTTGTCATAAATTGAAGACTACTCACGTATACTGCTGGCTACTTATGTATTTATTTGTTACTTGCAAATTAAATTTTGTTAGAAAGGTAGTCAGCACCAAAACTCTAATTTTAATGACGTATTGTTACACAAATGAACTTAATTTTGTTAAAAAATGCTAGGTAGGAGGTCCACTTCTTTCATTATTTCGTTGCCTCTTTCTACTATGGCCATATTTTTTATGGGTTTTTTCCAACAACTAAAATTTATAGTTATGATATTATGCGAATGGATTACATACATAAGAAAAATATGACATAATATTTCTAATACAATACGGGTTAAAAAAAATTACTAAAACAGTCAATACAATTGTCACACTATCAGATATGTGGTGAGCAGAATGCTCACAAGCACGTTGTGGCATAAAGGACATCCCGTCAACCAACTGAACCTTGCTATTATTACTTGCTAAAACAACTAGTTTCTCATTTCTTGGTTTAATGGTAACATATAAATTGCAGTACAAAATTTAGTATAACATCTGTACTATATTTTTTAATGATTTTATTCTGATGAGTATTTAAGAATCAAAGCTTTACTAACAAAGAAACTGTATCTATGGAGATACTTTTATATTTTGATGTATAATGTTTTCTCATCAAATTAGGAAAATCTAACTACTTGATTGGATTGGTTTCTACAAAACTCCTTGGCAGTGGGCAAAGCGACGCCGCTGCTTTAATTGCAACACGAGTTCGAAACAAAGCTTCATCGACAATAGAGTTCCAGGATAATTGAATAGCAAACTCGTGAAAACACGGAGATGCTGCAGAAGCGTTTCTTTGCCGCTGTAACCGCGCGACGTCAAATTCCTAACTAGTTTAATAGACATGAGAATTCTAGTAAATGTTCCAAACGAGCTGCAACAGTCCATTAAGCTGCAAGCGAACCATCAGCGAACTGCAAGCAGTGGAGGTAGAACGGCGTGATATGTCACAAGAGACGAGTTCAGGTTACCAGATGCAGAAAGGACATGTGTTTGACAGGCTGCATTCCGGGGCGTATTTCGCATTCCGGCTAACGAGCCGCAATGTCCGCCGGTAATTGTCTGCGGCCCCGGGGCCGGGATGTGCTCCACATCCTAGTATTTAGCCGACGTGCATATATTGTATTTCTGCGAAATTAAAGCGCATTATCACCTGCTGCGCTCTGCGAACGAACGCCGTTGTTTGTTAACGCTGTTAATACATCATTGATTACCGGCTTTATTGAATGCTAAATGAGCTTGCTGTGTGCTTTCGTGTTGCGCCATTGCAGGCTTTAAGCTTCCGTGCCGATAGTCGAGGTAGCAAGTTGTTATGGGGTCTAGTGTTGGACGAGGCAGTAATTTATTGTAGCTGCTGAGTCGTTGTATCTGCGTGAAATGGCTCACTAAAGTTGAATTTAGTGGATTGGCACTACAACTGTCACCTCAGAACTTCACCTAGTTAGGAACTGTGAAAACCGAACATAATAGGAGATTTCATCAATTGTTACTATGTTACTGTTACTGACGTGATTTCATAGAAAATAATTAGAGACGGAAGGTAACACCGGGGATCTCATAAATATGTGGAATAAAGTAATTTCCTTGTGGTTGTAGTAACCCTAATGACAGTCTATAAGCAGTTAAATGTATCTACGAATTGTTGTCTCTCTACCATGTAGGTACTTGACTATGGATGATGAGAAAAAGCATTATAAGAACACACAAGGATATATGTATATCTTAAAATTATATTTTATTTTTATTAGCAAATGAGATAGGTAAGATAATTTTAATAATGATTCTGACATATTATCCCACCTTCTTAACAATTCAAACCACACTACTTTTTCTAAACCATCTCCGTTCCAAGTTCTTCTGCTCTTTTTAAATTTTATATTGGGTTTTAAGCTTTATTCATTTTTCTATGTGGACAACAATAACATTATTATGTATTTGAGAATTACACAACAAATAAACATAAACACACATACATATATGTTGTAATGGTGCTATACATAGAGCACGTGAATACAACACGTTAAAAGTAAAATGAGAAAGTCTCAAAATACGTAGACGGTAGGTGAAGGAACGAGTAAATGAACTAGAATCTGACCAAGATCTTCCGAATGCTCAAAGAATGCTAACTGAATACCCAAAACGCAATGGTAGCACCTCTTCGTATGGTTCCTTCTATAGACTGTTTACGCAAGAAGAGCGGTTGGTTTATTATCCCTAGCGCTGCCGAAGGTATGCTTCGTAAACTCGGACTTACAATGAACCATTGTACTCAGAGTGGAAAGCTTGGGCTTCGAAATTCGGATTTACTACTTTCATCATTCTATCTTTTATATACAAGCCTTGACGGGCCTATGAGAAGCTGAGTCGAACACTTGGCTTTTTGTTCTGAAAGAGGTTTTTGGAATTGAGTGTTGTAGACTCGTATATTGCGTTTCGCCGATGGCGTAATTTACCTGGCTTTTGTATGGTGTCTTTTTTTACCAGAACATTTGAACACAAGCCCGCTGTAGCATCTCTGATTCCCTGTACTTTAGTTGTACTAATTTTTTTTTGACGGCCTATTTTGAATAACTGGACCCTTTTTGAAATTGCAGAAGCTAGGTGTATCTGTTTAGCATATAATTCAATTTTCGACATTTTATATATTACGCTGCATATCTTGTCGCGGTTTCACTTGGGCACCCGCTGGTAGCCCACACAGCTGTAGCACAATGTTTCACTTTTTATTAGTGCCTTTGTACGTCTTTCGCGGGGCACATGCTGGATTTTTACTGTGTTCCGCAGCAAAAGTTTACCTGGTGTTGTTATATCTGCTAATGTGTAGTGTATCATTGATTTCAATAGTTTATTGGTTATTCATCCACTGAACGTCACAACTAGCCTATATGCATTATTGTTACATTTAATTCCTATCCTTAGCTAATTTCTTATTAATATCGACATTTTTACATCTGCTTTCTCTTATATAAACCGGAATTGAACAAGTAGTCTAATTTTTGAGGTTTTCTTGACGATTCCAAATCACCTCTATAGATATAGATTCTAATTACAAACCTTTTAAAATTGTATTGTTACATATGGGTCTATCATTTGAGGTACCTTCTAAATGTATTGCCATCCAGGTAATATTGACATTTCATATACATTTTGCAAATTGTAGGTTGGTAGAATGTTTGTACAGTTTTTAATATCCTTAATTTAGTTGCTCTTGATTATTGATGTACTAATTTTAATTAATATTTACATTTGTCAATAATTTCCAACCTCCTAAAATTAAAGTTTGTCGATTTAAATTTTTGACGCAGTTTGCTACCAGAGTCTTTTTCTTCATTGACCTTTTCCTAATTCCAAGTCTATCCATACTTTCCCATAAGGCACTTTGACCTTTCCCTATTATCAGCTTGTAGGTCGAAGCATACCATCCAGATCCAAACTCTGTGCTCAACGTTGTCTGCATAGTCTTTAGGTTCATGGCACCTTGATAGCAGAAGTTTCACCTATTTCCTTGTAGATACTTCACCACTATGTGGTTAAATCCTTCAAATTTGTTTGTCGTCTTATTCTTTAGTAAAGAACTAGAATATGATGCAGCAATTCGGAGTACATCCAAAATCGACCCTCTCAGCTTGCTTTCTGCAGCAAGCGCCTTTGCACTAGCAGCAGAAGTAGAAGGCTTCTCAATTGTCGCTGTATTCTAGCTGCCATCACGTTCAAATTTCTTTCGAACGATCGTCTTTCCATCTTACAAAAGTAATCCTTGCAATTCGTATGCAATCCAAACACGTGATCCACCACGTTCAAGACATCTGCTCTCAAACACTTTGCTCTAAGAACTTCAGATGAATTCTTTTCTACATTATGGTGTACCGCATATGCAACGCCTTTACCAATACTATCCAATTTAGCCTCAAAAATATATCTTTCCTACTTTGCATATGTCGTTTGACCCAATAAATCTCTGAGCTTTGTGTTCATTCTTCGCAAAGCATGATTCTTACATTCGACTTTTTCCACAATCTTGTAGTCATTTACGTTGTCATAATAAACCAGCTTTATGCTGTTGTAGACGCTTATATCTCATATTATGCATTTCCATGCTCTTCTGAAATCCTTCAAGTATCACACTGGGTTCCATTGCAGATGAATTTCCCGTCCAATTCTGATAGCAAACATGCTGTTCAATTTATGGAGGAATATACACAAAGAATCATGGAAAATTAACAGGGCTATGCAATCAACATCACAGTAGTTCATTTACGTTTTGTGAATGGTCTATACTTGATCAGAAATATTATTTACATCGACAGTTCTATAAAATTTTTGAAAATTATAGTAGTCTTCTAAAAACTTTGTTTCAAATGTGTACCATGTGTTGCATAACCCTGTTCATTTTCAATGATCGTGTGTGTGCATCTACTCTTATGTGTACGTCGGAAAACAGAGGACAAGTGTTCTCTTTTAGCAGCAAGATTATTGCTTCAGCTAAATACCAAATAATGCATCTTATATAGCGAAATTATAACTATTGGAAATGAGAATGGGAAATCTACAGCCAAAAGTCGTCATGGGTAGAGGATTTTGGGAAGACCATAAAGCTCAGGGAGCTTTGAATCAATCTTCGTTATATCGTGTGTTCCAAAAAAAAACTGATTTAAGGTAGGCCTTGGAAAGAAAGATAGAAAATCTAGTAATGTCTTAACTTAAGTCTGTAGGTGAATGTCAGATTGCATTTTGTTTATGAAAACATCTGCCACTGTGACAGACAAAAGTTTACATTGCATCAAGTTTACTCGTACCAAGCAAAGAGGAAAAAAAGATGCATTTACACAACAACAATAGTCAATAAAAATTGCTTTTATTTAGTGTTTTGTATATTTTTAGTAAAATAGTTCAAGATCAAGATGTAATTTAGTTCTCTTTGACTTTATGGTAGTTCATTTGCTTTAATCAAGTTATGGCAAACTTCAGTTTGATCATGGCATGCTGCGAATGAGTTTTTTTAAAACACACGGTATATTAATGGGCGTTCCTAATGATTTTCTAAGAGAAATGGCTTTCTGTTCGATTTCGGAAATTGGGTTGGAGAAAAGTGAGGCGTATCAGCAAAGACCTAACATTATTGGTGTACTCGTACTCGGTTCAATTCATAACTATTGTGGCATTATTTTTATTTGGAAACAACATCGTTATAGCGGACGATGTTAAGGGCATTGCTTTCTTCTTTGGTAATTTTACTTTTGGGAGATTTAGATAATCATTAAGGCCTGGTAGTTTCAAAGTCCATAAGATCGCCAATGGCTTTAGAAAGCGTTCGCAACAAATATTCTAAATAATAACCTCCGTGGGAATGGTTTTGGCAATTAGCGAAAAATCTAAACCTTTGGAAAGTATGACATTTTCGTTACGGGAGAGAGTATAATCTAAAATATTTAGAACAATCTTCTAAGGATTCTGATCTGTAGAGCCCTTATCTGAGGATATTAAGAAATGAAACTTGCAAAAACGGGTCGCACTATTGTTCTAATGTTTTTTGCGTCTGTGTGTAGGTAATCGATTAATATAAGTAAAGGTGTTGTACAATTTTAAATAAAGGTCTGAGGATTGTCTAGGAATGCGACGAAAGGTTTTAAAGAAAAATGGGTTTAGAAGTTGAGATGTGAACTCGTTGTAAATACTTGATGATTTTGAAAAATAGAATAAGTCTAAATGGTATTTCTAGAAATGTTCAAACGTGTGTTAACATATACAATGCCTGATTTTCTCGTTTACCTATTCCGAAATATATATGTAAAGAATGTTTCATTATTCAAAACAATTTCGAAGTAAGCATTTCACTAATACAAATGGTTTAAGAAAAACTATTAAATAGCGTGTTGACGTTTCGTGCCACCTGGTATTAAATATGTCCTCTAAAATCGTTCCACAGAATAGCTCAGTAAATTGTTTGTGTTTGTTTATACGGTCAGTATGTGTTGATATCATTACGAACAGGAAATAGAACACAGCCATGTTTTGAAATTATATGCTGAATGCAGAAACGGATGAATATTGCAACTAAGTGATTCTAGCTATTCCATTATGTGACATTTTCACTGATGGCAGATAACATTAAAAGCAATACTGCGGCATTTCGCTGGAAATATCTGGCGGAAATAATTACATACGAATATCCTTTGAAGTACGGCTTGCGGAATGTATTTTCTATTATCTGTTACACTGGTGTTCAATTATTAGTAGTGCTTTTTGATGTAAAAGCAATGTTCCGTTTTGAGTATGTAAGTCTAAGCGACTTCCAGACTGAATGGAATACTTTCTGTGTATCTTTATTAGAGAGTGCAACATAAATCTGAGTGCGGTGCAGGAGTTCTTTGCACGTTTGCTCTATTGGTCGACAAATTCTACTTCTCTTGAAGTTGCAGATGCACCTTCGCTATAAAATATAGCAGCCATTTAATCAGACCAGTAAAGGAGGTGGCTGCATTAGAAATTTTAGTAAACGAAAGAAACACAGTATCCATGTTGATACTTACATGTTCTTTGCTATTATCTATAATATACGAAGGGAACTAGAAAAGTTATCTACCTAACTATGAAACGAATTACATACGGTTTTTTAAATAATTTTATTTTTCAATATAATCTCCCCCAACTTCAACGCACTTATGCCATTTGTCCTTCAAAGAGTTAATGCCCGTTGAAAAAAAAGATTCTTCTTGGGTCTCAAAATAGTCCTTGACTCCCTCCTTCAAATGCTCGTCTGTTTCAAAACGACGCCCTCTGAGATTCTTTTTTAGGTTTCTGAATAGATAGAAGTCGGACGGTGCCAGATACGGACTATAAGGTGGATGGTTTACCTCAATAAAGCTGCATTCCTGCAGAATTGGTTTGATTTTGGCGGCCTTATGCACGGTCGCGTTGTCATGAAGAATGAGCGATTCACCTTGTGATAAATTTGGACGTTCCTTGACAATAGCTGTACGCAGCTTTTTAAGGGTGTTACCATAACCCTCTGCAGTGATTGTAGAGCCTTTAGGCATATATTCAAACAAAAGAATACCTTGCATGTCCCAAAAGATGGTTGCCATGAGGTTTCCAGCTGAAGATTGCGTGCGGGCCTCCTTTGGGGGAGGAGACCTCTTTCGAACCTATTGCATAGACCCTAATTTCGTCTCAGGGCCCCAGTGATGTACCTAAGTCTCATCACCAGTCACTATCCGCATTAAGAAGTCGGGGTCCGCTTCCAAAGATTCCAAATTTTTTCTACAAATTTGCTGTCCACGCAGCTTTTGCTCAGAAGACAGTAATCTGGGAACCCACCTTGCTGAAACTTTACTCATGCCCAGTTTGTCGTGCAATATTGTCAAAACGCTAGGTTCGGATATTTACAATGCTGAAGCAATGGTGAAGACTTTTATACGGCGTTCCTCAAGAACCATGGCTTTCACTTTCTTGCACATTTCAACATTTGTCGCTTCTGCAGGTCTTCCACTTCTGGGATCATCTTCTATAGATTCCCGTCCCCACCGAAATTGTTTTGACCAAAATTTAATTGTGAAATATGACGGAGCATCGTCTCCATACACCGCAATCATTCGTTCGCGAACCTTTTTCGGATTGTTGCCTTCCTTTGTAAGGAATTTTATTACACTTCGATGCTCTAACTTCAAAAGACTCATTTTTAGACACAAAACACTCCACAAAATATAAAATTACTGGCGGATATGAATCAAATTTTTCATGCAACAACGAAAGACTTGTCGCTGTTTGACATTACAAGCTGAAGCTTATCAATTGTTTCTATCATGGCTAGGTAGATAATTTTTCTAGTTCCCCTCGTAGTTGTAGAAAGCATCAATTCGTTTTCCTAATAGTTTATTTAAACCAATTTTTTGCAGGTGATAGGTATATCTGATTGTTTATGTATTGGTGTAAATGAGGCAAGATAATTCAAAAGGTTCGGTATATTGGTAAATGTTTATTCCCATCTTTCACCTTTTTTTCAAGATTCTATCGATGAATGTGTCTACATAGTTTTTTGTGTATTTTACTTATACAGCTAATTTAAGACATAACATTGAAAAATATAAATATAATATGTTGCTTTTGCTAGAAACTATTTTGAAATGTGATGGAATATTATTCAGTGATTTTCTATGACTTGAGTATGTGCTTCTTGTATGCATTCTCTTCTGTTCTCAGTTTTATAAAGGGTCATCAAATAAACGTGCTTCACTCTAAATCTGTAGGTTATTTTTTTATAGTGCAGGAAAAGTAAGTCAAAAATTACACGAACCTAGAAACAATTAGTACAAGCAAAGAATCTGGTAGAGATGTTACAATTACCTTCTTATTGAATCTACTAAAACTTTCCTAAGTCTAAGCTGTGTTACAGCCTCTATATTGAAGAATGGTGGCTCTCTTTTGGTTCTTTCTATATAATTTTATAAGCAATGCATATACAAAAAGTTTCAGACAAAAACTGTAGACTATACAAGGTTTCTTATTACCATTTTTTCTCCACATTAAACTTTTTTTTTAATTATCAGCTGTAGAACATTATCAGTAGATATAAATATCAGTGAGAGTACGGTGACCACGACAAGGGAAGCGGATTTTCTTGCAAAACAATAAAGATAAAAAACTTCTTATAAAGTATCTTGCGGCCAATTTAAAAAGTCTGCGTAGAAGATGCCAAAGTTAATGCTGATATGTCTATCGTAGCAGCAGCTACAGAGAAAGCAAGGGATAGATGTCAACTAGTATTGCTAATTCTCCTAATCACATTGTGGTTGCTGAGATGTATTGATTGACCTCAACTCTTACATACCAAAATAACGATTTGGGACAAAAATATCCTAAACTATTTGCTGTTTCTACATGCGGTTACAGGTTTTTATTGTGACATAACCTTAGCTCTTTGGAAGAAGCAAGATTAAAGGCTTGTGCCGTATTGAAACAAAAGCCGAAGCTGCGACAGACTGTTGCATTATTTATTGAAGATACTGTATCCCCAAATGACATTACAGCTGCAGGGAAGAAATGGTTACTCCTCTATAATATGGGGCAACAAACTCCTAGCCGCTCGATGAGTATAAATATTTTTCCACAATCATTTGATCAGTAATCATCAATTATTTTCTTTTTCTGTATGCACCTTTTGTAGTCCATCTTTGGAGATAAGTTTGCTTGATTAATTTCCATTTGTCTCTGTCTTGGGCCATCTGGATCCAATTTAGACCTGTAATTCTTTTGACGTCGTCGATTCTTCTTAGATTTGGTCTTCCTTTCTTTCTCTTTCCCTTCCATGGTAGTCACTGTATGATCTTTTTCGTTTATCTCTCTGTATACATCCTATCCACATGACCCGTCCATCTCCCATTCTGGTTCTTGATTCTTGTTTCGATGTCTTCCACTACTATATTCTATTTTATCCAAGTGTTTTTTAATCTCCAACGATATTTCCAATATTGTGCTCTCCGTCGCTAACTGAGTTACTCTCATCATACTCATAACATTTTTAGTCAATGATAAGATAAGATAAGATAAGAAAAGATGCTTCATTAGTGCCAATAACAAAAAACTGCTTGTGCACGTCAACAAAAGAAAGTTAAAATAATATTACAATAATAAATAGTATACATGATCAGTACTATAAAAAAGACATTTACAAACATATTAAAAACGCATTAAAGCTAAGAGTTGTCACAGTTATTATTAATATCTAAAATGCGTAATTAGAAATTCCTGATAACTATAAAAACTATTAAGAATGGCCAGCCATATCTAAGAACTGGTATAATATGTTGATTGTAAACTTTGGTATTTTCTCGAAACATGTAGTTGAGTTTTTTCTAAGCACTCCATCCTAATTTTATTCACCTTTTCAGGTGTTTTTTTATATTCTTTGTTCTAAATAAATATAGTTATCTACTTCGTATGTTTCCTTATTTTCAATTTCAGGCTTTTCTTCGATTATACTCGACATATATTTCGCTTTAGTTATGCTTATCTTTAGTACGATCTTATTTGACTCTGCGTTGAGCTCCGTTAACATCTCCTGTAGTTCGCCAAGTTTATACGTAATCAGCACCACATCATCCGCAAAGCTTAGATTGTTCAGTCTTTCTCCATTTATGTTTAACCATTTGTCTTCCCAACTTATATTTTTAAAGACACTTTCCAAAGCTGCCGTGAATAACTTTGGGGATAAGTTATCTCCCTGTCTAATTCCCGTCTCTGCCTTTATTTGCTTCCTTTCTTTCTCTAGCTTTACGGTTAAAGTAGAGTTTATTGTTTATATAAATGTTTCGGATTAGTTTGGAATATTTGGAGTCAATTCTTGCATTCTTGAGAGCTTCCATTATTGCCCAATGTCCAACTTTGTCGAAAGCTTTCTGATAATAGCCGACAAAACTAGATTGGGAGGGTGTATTCTGTGTTTTCTTCCATGAGAACTCTAAGTGTTTGCATATAGTATAATGTTCCATAGTTCTTTCAAAATTCAACTTGCTCAGGTGGTTCGTAGAACTCAAATATGTTAATCAAGCTTCTGGTTATGATCTTTGACAGAATATTATAAACTTGAGATAGCAGATCAATAGGTCTGTAATTTGATAGCTACGCTGCATCTCCCTTTTGGTATATGAGAACAATCATAATGTTTTTCCTTCTTTTCGGGATTTGGCCCTCTACTATACATTTCTTAAATTACATGCAAACTGTTCCAGGAGTGTTTCTCCCCCTATCTTGAAAAATTCAATAATTATGCCGTTTTTTCCTAGATCTCGACGGTTTTCTTTCAGCGCGCCTTTTACTGCGTTAGTATTACTTCAGGGATGTTAACATTTATTAATTTTCTTCCTCTAGCTAAATGATTCTTTTTATCTTTGTCCTTGGATGTAAGTAAGAACTGGTAGACATTTTGCATCTGCGGTTTCAGTTATTTTTATTACTTCTTTTCTGTGTATTTATATCTTTTTTTAGTTTTTGTTTCATTATCAAATTTAATTCCCTGTATTTATCGAAATTTCTGTTTCCTTCCGCTACTACTTGTCTTCTTTCTTTTGTTAGTTGTTTCACTCATGTTTGTATTTGTTTGAGGTCAGCAACTATATACTAAATTTTACTTGGCAGTTTAACATTCTACAAGTTAGTGTAGCAGCAGTTCCAAACAATCATATCACCCATACCTCTAAGTGCAGCAGCGATGGGTAATAATTTAGAACCAACTGCCTGGGGTTGGTAGTTAAGTCTTCCACCTTCCTACTTAGCTGAATAGTAGAGGTAATAGGCCGGTTCTGGGACCGCACCTCCTCACCTCTGACGTCACGGCGTGAAAATAGTCCATCTCTCTCTAATACATGTAAAGGTATATGTCTATCTCTGTCTACAGAGCAGTGTTACCAACATACACGGTGTTCCTTAAAAAGTTTATGTAACTAGATGAAGTCCCTAGATTAGTTACTAGATTTGGGCGGCAAATTTAAATTTAGCACGTATAAAGGTATATGTCTATCTCTGTCTAAAGAGCAGTGTTACCAACATACACGGTGTTCCTTAAAAAGTTTATGTAACTAGATGAAGTCCCTAGATTAGTTACTAGATTTTGGTGGCAAATTTAAATTTAACACGTGTAAAAGTATATGCCTAGCTCCACCTGTATTAAATTGAAATTTAGTAGTCTCTGTTGTTGTCTAACGAGTTACTCAGATACTAATACAACCGACCAACCAACGAAGTCGAGAACTAAAGTTACCAATAACAACACAACTGCGAGTTTTGCAGGCTCGGCTTACCGATGCGTCTAGGTAACCTCAACACCTTCGTAAAGGTGTCTCAACCTCAAGCTAGTTAAAGTCAGAGTATATTGATTTTACATAATACAGGTTAAACAGCATCTGAGGATTAAGATTGTTTGCATGCTAATGTTAAAGTGTTATAGTAATCTAAATTATTAAAGATTTGAGCGAGCCAAGCTGCTGTCGATAAGAAACGTAAAAAACCGCAAGTCTTGATAAACCCAACTCGTGAAACAATACATGACGCAATAGGCACTTCAATTGTCATCAGCTATCACCGCAAAGCATTGTGGGTAAAAACATTATATATAACATGTAAACAGGAGATTAAGACCTCATTCTCAGTCGCAATCTTGTACCAACCAGTTCAGTGAAAAAATGTTCTCGTGCGATTATTGCGATAAGTGTTTTAAACGGAAGGACAACCTGCACAGGCATCAACAGGGGTATTGTACCCCAATATCTAATTTATGTGAAGTTTGTGTGGTTGTGTTTACCAGTCAAGGTCATTTCCTTAAACATCAACAGGAAAAACATGGTTTACGAAAGAGGAAATTGTTAGATAGTACGAGGATAACATCAGCTAGTACTGACATCTGTATTGAATCAGAAAACAAGAAAAGTAAAAAAGAAGATATAATAAGATGCGATCTATGTGAAGTTGATATACCAAAAAAATATATAACTCAACATAACAGAAGCTTGGAACACAAGAACAGGATAAGTGTAACACAAGGATCCGGAATCTCGATAATAAATAACGCATTTAAAAACAGAATAGCTACATATCGCCTTACTGCAGATGATAATAAAGTTTGCGTAAATGTAAAAGAATTTTTAGGGGGTATGAAATCTAAAATCTTAAACTGTATTTTAACCGTCTTGGATAAACACGTTGCACTCAAAATAAATATGGAACTTTTTGGTCTTTTTGAATTAGCATCAAAAGAATTAGAGGAAATAAAATCATTTAACACTAAATTCCAAAAATGCGACCACTCGATAGACCTTAATGCGGTGTATAACGGTTTCGTTGATGTGTTAGATAGCAAAGTGAGTGAGTTTCAAGAAAAAGAGAGCGGTTGGGCTTTGAAAAATTTGTTATTTGTAGAACTAAATATAAATAAGTATAACCCTCTACGAGCCTCATCATACATTCAATTACAACAATCTATCGGAAACAAAAAAGCAGTAATTAATATACACAATTTCGACAACCAGTGTTTCATGTGGTCTGTATTAGCTGCTCTGCACTCTGCAAAAGTACACCCGGAACGCGTGACCAATTACCAAAAATACAAACATAAACTTAAAATAACAGAATTTTAATCAGCGTTCGAAACCAAGTTCAACGAGGGGTCGCATGACTATGTTTACATAACTTTTCGTAAACCGGAAACAGAATTTTAATCAGCGTTCGAAGCCAAGTTCAACGAGGGGTCGCATGACTATGTTTAAATAACTTTGGGTAAACCGGAAATTGATAAAAATAACAGAATCAGCGTTCGAAGCCAAGTTCAACGAGGGGTCGCATGACTATGTTTAAATAACTTTTCGTAAACCGGAAATTGATAAAAATAACAGAATCAGCGTTCGAAGCCAAGTTCAACGAGGGGTCGCATGACTATGTTTACATAACTTTTAGTAAACCGGAAACAGAATTTTAATCAGCGTTCGAAGCCAAGTTCAACGAGGGGTCGCATGACTATGTTTAAATAACTTTTCGTAAACCGGAAATTGATAAAAATAACAGAATCAGCGTTCGAAGCCAAGTTCAACGAGGGGTCGCATGACTATGTTTACATAACTTTTCGTAAACCGGAAATTGATAAAAATAACAGAATTAGCGTTTGAAGTTAAGTTCAACGAGGGGTCACATGACTATGTTTACATAACTTTTCGTAAACCGGAAATTGCCAAAAATAACAGAATCAGCGTTCGAAGCCAAGTTCAACGAGGGGTCGCATGACTATGTTTACATAACTTTTCGTAAACCGGAAACAGAATTTTAATCAGCGTTCGAAGCCAAGTTCAACGAGGGGTTGCATGACTATGTTTAAATAACTTTTGGTAAACCGGAAATTGATAAAAATAACAGAATCAGCGTTCGAAGCCAAGTTCAACGAGGGGTCGCATGACTATGTTTACATAACTTTTCGTAAACCGGAAACAGAATTTTAATCAGCGTTCGAAGCCAAGTTCAACGAGGGGTCGCATGACTATGTTTAAATAACTTTGGGTAAACCGGAAATTGATAAAAATAACAGAATCAGCGTTCGAAGCCAAGTTCAACGAGGGGTTGCATGACTATGTTTAAATAACTTTTGGTAAACCGGAAATTGATAAAAATAACAGAATCAGCGTTCGAAGCCAAGTTCAACGAGGGGTCGCATGACTATGTTTAAATAACTTTTCGTAAACCGGAAATTGATAAAAATAACAGAATCAGCGTTTGAAGTTAAGTTCAACGAGGGGTCACATGACTATGTTTACATAACTTTTCGTAAACCGGAAACAGAATTTTAATCAGCGTTGGAGGCCAAGTTCAACGAGGGGTCACATGACTATGTTTAAATAACTTTTTCCTAAATTTCGCCAAAAATATCAAATTTTTACCTCCACGACAGGTTGTGTCAGATGCATCCTTCCGGGAATTTTTTGGGCTAAATGTCTAATTTTGAAATGTTTACAAAATTTTCTCAGGCTCGAGCGGATGTGAGCGTCTGGGAATGCAGACATGTCCATTCTTGCAGGATGTTGTAGAACAATGACATCCATTGTTTGAGAAATCTGCACGACATTGGACAATGAAGCCATTGTTGTCTGGAGATTAAAATGTGCAAAGCTGGTAAATAGAACAATGGCATCCATTGTTTTAAAATCAGCACGATAATTGGACAATGAAGCCATTGTTGTCTGTGGGAATTTTTGCTGACCGCCATTATCAGATAAACAGGATAAAGCTTCAGACATGTCCAGACATGTTTGCAAAGCTGTTAAAAATTGAACAAAGGAACCCATTGTTTGAGGAAAATCTGCACAACAGCTAAATTGAATGCTGCCTTTTTTGCTGACACAGGCCCCATTATCAGATTAGACGATGAATAAATAGAGCGGCTCGGCTGCCTGCAAGAGTTAGTATTACAACCGCACGCGCGCGAACATGTCTGCAACAGACAGCGTTACCGAATTAAGTTCGAACTCAATAAAAACCATCAGAGACGCGATAGCGATTGTAAAATATAGTGATCTCACTTTAGCAGTAAGCAAGTTCCTGAAGAAATATTATCAAAAATATTCTTCCAGGTTAAAAGTTTGAGAGATATTTAAGAGAGGTGATAAAATACTTAAAGAAAATATTAGCAGATAATACATTTGAAAAATCTGCACGACTAATACTCAAGATTATTACAATTAGAGACTGCAGACAAAAGGTAAGATATCAAAATTTTAAAATAAAGCCCTGAAAATAAGAACTAAATTAAAGCAAATAAAAGCTATTAGGTCACAACAATACTCTAATTAATAAGGATGCTATACCCAACGGTGAGGGACAGTTCATTTTTACCGGATAAAAAACTTATTGTCTAGAAATCAGGTCCGGATACCTGTTTAACGGAAACATTTTTCTTGAATTTCTAATCGAATCTAAAATTTGGGTCTTACGTAAAAATCTTTAGGTTGACTGTGTCAAGTTTCCACGAAAAAACTAAAGCTCCTACAGGCCAGATTCTTGAATCAAGTAAATAATACAGCATGGCATAAAAGTTGGTTTTTGCAGTATAAGACATCCGCAAGCCAATCCTAAACGGGTAGCAGAATTTTATAATACAAAACGGAGCGATGAAATAGTCGTCTGTTGATCATATTTTTTGTACCCACCCAACATCTTTCAGTTATCCTATCATCTCCTTTGTTGCAGGTGTTAATAGAGGCTATATTTGCGTGTCGCCAGATGTCAGACCTGTCAAGACTTGTGGATATGAGCGTCTGGGAATGTGCAAGGTTGCTAAAAATAAACCGGATGTCTGAGGTTTCTGCGTAGGTTTGCGCGAGGGGTCTGCGCGGGAGTCAGCGCGGGGGTTTTTGCGCATGCTTGACGGTAAATTCAAATTCTGCGCAGGTTTGGCGGTAGATTTAAATTATACTCAGTTTTTTTTGGTCACTACATTCGTTTTCATTATCGGTGCAAGTATGTAAGCAGTAGACAGCTAGACAGGTAGACAGGCAGACAGCTAGACAGGTAGACAGATAGACAGCTAGACAGGTAGACAGCTAGACAGGTAGACAGCTAGACAGGTAGACAGATAGACAGCTAGACAGGTAGACAGGTAGACAGCTAGACAGGTAGACAGCTAGACAGGTAGACAGCTAGACAGGTAGACAGCTAGACAGGTAGACAGGTATACGGCTAGACAGGTAGACAGCTAGACAGGTAGACAGCTAGACAGGTAGACAGGTAGACAGCTAGACAGGTAGACAGTTAGACAGGTAGACAGTTAGACAGGTAGACAGCTAGACAGGTAGACAGGTAGACAGCTAGACAGGTAGACAGTTAGACAGGTAGACAGCTAGACAGGTAGACAGGTAGACAGCTAGACAGGTAGACAGGTAGACAGCTAGACAGGTAGACAGGTATACGGCTAGACAGGTAGACAGCTAGACAGGTAGACAGCTAAACAGGTAGACAGCTAGACAGGTATACGGCTAGACAGGTAGACAGCTAGACATGTAGACAGCTAGACAGGTATACGGCTAGACAGGTAGACAGCTAGGCAGGTAGACAGCTAGACAGGTAGACAGCTAGACAGGTAGACAGGTAGACAGCTAGACAGGTAGACAGGTAGACAGGTAGACAGCTAGACAGGTAGACCGGTATACGGCTAGACAGGTAGACAGCTAGACAGGTAGACAGCTAGACAGGTAGACAGGTATACGGCTAGACAGGTAGACAGCTAGACAGGTAGACAGCTAGACAGGTAGACAGGTATACGGCTAGACAGGTAGACAGCTAGACAGGTAGACAGCTAGACAGGTAGGCAGGTAGACAGCTAGACAGGTAGAAAGATATACGGCTAGACAGGTAGACAGCTAGACAGGTAGACAGATAGACAGGTATACGGCTAGACAGGTAGACAGCTAGACAGATAGACAGCTAGACAGGTAGACAGGTAGACAGGTAGACAGCTAGACAGGTAGACAGCTAGACTGGCAGACAGCTAGACAGGCAGACAGGCAGGCAGACAGGCAGGCAGGCAGACATACTATTAAAGAAGTAAGAAGAGGGAAGTTGAAACAGATCTTAATTTAGACAGGTAGACAGCTAGACAGGTAGGCAGGTAGACAGCTAGACAGGTAGAAAGATATACGGCTAGACAGGTAGACAGCTAGACAGGTAGACAGATAGACAGGTATACGGCTAGACAGGTAGACAGCTAGACAGATAGACAGCTAGACAGGTAGACAGGTAGACAGGTAGACAGCTAGACAGGTAGACAGCTAGACAGGTAGACAGCTAGACTGGCAGACAGCTAGACAGGCAGACAGGCAGGCAGACAGGCAGGCAGGCAGACATACTATTAAAGAAGTAAGAAGAGGGAAGTTGAAACAGATCTTAATTTAGCGCTTTCAAAAATTATCACTACCGAACATCAGGGGATCAATGGCTTCCATTATCAGTGTCTGAGAATTTGCAACGATGAATAAATAGACCACTGGTCAACCTAACATGTTCCTGTAACGTTTTATGGGCACGACGGTGTAATAAAACGACAATTGTAAATACACTCACCCTTTATTTTATTTGTTTAGTTTAAAAAAACAGTGTTGTGTGGTTTTATATGTGTGGTGATGCATCTGACGATTAAAATTCTGTTATTTTTATCAATTTCCGGTTTACGAAAAGTTATTTAAACATAGTCATGCGACCCCTCGTTGAACTTGGCTTCGAACGCTGATTAAAATTCTGTTTCCGGTTTACGAAAAGTCATTTAAATAAATAGAGCTGTTTTTGACCTATAACTGTATCTTGCGTATTTATAGCTGCTTCGCACCTTTGCACAGAGGGCCCTTTTTAGGCGGCTCTTAAAAGCCTATGTGCATTTTCATGAAAAATTTAATGGCCTCGTGTTTATAATTTATGTTATGAGTTGTTAGCTGTAAAGTATGCACATCTAGATTTTCAATAAAAATCTGACAACCTCGTGCCTTTGTGTAGTGCTTTAGAATAGGCATAGTCATTTAATGGTTATAAATTACAAAGCAGAAGCTGTTGACCTCGTGCCTCTGTGTAGTGCCTTTGAATACGAGGGGCCATTTATGGCTATAAATTACTAATAGTTTGAAGCCTTGAGCGGGTGATCGGCTGTTTTCTCCCCATCAGGGCCCTCACGTAGGGAGAGTACCAACTCCGAGTGTTTGTAAGACCCATGTACAAAGTGGGCCGTCACTCATAAAGGAGTTAGGTATATACAGTGGGAGAATTGCTGCCTGTTGGATGTAAAGAATCACCTGTTCGGCTTCTTTTCTGCTTCGGTCATTTACAAACTATTTAAGAAGAGAGGTTAAAACAGGTTAGATACTAAATAAAACACCATCCATATACATTCATATTTTTTATTTTGTTTAACTATTTTATACATGTGATGATTTTATTTTATTTAACTATAACATTTCAAACACAATATTTCAAAGAATTGTCTGTCATGTATGAATTTATTCAACATGTTTCGGAATTCTGTGATGACCCCAAGCTAGGGTATTACCGGAACCATCGGGAATGATGTATCTCTTATCATCTTTCCAAGAGAGCGCTACTTTATTCTTCAGTTCGGTATACAGTTGGTGGTTATGCGATCTAAACGTTCGCACGTTCTTGTAGATAGTCGTATTGTTGAGTACTACAGTTTTATAGTCTTCAAGTGTTAACTCGTTCTTGATCACATCTTTTTGTATGCCCTTGGCTGTTTTGCTTAGTTTACCCTCAGCATTGACGGCGTAGGCTTTTGCCCCTGTTCCAACGAACTCCCATAGAACCTTACCTCCATATTCATCCTTCATTTTCCCTATTACAGATTCGGTTTTAGGTATTCTGAATTCATTATCTTTTTTGAAATTTGATGTGTCGTATTTATTTAGGTGGTTCTTCATATCTTCGTAAAAGTTAGGTGTATAGGTCCTCAGAACGAGGCTATCCGTATCTGTATAGGCGAGAGTAGCGTTTTCCCCATATTTTAATTTAATGAAATTATAATAGAAGTCATACATTACGTGCTTAGCTAAGTCTAAAACGCAGAATCCAATATATATCGGTTTATCGTATTTAACATGCATTCTTTCTAAATGAACTGCTACTAGATTCTCTGAGAAAACGGATAAATCTTTAAATTGTGGTTTGGAAATAAGACCTTCGGCTCCTAGTTTTTTCCCTTTGTTTTCCCAGTGTGTAACTAGTCTTATGTCTACCCTTTTGTCTACATTTTCCATGGTTTTCCCAAACACGGAATTATTCATAAGTTTAAAAAACATTTTTCCAAACTCGGTCTTATCTTCATTCCTCATGCGTGTATTTAAATCTACATATTCTTTTAGCCAAGGCGCCTGATTAAAAGATAGTATGCGGTGAATCTTCTCGAGTCTTAAACCGGCTGATAAACATTGTTGCAAATTTCTGTAGTGAATAATATACCTAGTCTTGCTATTCAAATTAGGAATTAATTTCGATTGTTTTGAACCTGGTGGTATGATATTTTCTGGACAAAATGGTAGATCATTATGTTTATCGTGAAGATCTTCGGGGTAAGTTAAATCAACTTCCAAAATATAGCCTGTCACTACATTTTCGGGTAGATATAGTATATCCAGATTTTTAATTTCTTCAGATGTTAAAAATCTAAAGTTATTGATGGGTAGATTGGCTGAAAGAGCTTTTCCATAAAGATTGGTTGCATCTAGGTAGTTAATGTAGCTTGTCGGTTCTGATTCGTCATAATTCGACATGTATTTGTTGTTAGCTTTAATATATCTCTTACTGCATTGGCTCACGCCCCCTCTAATACCCTTCTTAATAAAATGAATCATATCGATATCTGTTAAAAGTTCTAATTCGATTTTTGTAAGTTTCAACATAGACGACCAAGATAGACCTGGTGTGGTTAAAAAGTGGGCTGGGTCTAAATCATATGAGCTCTTACATTTATGTCGAAAAGCTTGGAATACGTCTGTTAACAACAAAACGTCAGTTTTTAAATACAGATCGGAGTATTCCCCTAATGTTTTACATTTAAAAGTTTTCCAAACCTTTTGCGCATGCTCATAGTCGTCTACAGATATGTGACTGCTTCGTAACTTATCAAAGAAATCCTCACGTGATGGTAATGTGTTGTAATCGAGTTTGTCGAAAGAATCTAGAAACGAATAAGGAAACACACCTTTCTCTCTCACTAACTCAAATTTTTCATCTTCCAGGAAATGTTTTCTGATAGATGTACATTCATCATTAGTTAAATTTTTTGCCAATTTGTCTAAGCTCATAGGCATAAATCTAAGCGAATCTAAAAACCGCATTTTTATGAACCTATTTTCTTCTTTTCCCAAATGATTAGTTTTTGTATCGACTAAAATGTGTTTTGAAAAAGAGATATACTTCTCCTTGTTTTCGGCAATAACATCTATTTTTCTCTCAAGTCCACCAAAAGCTTTGATAAAAAGGTGTGCATCGTAATTAGATAAGTTATGAAAATATATTGGAATAAAATTTGGAATCTTGTAATTGAGATTACATACACTGTGAGCTGGACCACGGTATTCACCTGTTAAGTGGCAGTGATCCCTAACCCTCTCATCATTTTCGAGAAATGGTTTTTCGCATATATGACAATTTGGAGATAATTTATGGGTAAGCTGTTCATTCTTGTTAAGTGTGCCTATTGGAACTACATGTTTTAGGTGGCTGTGGTAAATTTTCTTAATGTCATCCTCTAACCGTTCGCAAAATACCTCGGCACAATCTTCTCCTCGATATGTAACGTATTTAGATAAGGAGTCGTTGTAACTACATTTTATATAGTATCCGAAAGAGTACGGCTGATGCATGTGTGTTTGCTCAGTAAATGGCCCACTGTTATCTTTTTGACAATGTTGAACGGGTACAAGTAAAGATTCAAAATCTGCATACACTACAAACGGCAAAGTTAATTTTTGTTCAAATGATTCGAATTTTAAAATGTTGCCAGGAACTTCATTACCAAATTTATCCATACGCATCTCTGTTGTTGGTAATTTAACAGCTATATGATTGCAGTCGTGCTTTTGATGTTCGCGTAATTTTTCTTTGTTACCAAAATTGATTAAACAGCCATCACAGAGAAACTTCCTGTGATCTTTTTTTGTTAGTTGTGAACTTACAAGCCGAGATAAGTTTTTGATTAAACAATAATGCGAATTACCTATATCATCATCTATTAGTAATAAATTTACATGTTGATCTAATTTTTTCTCCGTGAAATGCAATGGGCCGGCATTTTCGTAGCTTATTTTACATTTTTTATAAATTGAGTCAAGACCGTAAACATTAACCGAAATATTGTTCAATTTTTCGAATTTACTTATGTCTTTAACTTTAACTGGAAACTCTATTCCGTCAAAATTAAGTTCATGTTTGTATTTTTGGTAATTGGTCACGCGTTCCGGGTGTACTTTTGCAGAGTGCAGAGCAGCTAATACAGACCACATGAAACACTGGTTGTCGAAATTGTGTATATTAATTACTGCTTTTTTGTTTCCGATAGATTGTGGTAATTGAATGTATGATGAGGCTCGTAGAGGGTTATACTTATTTATATTTAGTTCTACAAATAACAAATTTTTCAAAGCCCAACCGCTCTCTTTTTCTTGAAACTCACTCACTTTGCTATCTAACACATCAACGAAACCGTTATACACCGCATTAAGGTCTATCGAGTGTTCGCATTTTTGGAATTTAGTGTTAAATGATTTTATTTCCTCTAATTCTTTTGATGCTAATTCAAAAAGACCAAAAAGTTCCATATTTATTTTGAGTGCAACGTGTTTATCCAAGACGGTTAAAATACAGTTTAAGATTTTAGATTTCATACCCCCTAAAAATTCTTTTACATTTACGCAAACTTTATTATCATCTGCAGTAAGGCGATATGTAGCTATTCTGTTTTTAAATGCGTTATTTATTATCGAGATTCCGGATCCTTGTGTTACACTTATCCTGTTCTTGTGTTCCAAGCTTCTGTTATGTTGAGTTATATATTTTTTTGGTATATCAACTTCACATAGATCGCATCTTATTATATCTTCTTTTTTACTTTTCTTGTTTTCTGATTCAATACAGATGTCAGTACTAGCTGATGTTATCCTCGTACTATCTAACAATTTCCTCTTTCGTAAACCATGTTTTTCCTGTTGATGTTTAAGGAAATGACCTTGACTGGTAAACACAACCCCACAAACTTCACATAAATTAGATATTGGGGTACAATACCCCTGTTGATGCCTGTGCAGGTTGTCCTTCCGTTTAAAACACTTATCGCAATAATCGCACGAGAACATTTTTTCACTGAACTGGTTGGTACAAGATTGCGACTGAGAATGAGGTCTTAATCTCCTGTTTACATGTTATATATAATGTTTTTACCCACAATGCTTTGCGGTGATAGCTGATGACAATTGAAGTGCCTATTGCGTCATGTATTGTTTCACGAGTTGGGTTTATCAAGACTTGCGGTTTTTTACGTTTCTTATCGACAGCAGCTTGGCTCGCTCAAATCTTTAATAATTTAGATTACTATAACACTTTAACATTAGCATGCAAACAATCTTAATCCTCAGATGCTGTTTAACCTGTATTATGTAAAATCAATATACTCTGACTTTAACTAGCTTGAGGTTGAGACACCTTTACGAAGGTGTTGAGGTTACCTAGACGCATCGGTAAGCCGAGCCTGCAAAACTCGCAGTTGTGTTGTTATTGGTAACTTTAGTTCTCGACTTCGTTGGTTGGTCGGTTGTATTAGTATCTGAGTAACTCGTTAGACAACAACAGAGACTACTAAATTTCAATTTAATACAGGTGGAGCTAGGCATATACTTTTACACGTGTTAAATTTAAATTTGCCACCAAAATCTAGTAACTAATCTAGGGACTTCATCTAGTTACATAAACTTTTTAAGGAACACCGTGTATGTTGGTAACACTGCTCTTTAGACAGAGATAGACATATACCTTTATACGTGCTAAATTTAAATTTGCCGCCCAAATCTAGTAACTAATCTAGGGACTTCATCTAGTTACATAAACTTTTTAAGGAACACCGTGTATGTTGGTAACACTGCTCTGTAGACAGAGATAGACATATACCTTTACATGTATTAGAGAGAGATGGACTATTTTCACGCCGTGACGTCAGAGGTGAGGAGGTGCGGTCCCAGAACCGGCCTATTACCTCTACTCTGAATGATATGTAGTGTAGTATTTTACAGTACATTTTGTCCAAAATTGGGGTTTTTGAAAAATCTATAACATTCTGCAACCTATACTTCAAAAACCATTAGGTTACTTGAAAAATCGTTATAAGAGAAGTTGCTTTATTCTATGATTACCTATTTTTTATTTTTAGTATGTTTTATATCTGCAACAGTTAAGAAATCATATAAAATAACAGCAAAAATAAGCCGTTATTTTTCAATATGGCGGCCGTGACACAGCTTTGATTTTAGGAGACTTAGTATATTCAATAAAAAGGTAGATGCAACATATCTACCAAATTGCTTGCTTGTACAAATTTTTAAAGGTCACAACATATTTTTACTGTACTATTATATTATATTCACATGATTTATTACCTAACATAAGCGTTTAAGACCATACAATCTGTTGCATGATTTCTTTATTAGTATTGAAACTAGAGGCAAAAATTCGAACTCATAGTAAAAACTTCTACTAGGATAGTGATTATAATGCAATTCTCTATAGAATTTTCGTTAGATTGTTAGATTACAGTCTGATGTAGTTAGTGCGGCAAGCACAACCCTAACATAGAGGAACGAATGCCTTCTAATGCCTGTCAGGTTGAAGAAAATATCCAAAAATTCATAATGTTGGAGTTTTCTGCAAATTTTTTGTTAGTTTTTAATGGACCGTTTGACTCTACTGCTACTAAGATATATAAATTATTAAAAAAGGGCAATTCGTACAATTTTAAGCTTAGAAGCACGTGATGTAAAATTTAAGAATTTTTTTACCTCGTATTTTGCTGTGAGATGTGCGGAATTATGTAAAAATTAGTGCTGGGGATATGAAGATTTTGTGAAGAGTAAAAGTGCAAGAGCAGACAAGTCAATTTCTATCGATTTTGGATTGAGCATGCTATCTCATTCTACGTGAATTGCACTGAAAGCTGGCGATTCCATGAAAAACCAGATAAGATCGTATTGTATCGACATCTATATGTTAGAGGTAATATTAAACACAAACTTTGGATTTACCAGAAAATTCTTTGGGACGGAAGGAACAGGGCTTTCTTAAATATCTTATGTTTCAGTAGTTCGGCAAAAATTGCCAAGCATTAGAACGATTAAGTTGATCGAAAGCCTTGCTTGTAGAAAATGAAGACCAAATCAAAGAAGAAATAGAACCTGTTGAAGAGGACGTAAGCTTTACATGTATAACCAACACGGAATTTTATTTGTTGACATTTTCTTAGTTCTACTTTTTTCTGTAGCAATTAAGTAAGAATTTCTTGTTATGTGTTTGGTGTTTAAATAAAGATGTATTTTATTTAAGAATAAATTGTTTGAACATGCTTTTCTTAAAGGGCTCTCCAAGCTTAACAACCAAAACAAAATATAAAATTCTGTAATTATTGCAAAACCAGATATGTTCATTCAAAAATCTAAGAGAAAATGAATATGCTGGCAGCAGATTTAAATTTTTGAATTAATACTTGAAGTCCAACACCTAAATCTTTTTAATTTTTGAGGAACATGGCGATATTAGTTTTTCACGTTTTTTTCCAAAACCATGAAAGGTGGACTTCTACGATTGCATGATTGTTTTTCATGTGACCTGAACTATTTGTTTATGGCTTGTCTAATCTTCTCATAGAAGAGTGAGAAACTCATATGGCGAGAATCGAACCTTAAACTGCCATAGCGTTGTGCTAACATGCGATAAGGAGCTTTACCTTTCTATAACACTATATATTTGAATGATTGAATTTAATTTTTCTGTCACTTCTAATTTCTTTATATCTCTTTTTGAAAAATATGAAACCTCTCTGGAATGTTTTAATCGTAGTTTATGTTTAGGTCACGCACCGGGCTGTCAGTGAAATGGTAATTCTTGTGGTGCTAGTTATCTCATATTTTAGTGCTGCATCTTATACTTATAGTTAGTACCAGAATAAGTTACTAGTATCATTCGTTTTTTTGTGCCAATCGTGAGTAAAAATCTATTTAACGTTTTTCGATAACATCGACGCCAAGACACTGCGTATGTCTACATTTTTAATTTTCTAATGTGATACATTCTTTTTTCAAACTCAAGATTATGTTCAAGAAAATATAACAGCGGGCTTAACATTCGGGTCCGTAAAAGCAGTTATTTTGGAGTTAAGTTTTAATATTATTTTAATGGTATTTAAATGCAAATGCTAGTGACCCCAAGCTATCACTATATTATAGTAGCGTGTATTCTTGCATATTTGTGTTTAGAAATGGCCATTCATTCTGTTTGAATTTCAGTTTCACTTATTTTCTTTATTATTTTTATATGAGTTTTAAAGTCAATTTATGTAAGAAAATTGGCTTTCTTAAAGCCACTTTCAGCTCGAGAACACTACAGATGCAGACCAGCTTCCTATATTGGCATATAGTGATCGTTGGTATTCCACAATTGGGGCATTGTTTCACAGTGTTTCAATCATAGTGAGCTAAGAAAGTAAATAAACAGTGCAACTTAATTATTCCAATACTAAGGCGTATTAGACGCCTCATTTAAATTAAACATCCCGACGGAGGAGCTAACAAACGTATCGTTAGAGTACTTGAAATATTTTTGAATCTCTATTTGTACATTTGTTACTTTTCCTTTCTAAAATCTTTTGTAATAACGATTATTTTCGACTAATTTTATTATATCTTTCCTTTTTCTTAATAATGGCTTCCATACTCTATCCGTCTGTTTTTCCTCATACGCATCTACATTGCCTTATTGTTGCATTTTCTTTCAGTATCTATTCCACTAGTTTTTCTGCTTGTGTTCACTTTTATCATTTTTATATTTCAGCTTGTGGTAGCTAAGAAGAGGGTGTGTTTAGGTGGAGAAAGTGAGGTTAAGAATTAGCCAAAACCAGTGTTGTGACGAGAATATTCCTGAATAATGGAAAAGTATTAATATCGCGTATAGTACTTTGAAAAGGTACAAGATGATATGGGACTAAAAGAACAGAAACCTAAGAAGAGAAGGAAGCGCTTATAGAATTGGAAAGCTTTCGAAATCAGGGTAATATAAATATGAGTGAATGAATCATGCGGCGACCTATGTTCTTTTAAAGTTTCGACCAACTTTAACTTCAAAAAATCATACTTTCCATTAAACTATTTCAATTTTATTACGGGCGTTTTCACGGACATTGCTGACATTCCAGTGGCTTATTCCAATTTTAAAAGCCGTTTCTTTGGGAATGGAATTGTATTGTGTTTGTGAAAGAAATTCTACTGCATATTTATATCCTGTTATTTACCTCATTAAAGCGAAGCATCTGTGACTAAACACAAAGATATGTTGCCATAAAATTCTGCTATCTAAATCTCAAATAATATTTTTATGAAAACAACTGCCATTTTGAAGAGCGTTGAACTAAACAGGGGAATGCCTGTTCCCAAATAAACACATTCATAACCATAAATTCGAGGTACCTTATTTGTTAAACTAATGCAATTATGATTTCCTGGAAATAATAAATCCAGCCGAAGCGGTGGGGTCCGAAAGATGGCCACATCGATTGTGAGGATAAATATTGGATTTAATAAAGTGAAAGCAAACAGTCCACGGCGTAAACTGGATGCAGCACCACTTTGTGCTAAAATAATCTTCGGAAGGGCTTTTTTGTATCGAAGGGGAGAGCTAGTAGTGGGGCAATCATATCCAATTAAAGGGGCATCCTTTGAGGAGTACCAAAGCATAAAATTCTGCAATATGGCAGCACACGCTATTACAATTACTGTCCATCACCGCCTAAGACAGTAGCGGATGGCGCTTAATTTGCGCTAAATGTCCTTTTCGGCTCGCATCGCACTGGGAATAAAATAATTAAAACGCCGAAAACGTGACAGAGCGCAGTAAATTTCGGTGGCGCAGGGAAGCCCAAAAAAGGTCACATATCCGGACGATCCCGGAAGTCAAAGCACCGACATCTTGTGATGAACGAGCAACCGCAAAACGGAGCATGATATATATTTGCACCCAAGTCGAAAGTTTGAAATACTACACACACCTCAGACAAAACATGGGGTGGCCCTGCTAAACGCATTTTAGTTCAAGTGACAGACGACATCTGTTTGATAATTAGCGTGCGAGTTTTTAGAATCTTCATCAAGATGTTTGGGCTTGACGAGCGGACGAAAAAATTTGATTTAAATTGCTCGTAAGACGATAAAGCTGCCTACGGAATGGTTTATAGCCAGTCGGGTAAACGAACACATCAGGTCAGGACGAATAATAAATTATTCATATTTAGAAGTCGTTAAAAGTTAATTTATTTGCATACACTGCAAAATGCGGTTTTACTGCTTAAATATTATAAACCCCATGTTACAGCAGCTGTATCCGTTCGAGGCTACGCTAATTAATTATCATATTCAGCTTTATTTTGGGCCATTTTATGAAATGAAGTGGGTCACACAGCGTTGACAAATCTGGAAGAACAAATACACAAGTGCAAGGAACAAGAAGATATTTATAATCATCATCCCCAATACTGGGGTCACCCTCCTTTGAGGGAAGGTGTAATCGAAAATACAGCAGTGGTGTTAAAAATTTGTGCCAGGTGTTAATATACAGTCTTCAGCATAATAACTTAATAGATGATTACTCGATTTGGAGGCAGTTATAAAATTCGACTACAGTCTGTCTCATATAATGTAATTAACCTTTTTAAAAATTAGCTGCAAATATTGTTTAAATGTGCTAGAGGAGAGCACGAAATTTTTGAACATCAGAAGGCGCGTCGGTCTGAGGGACCGAAATATAAATACGTTGAATATAAATAGATCGCAATAATAATGTTTCTATTATACAATTAATTATTTGAAAACACAGTGCAGAAATCAAATACGAAATGAATGTTTACAATACATTAATAATTAGTAGACATAACAAACTGAATATTACACCAAACATAACATTTTGTAAAAATATTACTTAAAACAGTACCTATAATGCGTAATGCGATGACACTCTTTGCATAAGACAACTACATGTTGGAAACAGAAAGTTTAAGCAATCACGGTAATAATACCTTGCTTTTCTGTTCATTTCAGAGCTGCAGATGGAACATCTGCATGGTTTTCCTTCTCTATGTTAATATTCAGGAATCAGGAAAATCTGGAATATGGTAAATTTCACGTAATTTGCCTTTGAGTGTTCTTGGAATATTTGCCATTTGTGCACGAAGACGTAGGTATGGCTCGATAAGAGCAAACGATAGAGTGCGCAAAAATCTTTACCTTTTTATGTTGCTTCCAGAATTGTTTGAATCATATACAACAAAAGTGTTGATAAATTTGATAAAAAATTACCGTTGGCCATCGCTTTGTATTTCAGAAACACCATAGTTGGAGCACAACTTGTCAGCTGTATCATCTCCGCCGTTGGTTCTATTACCGATATACTTTCTGGTTTTCTTATTCCTGCATCAATGTTATAATCGTGTTGGAGAATAGAAAGTAGTAGTACATTTGTATCATTGGCGTATAAGATACTAAAGTCATATTTTTTGTGGAACTAAAGATTCTGTAACCTTTAAAAAGCTTATCTACGAGAGTAATGCTAGTAATCCAGTATCTATAGTTAAATTTCTTTCTGACCTTTTATTGTGTCACAAAGTCTTTCTAAAACGTCAGATACGCTATTGCTAACTTTGTAGGGTCCTCTCGGCTGTACTACATAAACTTCGTGGTTACTCGTATAATACGGTCTGTCATCAGAGAAGGCGAATATTTTTATACCATATAATTTGTTAGGCTTATAAGGAATATACTGGCGAAAACTGCACTTACCCTGAAATCCTTCGAGTTTTTCATCGACTGTCACGTATTCAGACATAGAGTAGCCATTTCTATACTTGTACAAAAGTATGAAAACGTTCGCGAATTGGTACCATCTTATCTACATTTCTTCGTTCCTAGCAAGTGTTTTTGTCATCGAACCGCATGCTTCTTATCAAAAGCTTGAATCGTTTGCTAGCCTAAACATGTCCACGCTGGTACTATCTCACCACCACAATACCTCAGCATTCAAACGGTTTGCTTTGAGCACGCATCATAAAATAGTAGGCCGAGAGGTGCCTGAATTTCAGTAATATTGGTAAGTCTAGCGTAAATTTCCCTTTGATAATTTTCTGCTATTGAGCTTATATAGGCATTATTAGTGTGTCGTACGTTAAGATTTAGAATGTCATCTCCTATGAAATATTCAAAAATTTCTAAAGGAGTTTTCAGTGATCGGGTAATTATTTTAGTACTAGAAAGATGCACTGCATTGTTCTCTGTTCGAATTCGAATAGATTTTCTAGGTACTTCTTTAGGCCATTGTATTTTGTACCCATTTCAGTGAACAGAAGATTATTAACGGGCGCTCGTTATCCTTCCATGCATTCTGTTTTAGGTAGGGATCTATCGACTGATTCATTTTCGTACAAGACACGTAGAAATATCTTGGGTTACCCTGGATTAGGGCCAGAAATGGCCCTGCAATACTGTGAACTTAAAAAAACATTGAAAGGTATAAATCAAAAATGGCTGAAACTAGTAGAAATAAAATTTCTAAGACGAAAGGAGCTTCAAGAACTAATCGTTAATATTATTAAATGTGTTTTGGATGAAGATGTGCACGTTCGAACATTTCTAGTGAACACTGGTGTCTAAAGAGTTGTCAGGTGTATTATAAATGTAGCAACTTTATGATTTTTATAGAGAATAAACTACGGTACTACTAGAAAGTGGTACTGGTTCCAAAGTTGGAAAAAACAAATCAAACTTCACTTTAAGATAATTTCTTTGTAAAGTGTGTTGCTTTCTATCATGCATTATTATTTTGTGTTACTATTTTATGAATAAAGCCGGTACGCTCTATTTCTGATTTCGACAATATTAGCAGTACGTCAACAAAACATAGTATTAAAGAAAAAATCAGTAAAAGGCTTTACCCAGAACTTCCCTCGTCGACATTGTGACACTAAATAATTTTAAAAATGAAATTAAGATAGGAGTAAAAATATCTTCACGTTTCTAATAAATTAAATACATTTTCAATAAAAATAAAGGTTACTGGTGGTAGATTTTGAAGAGCAGGTGGACCGAGTATGCAGTCTCAACTTTTTGTAGGATATTGCAAGGGAGCGGGCTATTTCTACCTGAGCTACGGAGCATCGACCCTTCAAATTCCTGCGTTGCAACTGTATTAAGTAACGAACTAATTTGTTACTTCTTTTTGTATCGTACAACATTTATTCTGTATCTATTGGGGCCCATTTTTGGTAAGCATAAAGCCTGCGCTATGTACAAATTATTACTTGTATTTATTGCTAAGTTAAATCAAAAATAAATAAAATTTTATTTTTTTAAAGTGCTCACCCTGTATATATTTGTCTGAAATTTTCTCAGTTTCAGCCAGGTAGATATATAATGTGTATGCAAAATATTGTCTTCCTCCAACAAAATAGTTTTTGAGTTATACCGCCAACAGGCAGACAGACAGACAGACACACAGACGGAATTGGGAAAACCTGTTTTTCGTCATCTAGGGATCCTGAAAAGTAAAGATCTGAAAAAATCTCGAAAGATAATTTTTTTGGGATTACAATATTTCCATCACCATTTAGACGAGGGAAGTAAAAATAAAAAAATATATATCACGTTTTTTAAGGTATCCCCCTGTTTATTAAATATGCCTATTTCCGGTAAAGATAGAAATCTGGGCTAAGTGCAAAATATTACTTTTATTTAACTAATAGTTCTCGAGTTACAGCAGAAGTAGGCAGAATGTTATTTTTTAGGATACCCACCCTGTATATATTTGACGTATAATCGATTTCGAGCCTCTTGTAAAATATCGTCCTCCAACAAATAGTTTTTGAGTTATACTGTCAGCAGGCGTCTTTTATAGGAGAGAAGTTAAAACTCAAAATAATGAATAAACATTTTTACAGCAAAATAAAGATGGAGGTCTAATTTGGCCTTTCCATAGCTTCAACCTAAATTTTCTTAACCATACGAGTTAAAGGTAAAGATACATTGCTTTATAAATAGTACTAAAGAGGTGTTTATACCTAAAAATCAAAACCACCAAAATAAGCATTTTCAAATATTTTAGGCATTTTGCCTAAACCTCTGGTCTCTGCTAATAATGAACAGTTTACAACCAGATTTGTTAAGTTAGTGCATGTCCTTTGCTTGTTTAATAAATAATTTTAAAATGTGAATTTGGTACTATTTCGATTATTCATTTACAAATGTGCAACACTATTATTTACTTTCTCTATTTTTATAATATAATAGTTATTTACTATAGCAGTATAAAAATTAAAGAACAACGAATCCAAAGCAATAAATACAAGATCGATCAAAATTAAGGAAGGCAACATGGTGTATACCAAACAAGAAATAAAACAAGTATGGAAAGAACACTTTAGTGACCTCATAAACGACAAGACAGAAAGTAGTAATAAAAACATAATGGAAACGTATGATGAAGATGTAGAGATACAAAAACCAACATATGAAGAGACGATATAAATAATTAAAAGTATAGGCACCTTCCAACGACGTCATAGGTGCGATAATAAAGTATGGAGGAAACAAATTACATGAAAGAATTTGTAATCTAGTATTATCTATATGGGAAGAAGAAATAATACCAGAATAGTGAACAAAAGGAGTAATTATACCAGTGCATAATAAAAAAGACACTAACAACTATCGTGGAATAACATTGTTAAACACAGTTTATAAAATAATTTCTGCAATAATACACCAGAAGCTAGAATAGTACAAAGAGGAAGAACTTGGTGAATACCAAACTGGATTTAGGCCTAGAAGATCGACGGTGGATGCATTGCGTACAATGAATCAGAGTCTGGAAAAAAGCTATGAATTTAATATAGACCTGTATATACTATACATAGATTACAGGTACGTTTTTGACAGGATAAATCAAAAAACAAATTTGAAGCTATGAATAAATTGAAAATACCAAGAAAATAAATTAGATTAATAGACATGACGTTAAAAGACTCAAAGGCAGTAGTTACAACACACGAAGGCATAACAGAACACTTTTAAATAAATATGAGAGTATGTGAAGGAGACGCCCTATCAGCAGTTCTTTTGAATATGGTTTTAGAAGGTGTAGTAAGAGAAATAGAGGACCAAGGAAATATTAACCCAAACGGACACAGGTTATACCTAACATATGCGGATGAGATTGTTATCATAAGCAGATCAAAGAAAGCATTAATAAAAGCTTTCAGAGAAATGGAACAGGCAGCAAAACATGTAGGATTACAAGTAAATTAACAGAAGACGAAGTATATGAAGTATGAAAGTAATGCAGAAAATGATATACAAAACTTCCAGTAGACGGCCACAGATTTGAAGGAGTAAGCAACTTCTGTTACCTGGGGACACAAATAAATAATTTCGTAAATCAGAAAACGTGTGAGCATTTGATGCACCTCTTTCTAATTCGTCGTTTCTGTGTTTCAAATTTGAATTGCTCATAAAGCAAATTGTTTGCAGTAAAATGGAAATACAAAAACTGGAAACCTATAATCAAATGTTCCAGGATTTCAAAATTCATTGAACTGTATTTGATTGAAGTTATAAGCTACTATAAATACCTCAAAGTCTAAGAGTATACATATTAATTAAGGATAAACAATTAAACCACATGAATATAATAATTGGCGAGATGGCACAAGACCGACACTCATTTTTAATACTCAGTATCGGTATACACGAAGACCAAAAATAATTTATATTCAATCTAAACAACTTCAACAAACATTTCCTATATAAATTGCGCTCTTTGCCATCAATGTTCATTGTTATTTTTGGAGTAAAATTTCGTTAAACGTAATTTCCTGCTTTTCTAAGCGAAAATTTCGTATAATGCCCCGAAGCTAACGCAGATAACATAATTTCAGTTTGAACTGACAACAAATCACTTTTAGCTCCGGAAAAATGCAACTATTTTAAATAAAATCAGCATCTCTTTGCACTGTGTGCCACTTCCAAGATGAAAACATATTTCATGCAGCTCGTTTAGACGAGGCTGCAGCTCCCACGCCGACAGTCAAAGCGCAAAAAGATAACAGATAGTAGAAGAGATTTTTATGCATCATACAGTGAGCTAGAAAACAACCCCCATAAATAAAACGAATGGGTATTGCTCTTGTACCAGAGCACTCAAGGAATTTTCAATATGCATATGCCCCTGCTGGTAGCATCGAAGTGGGCTGCTCTTTGTCTTACTTAAATGTATTTTGCGGAAGTAAATTACTCGTTGTTAATGTCGCGTGCTTTACCTGCAATTTAAAATTCTAAGTTGGCTCGAGTTGCGTGATATTTAAAAGAAAATTGAAATAATTCAGGATAATTTTTGTATGTACGACTTGTTTTCCTTGACTTCGTGCACATAATTCCAGCAATGCCTTCGAAAGTGCGTGCTGCATGCTGAATTGTTCCCTCTTGGCCATTGCTGAAAAAGGTAGTTCTTATAAGGGCTACATTTAATAACTTCGGTATCATTTTAACGACGCTTCTCCCAATTTCTTAGCAAATTACGTACGGAATAAATAGTATGGAGAGAAGATCGCTTATTCATTCCATTACAACACGTGAACTTTCTTGTAAAGTTTCTAACAGTTCAAAATAAAACTACTTTAATTTGAATATAACTGTAACCTATTTAGGAGTCATTTTATAGTAGCAAGGTAATATATTTCGTTTTGAATTCTGAACTGCGGTTAGTATTATCGCAAGAAGAAATAGAACTAATAATAGTAAAAATTACGACCGAAACATATAAGCACTAGTTAAAGTATGTTTTCATATTGCTTTCATTTAATTTATAGTAGTACTCTATCTAGTATAATTAGCTAAAAATTGTCTATTATTCTTCATTTTATCAAAACAGGTTTCCTAAAAATAATGGGCGATTATAAACCAAAAATAAATGTAAATTTTGGTTGGGTAAATTGGTTTCATCAAGAAAATATTCAAAACATCCATCTCTATCTAGTAAGAAAGCTTCTAAAATGAAAATAGAAATTGTATGTCTCTTTTTGCAATTTAGTTAATGACATTATAGTGATCTTCTAGTAACTCATCACACAAGCATATTGATCCATCTTAGTCGTCCAGCATTTTAATTTACCTTCACTTGCTTTAACAAATATTTACGTTGATGTTTAAGGGTAAGAAAACAATTCTAGCAACATACATTTTAAGTTACTAAATACCCTTCAATTATTCTCTCTGTATGTTACACACCGACAATATTACTCTTCAAAGGCGAATACACCTCGTTTAAGGTAAACGGGACGGGAAAATAGCATTAATTGCGACAAGGCACGAGGTGAAATTGACCACAGAATAGTCCAAATACCAAGTGGCGGTCATTTGCATAGCTGGAATGAGGACAAGGAGAAGATGGTGTTCGGCGAGCTTGTAGTACATTTTAGCAACAAGGTAAACTACAGCGCAAGTGGAATTTGTCCAAAGCTCTGTTCGTACAAGCGAACTCTTTAAGGAGCTCGGAAAAACAGGGGCAGAAGATGGAAGGGTAGCGGAGTAGAAACAAAAATAATGACCCGAGTGCGAGCTGCACAATCAGGTCGCTATTTGAACAACAGATTCTAGGACAAGAAAGATGAAAGAGATATTTATTGAGACAGCCTTTAAAGCTATCTTTTAAATTATATGTACAAAAGGAAGGTTTTATGCAGCGTGCATAATTAAATTTATGTATTGATAATTATACTTTCCTTTATGACAATTCGTTGTATTTGTAGTATTAATTAAAAATAATTTTAAACTGAACCGTCGGCAGGATATCAGGATAACATTATCATCTGAATCGGATGGCGACAAAAAATATCTATTTATCTTCTAGATTATTTAGTTTATATTCATTGAATGTAACATTTATCTTTGAGGATAATATTTGCTAAATAGGATATTTAAAATGTGCTATTTAGTTTATAGCACACATACGCTTCATCATGTAATTATTTACACGTAACAGTCGTACTATTCTACACATTTAAAATATGTCTTTCCACAACCACTTGATTAAAAAACTATCAATTATCCTAGTAGCCTCAATAAATAGTAGTTTTCCCGCTGCTGATCATGTAAGTCAGTGATACAGCCTTAGTAACAAAACGTGTAAGTCGGTGATTATATTTGTTTGCTGCTTTTTCTTGACAACGGAACTTAATACTATTATTAAGTTCCTAGGATAATAAAATTAGCAAAGCAAGATGCAGATTGAGACGTTTTGTTTATAAATCGCAAGTATTGATGTGACATGTGAAACTCATAGGTAACACGACTGACGAAAATTAATCCTGGTGACAGGTGACAAACCAAACGATTTTTTCAAATATCTAGGAAAATTTCGGCAGGCAACAAGCCGCGACTTCGTCTTGGCTTGTACTTGCCTACCTCAAATGTTAATAGGGCCTTACATTCCTTGTGACTTAAATAACTATTGTATACCAAGGCACTGAAGTTTAACTTTTTATCACGAATGTGGATTCAGTTGCCGAGTCCCGTAGGGCCAAGGCAAATAAACCACATGAGGGATAAAAAAGAACTTCAGTGCCAAGGAGTACATGTACATTATGTTTTATTTGAAATCGAGAAATCGTAAAATTACAAAATTTTAACCAACATTTGTAGGTTATGTTCACGTCGGTTGACGTTTATCTGTCGCCTCGCCACCTACAAAAAAGTCGTAAAACAATGGATTACTTTAATGCCGATTTCTCGTATGTTAATGACGATTTCGAGGTACTTTAATGCCGATTTCAAATAATAGTATTTAACATTACTAGCTTGGTAAGAGGGTTTTTTACTGGCGAATAGAAAGATATGACTGGCGTGCCAGTCACCTTCTTGAGCCAGTAAAACTTGTTACCTTGCGTGTATTGTTGAATATTTTATTTGTTCCTCACTTGTAAATAACTAGAAATTTATCATTTATTCAAAATGTCAAACTGACAAGCAACTAAATTCATCAATATGACACATGCTGAGAAAGACAACTCTGGCTTTGCACGCTATTATTCATATATGAGCACGCTTGTAAAATTTTTACTGGCTAGCCAGTAAAAAATTTACTGGCTAGCCAGTTCAGAAACATTTTCAAGGTGAATATAGTGACTTGATAAATTGATGTTTACAGGTGAGGAACAAATAAAAGCTATTAACAGACAACATCAAGTTCTATTTACTCATTATAGAAAAGAACGACTGGAGCCATCATAAAAAACAACACAAAATAATCTGTTAACATCTTCAAAACGAACATTCCATTATGGAATTTTGTTCACCGCAAGTGGAACTCTCTTTCAAGTTATTTACTAAAGAGTTCTGATATAAGGCAAGCATGTTTTATAATAAAAGCGATGAAATACGAAAACTAATATAGGTAATATACGTTATATTGAATCCATAATTACAAGTTTTAGATAAAATTTTAATACTACAAACTTTATTTATGACAACAGGTTATTTTTAAAGTAGATTTTCTAGAACCTGTCTATCGCTAAGACGATTAAAGTAAGTAAAGGAAGTAAATCTCACTGATTTCATTGTAATTTTTAAGTTTCAATTAAATGGGCAATCCTCATTTGTTTTAATTTAAAAAACACACATATCTCAGTGTTGCTACAGCAGTGCACAGTTGCAACGCTATCGTGAAAGCAACCAATCAAATTATGTAATTAAAACCAAGGTAATGAAATCACAAGATGTTGGAAGGAAAAACCTGTAGGCAGTGCTTCGAAAAGTTGTAGGCTAAGAACTTTGAACAACTGGCAAACTGAAAAGGTCGTCAAGTCCGTCAAATAAAGCTAGATATTGTTTACGAGAGACTGGGCGAAAAAGTTTCTTATATTACTATTTTTAGGATATTTTAAATAATAACGCGCCATTTTCGCGCCTTTGATCGATGCTTCTCATCGAGGCTTACAAATAAGAGCCACTGTCAATTCTTATCTCCTAGTCCCAAACACCACTTAGAGGAAGCAAGTTGCTAACGGAGGGAGTGGTTTACGCCTGGCTGTTACCTGTCACGATTTGGGAGACATATTTGAAGCAAACGTGTATTTGTGGACCGATAGCGAATAAGTATTTAGATGCAATACGATAGTGTTGGCGTTTCGACGAATATCCACAATTTCTAAGTCGCTTATAGTCATTGGAGGGTGCGGTCGTCGTTAATTAAGTTTCGTCGAACTCCAATGAGTGATGTAGATTCGTCTTATGAGGATCCTTAAACTCCGCTAAATTACCATCTCTGTGGGTCAACCTTCATCGCCCGGTTCCAACGTATTTGCAGTTTAAGCAACCTTCATCGTAATCCAGTCGTGCCCTAGGTCAGATTTAAGCGCTTCTGCCGTTCAAGCAGCCTTCTTTGTGGGCCAGTTGTGCAGGTTAATTCCAGCGTTTCCACCGTGCAAGTGGTATCGCTCTTTCCCCCTCAAAATAGCGCCCTTTGTCCCACCAAATTAACCTTTGGGAGTTAGAGCCCACAAAATTCGCTACAAACTCGTTTTACCCTCATGTCGTATTATAATTAGTGCAATGCGTTTCTACTACGGTTTCCTACTATATAAATCCTGCATGCCGATTTTCTGCATGTTTTTATCTTCTCCTCGTATATAGAATATTTATACTGTATTGTGTGTTTAAGCAAGTATCTGCTTAACGGACACGAGTGTTGAGCTCTCGTACAACTGGATAAGCAAATAAAACTAACAAATTAATTATTTCCTTCAATCCAGAACACTGACGGTATCTCTTAATTGAAGGAATTTTCTCAGGAAGTTCTAAAAACTATGTCCATAACAGTAATTCGCGGACCCGATGTTTATCACAAAGACCTTTGGACAACGAAGCGAATTTATAAGTGCTTTCAAAAAAATGCCTTCGCTCAACACCATAGGCGCTCAGATCAGATTGATTCCATATACCACCTTAAAATTGTACAAGTCAAACAAAATTCAAAATTAATTAAAATGTTAACCATTGTGGCACAAAAACGTGTACGAAAAGCAACGAACACTACATGGGATGCATTTGTACCATAGTAAAATGTATTGTAGGTTGTGTTTGCTCAAGGAAAGGATTTTTAATACAAGCAAAGTAAGGAAATTTAAATTAAAGCTAATAATATTGTTTGCATCTATAAACGTACTTTGTAGATTCGCATATACTGCAAAAATACGCAAACATGAACACTTAATACCAAGTAATAACTAAAACACCACATGCAGGCAGTTACCATATTATAGCCATTCGCTGAGCTTTTCAGGCCGATTTTCAAGTTTTAACGTAAACTTTTTTGAAAGACTTTTATATAAACGTTGCTTTAGTGTTGTTTCATGGAAAACGTCAGTATATAAAAAAATACAATTTGAGCATTACTTAAAGAAAACTAACTTTGTGGCACACGTATACTTCGCCTGGTGCCACGAAAGTTACACTAATCGCAGGCAGCTATGGAAAATATTAAACCAAGTTCAACGAGCCATTGCTGAGACCTTGTTATTTTAAAATTAGTGAAAATGCGCAAGTGTTGTCTTTGAATTCGAAGAGCTTCACGGTTTGGATGAAATATGTATGGAAACAAAAAAGAACTGACCTAGCGTTATCCAGGACCTGCACGTCGGGCGGCGGCACCGTTGCCTTACATACGTATCGAAACAGCCAGTCATCTAGGTAGAGAAACAAACGTGGAAGATCCAGAGATCGCCCAGATAGTGGATTTATCCGCACGAAGCCGAGAGAAACCAAGAACGGACTGCAGGTGACAATCAGCCAATAGAGCAATGTCAGCTAACGACAGAACTCTTAGATTAATGCAATTGTACCTTAATAGTTGCTCCTCAATGACGACGGTTTAGACTGCTTTCTAATACACGGAAAACAAGTGTCAACATTCTTGGAGAACCTGGAAGAAGTATGGGTATTAAATTAGACGCACATGGTACGAGATACCAAATTAAGATTTGAAACATTCTCTAAAGCTTCACTGAGACAAAAATAAACTTAACCGCAAAGTATTGAGATACATGAATTTATCAAAAGAAATTTTGAAATGGGCAAATTTCCTGAAAATATCAATTCCACAAAGAACCATACAGATTTCGCCATAATAGGTCGAGTTGTAACTAGATATGTTTTAGGACACAAATTGTACAAAAATATTTAGAATTTTACTCATTACCCATCTATGATTACTGATTCTATAAAAGCCTTCAACAATGCCGTACTACAAAGGACATTGTCACCATACCCACAGAGAAGCAAATTTTCAATCGCATTGCTACACGGGGAATTTACTGTACACAAAAAAAGATAGTTTATAACACGACGGTTCATGCGTTGTCTCGTGGTGTAACAAATTTTTGCCAGTTAGTTTCTGAGCAGGATTGAGGGGTGGGAGGGGGGTTTCGAGACGGTCCAAACCAGAAAACCTACAGGTGTCCGTGTAAGTTCCTAAACCACGTAGCTGTTTCATAAAAATAATATAAGACAGAAAACACCAGAGCTTGAAATAACTTAATTCTTTATTTACAGTATGTACAGATATACACGTACGAACTCTGCTCGAGTACACGTATCTCAACTAGGATATAGTGACTTAAAAATTAAGTACTGCGGTATCGATAAACGGGAGTTTCATCAAATCGCTTCAACGAGCAATTAATTTTTATAAACGCGACCTAATCGAATGGTACCACACATCTAGGGTGTTCTACACTTAAATGTGTATTTTCAGCGTTAAAGATGAGTTGTTTTTAATGTCTAGCCTCCCGGAGACCATCGCCTTGAATGCATTAAATTTTAAAATGTTGAGTTCAGTTCACGAGCTGAACGCGACTCAAAAACGCTGACAGGGAAGCAAATCCAGGAAATAATAAATATATATAAAGTGAAACTAACTATTTCGTATAACTAAATGCACAAGGTGAATACATATCGTAGCGACGTCAGGTTTTCTCCATTTCTCCGCACAATCAGTTAGGATCGCCAGCATAAAAGGTAGGCAAACGCATAAAAGGTCATAGCAACAGCACTAACGATATTTTCGGTTTTGAGAAATCGCTAGCTCTACACAAGATACCTGGTGCTGCGTAGCAGCGCAACTTCGTCAGAGTGGCTATGGTGGTGGACTGGAGGATGCTGCTGACCAAGCGTGTGTAAAACTAGATGTGGCAGGCATCTCTTACACTGGGAAAAAGTCGTGTAGCCAAGCCACGGAAAGCTCTCATACCGGGGAGAAATCTTGTGGTCCAAGCTTCTAAAGAGCAGCCAAACGAATTGAGGGACTCAGAACTGTGCAGGAGTCGGTCCTCCAAGTGTTTTAGTAAGCGACATCGCAGCCGGAGGAGGGGGAGGGGGCATGCAGAATATGGCACGAGTAAGACGAAAAAGGAGGAAAGGAGGCCAGAGTTGCAAGGTGGTCTCGAGTGAGTAATCTTGCAGAAATAATTTATTATCTCAGTATAACTGGCTTCATTCTAGCAATTTCACACAGCATGACCTAAGGCTGATCAACAGAATTCACAATAACTTTGGAATTATATTATCCACATGAAGTGCAAATTCTAGATTACATATACAGCCCCAGAAGGAACAATCTCACCAAATCAGTCTCATAAAATGGCCGCCGGAAATCATACTCTCAATCTATTTTGAAAATTTATTATAATCCCCTAAAAATTCGAGGTTTTTCAAAAACATCCCAAAAATTTAACAGTTTTCGCGACATCCGAGAATGAAGCAAAAGCTAAAAAACCAGTACCTACTGGCTGAAGAGATGAGAATTATGAGACCAATAACAAGAAAAACAATAAAGCGCAGCAATTAGAGCAATGTTCAAAGTAGAAGATATTGTTACATAACAGTCCAGATAAAGCAGACGTAGAAATGTTTTATATTTATGGAAAGGCTCTTACAAATTATATAAAGTGTCGAATAAAATGTAGATGGTAGAAGACATTACAATAAGTATAGTGGTTATGGCCTAGCAGCGAATAAAATAAAATAACAGTGAGTGCTAATGTAAACGATATCGCATTATTTTCCTCAAGCGTTAGTGAAACTTTTACACAAAGTACATCTATTTTTAACTTTGAACGCAACTTTTAACGATGTAATGCTAATTACGAAAATGTTTACTTTCTGAGTTTGTTCCGACGATCGCACAAAAACTCCGAATAAAGAAGCGTAACAACTGTTCAGCAACACAAAGCCGGCCCGTTAGGTTTTAACGATAATTATCGGATTTCGAGGGTGGTTTCATCCAATTATTGTGCCAGGACGTACCCTAAATTTTTCGCAACTGCACTAGATAACGGCGTCCTGTGTCCATCCACAAACACAGAACTATTAAGTTCAGCTCAACCCCAGAAAGGAATTTTGTGACAATGTAGTAAAACTGTATCCGGAGAATTAAGTATGGGTAATTTCGAGTCTTGGGTTGGTCATATGTTTACCGACATGGACCGTTTAGCTCAGGGCCAGATGCGTAATTAAATGCAGGCATCATTTCGGAGGCTCACCTAAAACGCTGCTCCGCCAAAACCAGGGAATTGAGGCCATTAGTTTATAACAGTCGCAACTGTTAAAGGATTTGGAAACCGCATTACTTCGTCTTCATAAATTAGCAGGCCCCGAAAATTATAAAAAAAGGTCGCCCACCTTATTCTTTTAACACTTTTAATTCCTTTCCAGCCTCTTTAAGAATTTGGATCAAAATGATAGGGATTTTGTATTACATTAGACTCTCCTTATATGTATAGAAATTCATTTTTCTGTTTTGTCGAGTTTTAGAAACATAGCCAATGTCTTCTCGCTGATACGTGGAAGAGAAGAACAGTGCTATTTAATAATATGTTCATTGTTTGCATTGCTTCAAATATTTGCTATTTGGTAATATTATGTCTGCAGCTTTCACTTTACTTATGTCATTGTAACAACAATATCTAATAACTAATAACCATGAATGTTTACACTGGATTGTCCACCGGAAGAAAATCGCCCCCGCTTCTTCGTATCTCCATAGTTGCTTTGTGCGTGAGTACGATGCACTGCAATAAATGAAAGATTAAATCATAATTCTTCGAGTGCATTCTCCAGTTAGAGTTTGGAAAACATATTTGTGTTTTCTGTAGTGTAAATTTCTTGGTAACGCATTCTTGTCCATCGTCTTATGTTTTCCAACCAGGAATTCCTTCTTCTACGCATTTCCCATTTAACTTCTATGTTTTACTTATTTTGAAAGTTAGCCCCATTTATTGCTTGCATTATGCACTTTGTTAATTAACTGCTGTAAACCGCTATAGTTTAGAAGGGTGGGTGGCGAGCTGTTAACGGGCTTGCGTTTCCAGTCGGCAGGTAGTGAGTTAGAACCTTACACCCGGACATCGGTTACAGCGTACGCTCTTCGGCCAGCTGTACTTGCTACACTGCACATATCTGTGTTGTATCGCTAATTGGAAGAAAACGCTTTCTGTGCTCCACAGCCAGTGAAAATGACTGATACTGTAACGCTAGCTTTTGTATCAAAATTTAATTATACACACGATGTAATAAATTTGATACATCGCCTAATCGAGCGTTACATTTATCCAGCGTTCGGTTTCATGATAACAGACTCGTACCCGCTATGCGCAAAGCCGCGCTAAATGATCGACGGCGGCCTTTCCCACTCCTTGGGAACCTGGGACGAGTACACCGTTAACGAGGACACCGAAGAATATAAAGGCGGCGTCTGCCGTGGTTTTAGATCACTTGAGTCTACAGATCATGACCAGCAACACGGGGTCCAGTGGGGCCCAGCCCCTAGTTTACTATCGCCCGAACTCTCCTATTCCTCTCCTGACCAGGTCCTCCGACTGGCAGCTGATCTGTCTAACAGAGTAGACCTCCAACCCTTACCAGTCCAGGCTTTTAGGGAGGTGGCTGCTGACCTGTCAGCCCTAAGGCTAAACTGTCCGTACCTAACTAATTCCGTAAAGTGAAGCCGCTAGGATTCAATTTTGACTTGAGAGCCGACCTGTCTTGTAAAATAGAATCCTTCAGACTTAAACCCTGGCTTGGCAGTTGACCTGTATTGCATGGATAACCGCCGAAAGGTATTCACATCGTTCCGTTCCTAAGCGTAAATACCGGCTCAGCGAACCATTTCACCGAGGTGGTTTCACCCACATCACAACCTAAGTCTGTTAACGTACCCGTAATAATTCACGGAGGAACCTGCAAATACAGAAGGTGAAATCGCCCGCAACATTGCAGCACCTCCGTGGCTAATTCCCCGGGCCCAACGGTCAAATTTGCTGGCAATTTTCGAACTATTTTGAAACGTAACCTCGTACGTTTACGTTAGTCCTGGAGCCCCGGATTTTTATCAGAAAACACCGCCACGATTTGTATTAGTTAATTCACCACCCCGGTATCACAGGTATCTTTTGCATCTCTTTCATTGCCGTATAATTCTAGAACTTCAAATGTAAACAACTCTGGTACCTTAAGGTCGCCCGTCTTGGAAATTTAACTTAGACAGGAAGAAAATACATACTTGGATCGATCCGCTCAATTCCGGACAAAGCAGCCTGCCGTGTTTACCTGCTAAATGAGCTGCGAAGCGAGCAGGAACAACGAATCGCAGCCCGCGAGAAACTTCTTGATTTTATCAATGTACAGAATAATTCATAATTTGTATATCTAGTTAAAAACCTTATATTGTTGTTATATATATCTTGTGTTTTTCTTGACCGTATATATTTGAGTTAGTGTAAACATTTCTCTTATTTGAGTTAACCTGAGGTCTAAATTTAGAGCGCCCTTAGCAAGGGGGCAAAACTGCACTAATTCAAACAGTTTAATCATTGAAATTGGTTTGAAAATAATTGTTAACATAATATTTGGCATAATTTATTCAATTAATTTGGAGAAAGCTAGGATCGTCTGTCTTTTTTAAATCCTTCTAGTGATTTAATGATCCGAATGCGGAATAGGTTTATCTTCGAATATTTTTATTTTAGAAGAAGCCATCATTGACTGTGAAGCTACAGTTGAGAACCACCGTATGACATAGTGGCTTCTCTTTCCTTTCCATGCCGCAGTTGGCAGATGGTTTAATGAATGATATTTACGCCTACTGTCTGGCATTCACTTGTATTAACATCCTTTGTTTTCACTTGCACCAGGACTATAGTAGCTGCTTCCCTATTAGGATGCATGAAGAAAGTAAATTAAAAAAATTGAGTACGATTAGGGTTGGAACATGGTTCCCCCTTGTAGCAGCAGATGAAACCAAAAGTCCTTGAAGTATATTCTTCTTCCATCTTGCCCTTAGGGAGATATTGAGCCGTTACTTTTAAAAGTACAGATACATATTCCAAATTAAAAAAAACACGTTTTATTACATAATATGGCGGATTACTTTGCATCTACATTACTTACATAAGTTTAGCCGTATTCTACATTAAACATTTTTACGGAAAAATATTGCCATGTTAAAGTTTTTGTTTTGTTCTACAATTAAAACTATCACAAATGATTAAAACAAATTACAAACCAAGGGACAATACACGTATCTAAACTAAAACGGGATTTCGCTCATATGCTGTTTGTAAAGATAAACCTATTAGGTTTCAGCTTATTAAAAAGAAAGTGGTTCTATCTTATGGCGGCATAATCATCTTTAATGTCTTAAAACAAACGAATTTGATGTAACTATCTGAAAATGAAACAAACATTTTCGAATTTAAATATGGTTTGCAGCAACATCTGAAATGCAAATAATAAAAAAGCATTCTTCATAAAATTTCATAACTAGTGTAACTTTTATTTCTCTACAAATTGTATTAGAATGTAAAAACACATGTTCAATTTGCACGGTGTCATTACCACCAAAAAAGACGTTTTTCCCTTTGCCGCGTATCGAACCAGTCGGTCCAGGTTGCCCCACTCTTCCGCCCCACTTCTTCTCTTTCACTGTTTTCTCCACTTCGGGTCCCCTAGATGAGTGAAGTAGAAAGTGGACTTAAACGGGTATAAGAGGAACATACCCTGTTAGCTGAATTTCCTTAAGTCGAGCTCCACTCGAGGGCAACCCTAACTTCTGGAGGGATTAATGCCCAGCCAGCCGCCGCCAGCCTCGCTTTATTCTAAAAGCGTGCCGCCGCCAGTTTCGAACCTGAAAGAACCTGTAATCTAGCCGCATCTGCAAGGAGTGGCCTTGAAGCGACCACGTGAGTTGTGTCATACTGTGAAACGAGCTCTCACCAAACAAGTTTTATCTCCAGCTTTTCCCTGAGAAGTAGCTTAAAGTGCCTCCCTACCAGTCCAGATCCTTTTCTAGAACCTGGGTTAGTAAAACTGCCTAGCGTTACTCTCAGTCCAGAAATGCTAACCTAACATTTGAGTTGTAGGAAGCGTGGGTTAACATGTGACGGGCTCAGAAGTTCTTTACGAAAACATATCCTTGAAACTGTACAGCGTTTGGATTAACATGTGACGGCCTCAGCGACCCTGGGTAACATCTAACGGGTTCGAAAGCTCTCTTCAACTAATTTACCAAACGATAACTATTCCCTGATCCCGCATCCATGTTCCAATCCATTCATGTCGGTAACAGCGTCTACGCAGGTCTGCATAAACTTAGAGCTGTCAGTCGCTAAAGCCGCATCTCGAAACAAGGGCGCAGTGCACTACAAAATTCTACGCAAACGTTGATTTGCATCAGCTTCGACGACTTCTGCGAACGGTAAATTATTCTCCCACGGATCGTTGAACAAATCCGTGATCAACTCACCTCAAGTCGCCATCCAGTCTACGCCCCGAGTCGAAGCTAGGAGTCCGAAGGAGCCGTCAGAGCACTTTGCTGAGCCCGGCGTCTGTCAGGTCAAAAACTGCTCACTTGAAATTTTCTCACAGCTACGCAGCGGCCGCGGCCGGTCAGAAGGTACTTAGCGTCCAGCCTGATCCACGACGAACACGTTCGCACCTCACTTTCGCTTCCTGTACATAAGAATATTCCAATCACGAGAACTTTAGGCAAGTAAGTAACTGTCTTGTTTACAGAAATTATTTGGCAGCGCGAAAGAACCTGGGGACTTTCGGTCACCACCAACTGTAGCCGTGACGTCAATATTTAAGAAGCAACTAACGCAAACTTCTGGCCCATCGACTAGGCGTTTCCGACTCCAGGATAGCGCAGTTCACGTAAGAATTACCTTCTTCTTCTTATTCTTATTACAAATTTATGTTTGTTATCCTACAGTTTAAGTGAACTCAAGAAGTATCTAGTAATAAAATATTACGAATCAAGTTAAGAGTCAGAAACTAGCTGACTGACCGAGAGAGGTTAGAAGTGTAAGCGACAATTCGAAGTTGAATGAAAAGCGGAGTTGCCGATGTTCACTTAAATTCACCATTCTTGAGAAAATAAAAGAAAACAAATACCACGTACGAATGAGTGAACATAGAAGCGAGCGAAGTCAACCGAGGAAAGTGAAAGTTGGACTACGAAGGAGAGAAAAAGAAAAGAGCAACAGGCTCCCCGAAACATATTTCAAGTCGATAAAAACACCCCATCCAAAAACCCAGAAAATGTCGACGAAACTACAAATCAATATAGAGGAATAGAAAATCTCAAGCAAGTGTTGACTGAGGTTATAAATGAACTACAAATGGTCGACAAAACCAAAAAAAAAAATGAAAAAAATAAAAAAAAACATATAGATTTAAAGAAAATGATAGTAGATTTAGAAAGGAAATTGGAAAAAAGAGAGCTTGGAAAAACATAACAACATAGTAATTAATTGAAAAAACTTCATGACGAAGATGGTGAGCTAGGCAAAGATTGAAGTGAAAGTAAAGTTAAAGCTCACCAAATAAAGCAGAGACATGAAGGAATGTGGTAGCGGTAGAACTCCAACAATGCAATAAAAACTCAAGATTATGCAGAACAAGAACAAGTTGAAGGGTCAGCAAATATACATAGACAATGATTTAACGGCAAAAGAGAGGAAAATGGAAAAGAAAATCAGGCGAAAGGTAAGGCGAAAAAAGAGTCAGAGTAGCGTACCAAAAAGTGATCGTTGAAGGCGTTACGTGGATCTGGTACCCGAAATTAGAAGGTCTAATAAAGTTAGATAACAACGATATCCGAGACGACAAAGATCTGCCTTAAAAGTTGCACACAAAAAATAGAAGCTTACAGGGGCACGACAGCTTGACAAAAAACCTAAAATTTCTGAAAATATAAAGAAAGACAAAGATAGTATTCAGAGGAAATTAGTACTAGCAGCATGGAACTTAGGGGTACTTATTATGAAGGAGTACTGAGAAATCTAGTAATGGAAACAAGAAGATATCGAATTGATATAGTAGCTTTTAAAAAAAGAAAACGGAACTATGGAAGTAATGACTATTACATTTTCAATAGCAGATGCGAAACCAGAAGGCTAGACACAGGTTTCTTCATAAATAAACAAATAAAGAAGCAGATAGTCAAATTCGAAGTAATATCAGGTCGACTATCATACGTAAAAATCCAATTTTTAAAAACCCAAGTATTTCAATAGTGAACATACACGGGCCGACGGAAAAGGCCTAGAACGACGAAAAAGACATATTTCACTAAAATCTAGACAGATTGTTTGACAAGCTCCTAAATCAATACACTAAATTAATTATAGAAGACTGGAATGCTAAGACAGGCAAAGAAGAATTATAGTTTCCAACTATTGGGAGACACCGTAAGCATGCCAGAACTAACGATGATGGTACACTCTTAATTTTTTGGAGCAACAAAAAACTAAGGATTATAAGCATTTATTTCCAGATGAAAGAAATATATAAAGGTAGTCACCGAAGGGAAAAGTTAGAAATCAGATAGACCACGTCTTAATTGAAGAACAGAGACACAACACGGTAATCAATGTGAGAAGTCAAAGAAGAGCGGAAGTAAATGCAAACAAGTCTATGGTGTGAATAAAATAAAACCTAAAACTGAAATTGCAAAAACGAAGAAGTCTAATAAAAGAAAATACGAGGTAGAGGCTCTAATAGAGGTGGAAACGCAAATTAGTTTCTAAAGGACATTTGACAGAAAATACACCAACCCAAATGAGACAATGGACATGCAATACATATTATACCAATTCAAAAATGCAATAACAGCATCAGTAAAAGAAACTTTACCAAAGCGAAAACTAAGGAGAAAGAATGACTGGCTTGATAACAGATGTAAAAGAACAGGAGAAAAAATACAGGCTACGATAAAAATATTGAAAGTCGAAAAGGATGAAGAAGAAGCAAAAAGATACAAAAAAGGAGAAGAAGAGGATGTCTAAAGAAAGAGAAAGGAATGAATGAAAACAAAAATAAATTAGCACAGAAATATTCTACTAAGAAGTTAAAAAACAAAGAAGGGCTGCAAGATCATAAAAAGTTACTACAAAGAGAAAGAAGGAAATTTAATAAGCGACAGCAAACAAATAATATGAAGATTGGGAGAATATTTTGAGTAAGTCTTAAATGGTGGTGACCAACAAAAGGAAGAGGAAATAATAAGAAACAGCAATGCTTTATACACTATGGAGGAGTCAGACGTACCGACAAAAGAAGAAATTATGGAAATAATGCAGAGACAGAGAAACAAAAAAAAACAATAAATAAAAACGACATATATAGCAAAAGAGATTATTAAATACTAAAGAGAAAAAATACAGCAAGCAGCTTTCGAAAGAATTAAATAGATGAGTGACGCCGAATGAATGCCCCAAAACTGGAAAAATGCTATGCTAGTACCTGTTTACAGAAATGGGGAAAAAATCGAATGCTGTAACTGCAGGGGACACTGTATACACTTAAGGAAGCGCTAGGATATCATCCTAGGAGAGTACCAAAGAGGTTTTAGAAGAGGCTTGCCTGTCTCAGATCACATTTGTACTCTTAAACAAATAATAACCAGCAGCTCTGATCGCAATACAACCATTCACGTGCTGTTCGTAGACTTCAAACACCCGTATGACGCAATTAACACATACAAGTTATTACAAGATTTGAAAAGTCTACAAATGCCACCAAAGCTGCTACGATTAATAAAAGCACAAACAGTAAAGTCAGAAGCAACGGAGAAATTTCAGAAAGTTTTGAAGTAAGGAAAGGGGTCAGACAAGGTGACCAAATGTCGAGTATCATTCAATCTAATGCTGGTAAAGATAATAAGACACATTGGCATCACAACTAGTAGAATCATTATCAACAGGAATCAGAAAATTCTAGCATATGCCGACCATCTAACATTGATGACGAAATCAGCAGCGGAATTAAAAGGGATGTCAAAGGATATAAAAAACCGTACCAGTACAAGAGGATTGTGTTTCAACGCAACGAAGACAACGTACATGGTGATAGGAAGGAAAGACAAGGCAAGCCAAGCAGAGTAGAAGCACGGGGTAGGACGATTTTACGCAGAATATTCGGAGGGAAGAAAATGAGACCAATAAGAGAGAAGAACAAATGTAGAGGTGATGCAGCTGTACAATCAGCCCAGCATTACTTAGGTCACATATGCGCAGAGGGTAAGGTGACTAGGTCACCTAGAGAAACTCGCCCGGGACAGATTGCCAGAACGGTTGATGAAGGGCACAAAAAAAGTGGACCGCCCAGAAAGAAATGGTGGAAGAAGAAAGAAGAAAAAAATTACTGTACTTTCTGTATACTTCAGAACAACAAACACCTGCGAACTGAATACAAAGAAGAAACATACAAGACATGCGTAAGACCAACTACCTTCTATGAAACACGCCCTGGACCATAAAAAACGAAACAAATAAAAAGATCGGCCGAAATGAAACCCTTAGGAGATATAACAGGGCTAAAGCTTTGTGACACAGAAATAAGCGCTAGATTCCATCAAAATTGTATAATTCAAAGCATTATACGATGGAAGAGGGTCAGACGCCGATAATGCGACATCATGTACACGTAGATATGATAACAGAAGCTGTTCAGGGTGGAGCTTGTAATGGACTGTATGAATTTATTTTGGACAAATTACAGGATATCTCTTAGGCGTGCAGGAATTAAAAAGGGTGCAAACCAACGCCAACGGTCTCGTGCGGTCTCACACGAGATGATGTAGCAAAAGATCTGGGGTCCGTTGGGCAGCGTGAACACAATGAAACAAGATTTCAAGCTGTATTAATTTAATGACTAGTTCTTTCCTATTTATATACATAAAAATACTGACTTAGCTTACAAAGTTTAATATTTGCCCTAGTTCAACTCCTATTTCTACGTGCGTGTCTAATTTCATAATAAACAAACTTGCAGAGTGTAGAATTGCAGGCTGTTCACCGGGTCATTCGAGCACTGATTACATTACTGCTGACGCTTTGTTAAGCATTTTCCGTATGCAATATATGTTTGTGAAATACACGCCTAATTAAATTAAAAGAATTAAAATTTATGTTTGGTTCCTAAACATTCTGCCGAGCGACGATGGGCCGGGAAGGTGTGGCTGATTCTGTCTCTCCATCTTCCTCGTTTGGTGGTAGTGGTTGTAACCTGAAGCCTTCCGACGGGTCTGATTTTGGCCGTGGCTGCGGTCTCCTGTTCTTTCTCCAGTATTTCCATAATGTCCAGATGATACAACCTGATACTAAAATACAGATTGTAGTACCGGTGTTCACCATGATGGTATGTCGATAGTGTCAAAATCGATAGTCCTGATGTAACTGCAACTCATCTTCTTCTTCTTGTAGGCGTTGAAAATGATCGGACGGTAGCAACACAGGTTACTCCATTTGCAATTGAGGGTGGCTGCTTGAATTCTGCAAAGTAGTGTTAATAATTATCTGCATTGGTTTGTTGAACCCAGCTACGACAGGAATAGTAGTGAATAGCTGAGTATGCAAAATAGTCCGTTTTGTGTATATAGTACAATCTGGGGATATTTGGATTATGCCAACATCTTGAATATTTACATCTTCTCGATTCCCGCTGCATTGTACTGCTGCCGTTGTGGGTTGATTGGGAATAAATAACCATGTATTGGCGGCGTATAGTTTCTTCCATACCAGTGTCTTAACTGTAAACTGATGGACCAAACATTTGATCTTGTTCAATCGCTGATAGATCTCGTCAATGATGCAATTAGGATTGTCTTCAATACTTCGAACTGCGGATGGCCTGCATAGGTAAAGATGTTTTCCTATTGGCTCGATCTCCTTTAACTTGTCCTCTTGGATTTAAAAATAGGTTTGTTCGTTGTAGTTGATAGCTAAGAACTCCATTGGCAAGTTCAGCGATGCGTAGGTTCCATTTCCCTTCTTTACTGGAATTGGAGTTGGTTTTATTAAGTTGTATCCAGGGCCGCCGCTACCATATGTGCGTTGTGTTCAAAACACGCAGGCGGCCGATATAAAGGGGCGGCCGCCGCCGATCCTAATGCAAAAACAAAAGTAAAGTGTAAAGTCTTCCAAATAAATAAACCCATTAAGCTTTAAAAACGAAAATCTCTAATATTCTAAGACGAAAATAAACCGAAAGTATTTCTTTACGAAGTTTGTACTGTATCCTGTATCCCGGCCTTAATAAAACCCATAAAAATATCATATTATTCACACCACCCATTTACTTTTTAAGTTTTACAAAAGCAAAAATTGATTTTTAAAACAAGTTTGTTAGAAAGTGCGTTCTTTGCAAAAAAGTTAAAATTTACATAAAATAATATCAATTCCAAAGCTCTTTATTTTGTACTTTACGAGGGGGAAGGGGCGGCGAAAATTGTTTGGCACACAGGCGGCTAACACCCTAGCGGCGGTCCTGGTTGTATCCCCGCTTTTCAGTTATGTGAAAATAACTGAAGATTTCGATTGATTCATTGTTGATGCTAACTTCCATCTTGTGCGTTGGTGTAGTAAGAATCTCTAGGTTTGCTGGAAGATTGACCATTGTATTAGTCATTATTCTGTCAAATTGTGACGATGGAATAAATTGCATGATGTCTGCCCTTTTAAATTTTACATTTAGAAGTTGTTTGTACTTCTCACCCATCTCTTGTAAGTAGTTGGTAGCCATCTGATATGATGTCAACACATGTATGTTTAGATTGTTGTCGTCCGTCCTCTTGAAGGTTCCATCTCATTGATTGCTAGCAACACTTCATTGAGTTTTCTTCGAAAATTATCCAACTTCTGGGATATTCTGGCTTCAGTCTCATTTAGAGTTGCTGCAGTTGACAACATGATCTTCGTCTGATGATTAGATGAATGTATTAATTCTAGTTCATTTTTCTCCAATGATTCGATGTCATGGTAAACTTCATAGTTGACTCCAAACACTGAGGTTAGTAGCTGCCCTAATAATCCTCGCTTGGTTCTGACATCTTGACTATAAATGGTTCTCATATTCCAGATGATCTGTCGTTGCTGCTCTCTCAGGTGATGATTTAATTCCTTGCAATGGGATTCTGCAGATAATACCAGTGCCTTGTCGCATAAGGTATCCATTTGTTGGATTGTCTTGTTTATATCTTCTTCATCTACTTAGATGCTGGAGATGTTCACTGCTACTTCGATCCTGAAGTTTCCCCTTGAGAGTTTTGCGTGGCCAAGTTCTTTAATGAATAGGCCAGGTGACGGATACTTTACTGTATACGACCTCTTGGTTGCCGAAATTATGGTGCATAACGTAAGTAAGAGTGTTATAGTTTTTGTTACTGTTGACACTCCACTACCCCTGCTTTGCTTTCTTCTTCCTTCCTCTGCCTCCTGTCTTGGTAACGGAATGAGCTTGGTAATAGGACGCTTGCGAATTGTGTCTCCCTTTGTCTTAACGGTTGCAACTCTGACAATGCCATCTGTACCTGGATACACTTCTGTCACTCTTGCTAAAGGCCATCGATTGGGAGGACTGTTTTCATCCTTTTGTAACACTAGATCCCCTACTTGCAAATTCTCTTCCTTCGAAGTCCATTTCGTTCTGCGTTGTAACCCAGATAGGTATTCCTTAGGCCATATTTTCCAAAAGTCGTTTTTCAACTTTTGAAGTAGTTTCCATCTTGTCAGTGTTTCTGAATGTACTTCTAATGGTGGTTCATTTGGTGTTATAAGTTTCCTTCCAATTAGAAAATGGCCAGGGGTCAACGCTACCACATCGTTAGGATCTGTAGTTAATGGACAAAGTGGTCTCGAATTGAGACATGCCTCTATTTGGTACAGGAGGGTCGATAGTTCTTCAAACGTGAGGGTACTGTTCCCTACAATCCTTTTCATGTGATACTTTGTTGAATTCACCGCTGCTTCCCAGATTCCTCAAAAGTGGGGAGCTGCTGGTGGAATAAAGAGCCACTGGATTCATTCTTGAGTAAGTTTTTCTTGAACGCTAGAGTCTCCTAGAGTTTTCTTGAAGTCATTCTGCAGAACTCTATTTGCTCCTACAAATGTGGTTCCGTTATCGCTATAGATATGAAGGCATGTTCCTCTTCTGGATGTAAATCTTCTGAAGGCTGCCAAAAAGGCGTTTGTTGTTAGATCACTGATAGCCTCCAAATGAACTGCTTTGGTAGCCAAACATACAAAGATGACAATATATCCTTTGTATGACTTATTCCCTCTTCCTTTTGCGGTTCTGATCTGCATCGGCCCTGCATAATCCAGTCCAGTGTGAGAAAATGGCAGGGTCGGCGTTACTCTAGGCTCAGGTAAATTGCCCATGAGTTGCTGCAACGGTTGTCTTCTGAAGCAAAGCATTTCATACAGATGTGAATTTCTTTGCGTATTATTTTCTTCACATTGATGATCCAGAATTTTCTACGGATGTATGCTGCTGTAGCTTGACTTCCGCCATGTAGCAGTATCTGATGGACGTCTCTCACTATTAGGTGGGCTAGAGGACTATTATGGGGAATGAGAATAGGAGGTTTCTCATTATATGGAGACATTGAATTTTGAAGTCGTCCTCCCACTCTACCAGTTCCTTCATCATCGATGAATGGTCGTAATGGTGCCAAGGAACTTCTTGTGTGAACCGAGATGTTTCTCTTCAAGGTTTGAATCTCTGTTGCCCAGCTGCGTGCTTGCACTATACGGATGATTTGAATGAGGCAATTGTTGAGTTCTGCTGCCATAGGGTATTCGGTCGGAAACGGTTGTCTTCTGCATTTTTGAACAAACCTGTTACAGTATGCAGTGACCCGCAGTAACTTCTGCAGTGACGAATATTTGGATAAGATGTCCAATTCTTCTTTTGATGCGATAAAAGCTTGGACTTGGTGAATTTTTGCCTCTTCTGTAGCTGTTATGGGAATAGTTGTTTCCGTAAGTGGCAAAGGATTAGTTCGTAACCATTGCGGGCCGTTCCACCACAATAGATGATGCTGTAGTTTGACAGGAGTGAGCCCTCGGGATACAGCTGGATCGTCCTCTGAGCGCACATGATGCCAATTTTCGCTGGGGGTTACTTCCAATATTTCTGTTACCCTGTTTGCAACAAATGTTTTCCATTTCTCCGGACCTGCTCTTATCCAGGATAAGGTTATCATGGAATCTGACCACCCGAAGATGGAGATGCTGGGGATGTCCAGTGCACTAATAGCTTCCTTCAACATTTTTGCTGCTAACGATGCTGCACATAACTCCAGCCTTGGCAACGTTTTATTTATCTTTATAGGTGCAACCTTTGACTTGGCTGTTAATAGACCTACTTGAATGCGTCCGTCTTGAGACATTACCCTGCTGTAAATTACAGCACCGTCAGCTTTTTCCGACGCATTACAGAATGCATGCAGCTCCATTTCCCGGATGCTGCTTTGGTACCCTAACGATCTTGGAATGGATATGCCTTCAACCAATAGTAACTCTTCTTGAAACTGCTTCCACTCGTTCATTATTTCTGTGGCCACTGGTTGATCCCATGATTGCTGTTGTAACCAAAGTTGTTGAATTATTAATTTGGTTTTTATTACAATTGGCGCTAACCATCCTAATGGGTCAAACAAGCGGGATATTTCTGACAAGATTACCCTCTTTGTAGGATTTGCATCAGCTCGAAGACTGACTCGAAACTTAAATTCGTCTGCCTTTGGACTCCAGCGTACTCCCAAGGTTTTCCTTGTTTCTCCTTCGTCGATCTCGAGTAAGTTCTTGTCCTGTAAGTTATCTGGCAATTCTTCAACAAGAGCAGCGCTGTTGCTTGCCCATTTTCTGAGGGTAAACCCTCCATTTTTTAACATATTGATTAGACTTACTTGGAGATGCCTTGCTTCTTCTATGGAGTCAGTTCCCGACATTAAATCATCCACGTAGAAGTCCTTGGTTGCTTCTTCTGCAGCCATTGGGTACATTTGTCTTTCATCCTCGGCTAGCTGCAAAAGGGTACGGATTGCCAGGTATGGTGCTGCTGTTGTTCCATAAGTTACAGTGGTGAGTTTAAATTCTTGAATAGGTTCGTCTGGAGAAAACCGCCATACTATCCTTTGGAGGTCCTGATCTTCGGCTATCTTAATCTGACGATACATCTTTTCAATATCTGCCGAAAAAACAAACTTGTGTTTTCTCCACCTCAGCAGGATATGCTTTAAATCTTGTTGTAGTCTTGGTCCAGCAGTCATTAGCTGGTTTAAGCTAATTCCAGTAGTGGTCTTCGAGGAAGCATCATAGACTACCCTTAATTTCGTGGTTGTGCTGTCTTCCTTTACTACTGCTTGATGAGGGATGAAGTAGGTTTTTCGTATATTGGCTCCTGGTTGAACGAGTTTTATATGTCCCAGTTCTAAGTATTCCTTTATGAAGGTTTTGTATTCTTTACCTAGAACTTTATCTTCTTCTAACCGTTTCTCCAGTTGAATGAACCGTGCGATTGCCTTTTTTCTCGAATCCCCAAGCTTTTCTATTGGTTCCTTGAACGGAATTTTCACTGTATATGTACCATCAGCATTTTTCTGCTGGTTGCAGTTGTAGAATTCTTCGCATTCCTTGTCTTCGTTGGACATAATCTTTTCTGGTACAACTTCTTCAATTTCCCAAAATTTTGTGAGTTGTTCATCTTCTGCAGCACATGCGACCATGCTAAGAAGTTTCCTTTCTTCTGATGGTGCTGTTGCATTCCCCGTGATGATCCATCCAAGTTCCGTGTTTTGCGCTAACAGGCCTCCGTTGAATTTTCGTACTCCTTCCACAATGATTTCCTTGTAGATGTCTGCTCCTAGGATAACGTCTATTGGTCCAGGTTTCTGAAATAGTGGATCAGCCAACACCATATTCTTACAGTCCTGAAGTTGATAGTTTTCGACTGGTTTTTCTGGAAGTGACTTGGTTAATTGTGGCAGTATCAGCATCTCACATGTGATTGTGTAGTTGCTTGGAAATCGTGGACGTAGGTTTACAGTTAATCGTCCTTGGGCTGTACCTGCTCCTTTCTTGCCTAATCCAGAAATGTGCACTCTCACCTTTTCTTCTGGTAGACCCAGCGTTTGAGCTGCATCTCCTGTGATGAATGATGCCTGTGATTCGGAGTCTATCAGGGCTCTGAGATACTCCAAACTCCCTGAGGATGACTGGACCTTAATTAGGGCAGTTGCAAGCAAAACTTTGCGATGCTGTCTTCCTACTAGGCTTGCAACAATGTTTCCGTTCATATTGGTTGCTGTCGCACTGGAAATTGCCGTTGTGGTCTTGGGAGGCTGCTGTTGCTGTTGTTTGCTAAAATCTTCGTGCAAAAGCCAATGATGTCTTTTATTACATACCTTGCATTTCCCTGGGCAAAAGTGTCTGGAGTTATATTTTCCTGTAGGCTTGAAGCAGTTTGAACATAATTTTTTATTCTTTATGAAGTCCCAACGTTCGGATACATTTAGGTTGCTGAATTTTGGGCAGGATTTAATGCTGTGTGATCCTCCGCAGTGGAAGCACGTTACGTCAGCAGTGTGGTACGTCTTCACTGCCCACCGATCCTGGTGACTTTCCCATGGTTTCCCAATTCCTTGTTTTCTGGGTTCGAGTTTGTTCCGTCTTTGTACAGCTTCCAGCGACTGAAATATTGTTTCCAAGAAATTCAGTAGCTGCTCGAATTTTTACACCTCTCTTGGTGCCGTTAATGACTGCTCATATAGTCTATTGGTTTCCTTGTCCAATTTTCGTGTCACTATATGGCACATGATAGGCCCCCATGTGGCCGTTTCAAATCCTAAGTTCTCAATTGCTCTTAGGCATTCTGCAGTCGTGTCATGGAGTTTCTTGATCCCCTCTGCAAATACGTTCGACAGGGTTGCCTGGTTGAATATGTCATCCAAATACTTCGCTAGTAGCAGCCTGGTGTTCCTTATAATGAACCATGCAGACTCGTAATTGGCTTCAGTTGCTTCCAGATGTTGCACTAACTTGATGGCTTCCCCTCGTAACTGCGACTTCAAGTACTGCATTTTTTCCGCCTTACTTAGTAGTGGGTTTTCATGAACAATTCTTCGGAAAATGTCATGAAAGCTAGGCCATGATTCGTAGGTCCCTTCAAAAACTGGAATTATGAGAGCAGGTAACACTATATTCGCATGGCTGTTTTCCTTGACACTTTGAACCTCTTCATCCTGGATGTGCTGGTACAGGAGCACAATTATTTCTTTGACCATCTTCTTGGTCTCGTGGAACTCCTTGTCGTCGCAGCTACTGTGGGATAATATCTCCTCGTTTAGAGCTTTGATGTCATCCCAATCATCCTTGATGTTCTTAATGTTGTATTCGTAATACCTTTTACTGAATTCCTCATTCAACCTATTACAGACTTCCTGAATGTCGCTTTGGAGTGAATTTACCTTGATCTGTAGCCTTCTTATTCGGCTCTGTCCCTCCTTGTCAGCACGTGCGGTCGTGTCCTCTTTTGGTCCAGCTGCCTGCTGTGAGCTTTCTCCTAGTGTGGCTAGATTTTCTCCGTACTTGTCGAGAACAGCAACCCCTTCGTTGTAAACGTCTTTGGTTTGCTGAAAAAAATTATTTTTAAAATAAGGGTGTACTTCCTACTTCTTGATGGGCCGTCTTTCTTCACATTAATAATCTGCTTGCAAATGGATTCTGCTAACTCTTCTTGGGTTTTGAAAATCTCCCGTCGCTGCGCCATGGTAACTGACTTGATCGTAGAGGGCTGGCACGTTTTAAGGGATTAATGGACCAAATGCTAGGGGCTGGATCGCTTAAAGGCTTGAAGGATCAAATGTTAGGGGCTGAAACGTTTAAAGGATCGAAGGACCAAAATGTTAGGGGCTGGAACGTTTAAAGGATCGAAGGACCAAAATGTTCAGGGTGGAGCTTGTAATGGACTGTATGAATTTATTTTGGACAAATTACAGGATATGTCTTAGGGGTGCAGGAATTAAAAAGGGTGCAAACCAATGGTCTCGTGCGGTCTCACACTAGATGATGTAGCAAAAGACCTGGGGTCCGTTGGGCAGCGTGAACACAGTGAAACAAGATTTAAAGCTGTATTAATTTAATGACTAGTTCTTTCCTATTTATATACATAAAAATACTGACTTAGCTTACAAAGTTTAATATTTGCCCTAGTTCAACTCCTATTTCTACGTGCTTGTCTAATTTCATAATAAACAAACTTGCAGAGTGCAGAATTGCAGGCTCTTCACCGGGTCATTCGAGCACTGATTGCATTACTGCTGACGCTTTGTTAAGCATTTTCCGTATGCAATATATGTTGGTGAAATACACGCCTAATTAAATTAAAAGGATTAAAATTTATTGTTGGTTCCTAAACAGAAGGCGACTAATAAAATGGATTAAAAGTGACAACCTCAATTCGAGGAGAATAATATGATGACGACTCAAAAGGTGAAAGAAGTCGTGGATGTCTATATTTCATGAGAGTCAGTAACTTAAGTTGTGCATAATTGAGAAAAAATGAGGACGAAGGTCTAAAATGAAGAAGAAAAAGGAAAAATAAGATGCTAGAAAATTTACATGCAGTTCCAAATTAATGATCTACCCTCTAACAGGGTCTTATTTTTGGTGTAGTCGCCACCTAACTTTACACACTCTTTCCACTTTTTTCCGGTGGCAGCAATATTTCCTTAGAGTAGAAGTATATTTCCTGTTCAGCAAAATAGCTGCTCATAGCCCTCAGAAGTTCTTCATTAGGAGAAAGCCGGCGACCTCGTAGGTTTTTCCTTAAATTTCTGAACAACCAACAGTCGCAGGGGGTCATATCGAGGTTATACGCTGGGGGATCCTAATTGTTGCATTGTTGTGAAGAATCGGAACCCCGTTCTTCAATAAATTTTGAAGCTCTTTCTATGTAGCACCATGTAGTTTTCTAAGCTTGAGAGAATAGGTACTGACGGTGAGTGTGTTACCTTTTTCCATGTAATCAATTAAACGAATTTCCTGTTGGTCCCAAAAATAGCCATCATAACTGGTCCACAGACGCTTATGTTCGAAATGTTTTTAGAGGCTGTATTTTTTTTAGTAAATCCAAATTCCTTCAAGAGATTTCTCAGTGACAATCTCTCTTTTCAGGAGTCTTGGAACCTGGCTGACACCTTGCTCATTGCAAGACTTTTATGTAAAATGTCCTAGATCTTCTTCTACTGATCAAAGACCCTAACGGAACTGTTTTGACCAGTATTTTATTTGATCCTTTCACTTTTCGGTTTGTGACCTTCCAAAGTTAAGCATTTTATTACGCTTTGTTGTTCTAATTTAACTAAAATCATCTTTAGTGACAAACATCTTAGGATGGTTTAAGAACACACAATTTCCTTGTCGTATTGGCTTCGCCAGGGTGAGTGTGGTTTCTTCGATTTCAAATTGTAATAACGTAGTTTCAATTAGCTCACTCTTATTTGGGGTCTTTTTAGCGTGACCTACGGGATAAAATATTAGCGTCATCTATGAGAGTTTACTACTATAAACGTCACCCGAGGCTTTAGGGCTTTCGGCGGTCAAAACCATAGCAGAGTTTTCCAGTTTGCGTTTGGAGTATGATCCCTGAAGGTCTTCACGAATGACGTTGGTTGGCGTTGACTTCCTGCAGCCGCTGTTGTGGGCTGTTTGGGAGCCCTTCGGTTTACATATTGAAACTGCTTCCTCGAGCCCGTATGGGGCCATAGATCATCACAGACATGCTTAAACAATCTCAGATAAGTAGTGCAGCCTTATGTATAATGTTTAATGATTTTATATAGCAAAAACTTAACATAAAATAAACTATAACTATATCTAAATAGGGCATATTTTATTAGTTCTATATATCTTGTGTGTACATGTAGTGTACTAATTACTGCTACGATAACCTTAGATTGCGGTGCACCTTTTAGTTAGGGAACGCATGATAACAATTTCTAATATTTCTGTATTGGTTATTATATGGAACTTTAGTTAAAAAATCTAATGAACAGACTTGATAGTCAGTTTACTGATTTGCTTCATTCTTGATACTATTTATTTTCTTTTGTGCATCATTGATAATTAACCGGTTCTGACAACAGTTCATTTTTAATTTTTCTAAGTGTAGATATGATTAATGTTATTGTGCTACTGTGTTGTTCCTGCGTCTTTATAGTAAGCTAATTGCTATCAGGGGTTCAGTGGAAGATCAGAAACTGCTTTGTAGTAACTGAACTGGATCCCTGCAGTTTCCACTTATTATTACAATAAATTTTGATTTCTTTAAATAATTAAATTATGTTAGTGGTGTAGTAATTTATTAAGTGGAAATAAATTATTATTATTATTATATATTTCAGTATCTAAGTTCGTTACTGCTACCTTCTATATTTGAGATGTTGTATTATTTAATGCTGCTATTTACTTTGGGCTTATAAGTTCTTGTCTTATCTAAGTATATTTTTTGTAATTGGAAACACTTGTTGGCGCTCGGAAATTACATCATTTAAAGAACCGCACGCCGCGCCATGCCGTCCCCTCTGCAGCTAGCTGACCAGTCCTCAAATATACTCTCGTAGCGTTACAATATTTGAATTATATTTAGAGAAACTAAAGTGAATACCTAGAACGCTAACAAAATATATCATGGTAAGGTAGATTAGTAATCTGGTGTCCCTCTAAATTTATATGCGCCCAAGAAATTTTCTCAACTTAATAATCTCTTTGTATCTATCTTCTAAAATATACTAGAATAAAATAGGAACTCTCTCTACAAAAGCTAAATTTATATAAATTTCAAAGCTTATTTTTAGCAAAAGTAGTCATTTATTATTGTATATAACCAACTTATAAATTTCTTTAACACATTCACTACCGATGACTAGTTAACTAGTCCAAGCGGTTTTGCCTGGTACCCCAAGACTAGTATACAAGTCATAATTTTCGTGTAAGTTTACGGATACACGTTTATTCTGGGGTCTGATTCTATGCTGTGTTTTGAGACTCAGTGCCACTGCCTTGTAGCATGCAACACCCATGACTTGTAAACAAGTCTTTGGGTGCTTGGGGAGCAGTTGATTTGTTTGTATAGCTTTTAATTGTAAGAGGTCACTATATGTTCTTACTGTTGATATTTATAATATGGTCAGACCATGTCTAGAAATCGTTTTGAGGCTATTCTTCAAATTCTAAGATTTGTATATCATGCAACTGTCAACACCAGCGATCGTTTATACAAGATCAAACCAGTAATGGAGACTATTCTTCATAATATTCGAAAGACTATCAATCCAGAGCGAGAATTTTCAGTGGACGAATCCATGATTCACTGGCGTGGAAGATTAGTCTTCAAACAATACATTAAGAATAAACGCCACAAGTATGGCATAAAAATGTATGTACTTACTACAAAAGATGGATTTATATTGAATGCTATAGTTTATACTGGAAAAAGGACCATCATATCTGACGATTCTTCCCATACTAACGAGGTAGTGAAGCTGCTTATGAAAGATTATTTCGAAAAGGGTTACTGGGTGTATATGGATAACTTCTATAATAGCGTCAAACTAGCAGAGGATATGATAAAACGGAAAACTTATATCACTGGAACACTGCGAGAGAACAGGAGAGGAAATCCGAAAGAACTGATGAAGAAAAAGCTAACAAAGGGCGAAGTAGTATATAAAAGAAAAGGTCCTGTCATAGTTACTAGCTGGAGGGATAAGAGCTACGTAAGAATGATTAGTACAGGCCATAGGCATAATATGATAGAAGTTGAAAGCAAACGAGAGCAATAAAAGCTAAAACCCCACTGTGTCATTGACTATAATAAAAATATGTCAGGTATAGATCGCTCTGATCAAATGATATCCTATTATTCCAGCCCCATAAAAACTATTAGATGGTACAGAAAAATGTTCTTCCATCTCATAGATACATGTATCTGGAACGCCTGTTACCTGTATCGAAAGGTCAAAGGCAACAAACGCACTCTGTTACCCTTTAGGAAAGAAATAATCAATTCCCTTTTAGGCTGTACTGAAGAACAGATCAATTCTCCCCGTGTCCGATCTGAATTCCAGCAACATTATTTGGAGCCAATTCCGGATACCGACAAGAACAAGTGTGTAATGAGGAGGTGCAGAAACTGCTTCAAAAAAGAGGTACGCAAACAATCTCGTTACCTGTGCCCCCTATGCCCTGATTATCCAGCACTTTGTGTTCATCCTTGCTTCAAAGAGTAGCATCAGAAGTAAAAATTCATGAAAGATAGTGTATTTTTTGCGTTTTATGTAGTCACTAAACTTTATTTTATGTATAAGAAGTTCTTTTGTATTTTGACATTGAGAATAAAGAATATTTTGTAATATGGTGGTTCGTTTTTGTGTTGAAATATATACAATGGCCGATGACTAGTAAACTAGTCCTCGGGGTACGGTTGTTACACTTCCTTGGCGTACCTCAACGACTAGTTGACTTGTCATCGTTGAAATGTAAAAAAAAATTATAAAAATCATATCACATGATGTACATTGTAGGAACAAACAACTAATTTGATATTAATAATAATAGGTACCTTATGGGGATAGCACAAACCTAAATGCTACTGCGGTAGTGAACGTGTTAATAAAATTCCTTATCTATTGCATTATTTAATTGACCTAGCGGTAATAACGCTAATAAATGTTACGTTAACAGATTTTAAATGTTCATTTGTATCTATGATGATGAAGATATTGATGTAATAATTGTAATAGTTATAATAGTACAGCTAGAGGGTCAATATTTTTAGAAAACTCTAAGCCACTCTTAACAATATTCTTTAATTATGTTCTATTGGAGTAGTTGTTTGGTGCATTTGAGCTAAGTTTCCAAAATCATACAAAAGCGTGACTTTCTACCATTTCCTGTAATACAACTTCTAGGTCGCAAAATTGTGAGAAATTAATTATTTTATCAATCTCTCCGTCAGGCCGTGGTTTCGTGTGAAAACTCGAAGTCTGAAACAAGTTTCAGACATATCAGATAAAGCTTTCTTATATATAAACGAACAATGAAATTTTTATAATATCATCAGTGTAAGTACTGCGCAATTACTTTAAAAGCTAAAGAATGTTTTGTTTGAAAGTTCCTGTTTGTTGTATAGGAGACGTTCGAGAAAACGTTCGAATTCTGCTATTAAGACAAAAAGCTTTCTAGAGTTGAAGTGAACAGATGTGGAATTTCCCGACCTTGAACTTTTATTTATTCTGCAACTTGGCTGACTTGGGAACGCGACAGTAACCGCAAGCAAAGCTCAACGTTACTTTTACATCAGCGTTCTGAGAAGTTTCGTGGGAAGGAATTAGGGATTTCACCAAAATCGAGATCGAAAAAACCACTCGTTCAACGCTTTCCCGGAATGCGGCGCAAAATACGAGGGAGAAGACTAAATTTTGCAAAAGCTAAGCTTTCGTTTTCACTAGGTGGGCACCCGGAACTAAGCCTTAGATCACGTTTGTGGTACTTTGTGCTTCAGAATTTAATTCGGGTGGGCATGAACCGAATACAAGAGGAAATCTGCAACAGAGCCTGAATAAATTAAGTTTATAATCATAACAGAACTTTGTAAATATTATTATGAATTCTGAAGAGTCGTGGCAGACGTATATTGTGCTGTAACAAAGTATACGTTTATGAAGTTTTCGCAGCCTTCATAAGATTTGCATGTGAAGTGTAAAGTGTATAAAGCAACGGGTTTACTGCCACATCTCGCCTGAAGAGATGCGTCGTTTTATTCACTATGATTTGTTTCCTCGTTTCCTGATTTAGTTTGGTTTGTGTTTGAATGAGTTATATCGCACCGAATTTAAATTTGTGCGCTCGGAAAGGATACGGAAAAATAATCTAGAAAACCAGACACATAAAAATCGTTCTACATTCAGCTTGAAAACTGTTTAAAGTGAAGTCTTTTGGCTTACCTATTTATTTAGCCACGATTGAAGAGGAATGTATGTAATGACTTCATCTTTGCTGTGAGATTAATCAGCAAACAATATAATATACTTACTACTTAGTAATTTCCAGATAGTTACTGTATTAGAAAATACTGTGTGAAAGTGGGTATATTATTTAGAATTTGGCATTGGTATTTTTAGCAACAGTAATTTTAAAACAACTAAAAAGTGGCAGATTACTTGCTGCCATATACGTCGTTAACAATAACCCACACCTTCAAGGTTTCCAACAAACTTTCATTGTATACCTCTGCTAGTATCCTCCGTGAAGACTCATTATTTCCACTAGGAATATCGTCAGCCACGAGGTTCCATTGAGAAGTACGTTTCAACTCGATTCTTTAAAATTTTCCTTCTTGTGTTATGTGTGAAGAGGGTGTGGACTGCTGGTAAAGCGTTTGCATTAGGCAGGTAGTGAGTTCGAACCTCACACCCGAACAGTGGCTACATCTTACGCTCTCCGGCCATCCTACGAACGCTTTTGGTGGCCGTGACCTTTATGAAAGGGCATTTTCCTTAATTCAAGGGGTTAGGCTAGCCACCTATCCCAACCGCGGCTTAAGATGGCTTAATAAACTGCACTCAGAGTGTGGGAGTAACAGGTTCTCAGCCTATACCAAAAGGAGGAAGAATAGAAGAAATGCTATGTGTTGATTTTTTGTGCCGAAATGGCTCTCTGAAAGGGGTATACGGGTTAATTAGCTTAGGGAGCTCGATATTTACATGACAGATCGAGTTTTTATTATGATATGTTTAAAGTTAGGTATTTTTGAATTGTAAAGAAACTGTGTCTTGAGTCCGTCATGAGTGCTTAGCGTATTTTGTTGAATCTGAGCGTGATAATACGTGCAGCCTGGCTTGATCAGATGTGTTCTGTTGGGTTTTGACGTACGGTTTTTATTTCGCCCTTGTCCATTCTGTACCCTCTTCCTGCATTTTTAACACTCCTGATTATTTCATCCATTACCATATTGAACAGGAGAAGGCTTAGGGAATCTCCCTATCGAATTTCTGTTGGTGTTGGTATTTCCTCTGTTAAATGGTTGTTCGCTAGTATATAGGTGCTAGTTTCTTTATATAGTTGTTCTATTATTCTTATAATTTCATGTGGTATATGTTTTGTCTTCATAATGTTTATAACATCTTCTAATCTAACCCTGTCGAGTGCTTTCGTTAGATCTATGAAGCACATGAAAGTCGATTTCCCGTATTCTATCGATTTTTCAATTATTTGTCGTACTGCGAATATTGCATCAATGGTTGATCTATTCTTCGAAAGCCTTGCTGTTCATCACAAATTTGAATGTTTTCGTTAATTTTATCTTTTATAATACTAGTGAATAGCTTCATGGTTGAGTTTAGGAGCGTAATTCCCTTGTAGTTTTCTGGGCATTTCTTATTGCCTTTCTTGAAGATTGACATGATTATACTTTTCTTTAACCGATTTGGAGTGGTGCCGGTGTTTAGTATTTCTTGGAAGAATACAGTTAGCTGCGAGTCCTCTGCTCCGCATTTTAGTAGTTCATTTGAGATTTTGTCTGGTCCTGGGGATTTACGATTTTTGAGGTTTTTGATGCTTGTGCACACATGTTGTTCATCGATTTCAGTTGATACTTTTAATTCCTCTGTTTCTTCCATATTTGGTGTTTTGTTTGTCTGGTATACGTTTTTGAAGTGTTCTACCCATGAGTCTTTTGTAATGGTTTGGGTTTGCGTGGATTCATTCATCTCTAGTCTTTGGCGTCTTATGATTCCCCAAATCTTCTTTTGAGCTCGATACAGGTCATGTTCCATGTTTTTAGTAAAGCCGATCCAATATGCGGTTTTAAACCTTCAAATTTCAGCGTTTACCCTGTTTCTTACTATCACATATCTTGAGTGTTCGTCATCTGTTTTGTTACTTCTGTATTTGAAATATGCTTCCCTCTTCTCACAGGCTAATTCTTTTACTTCTGCCGTAAACCATGGTTTGTTGTTTCTTCTGGCATTTTTATATACTTTTCAAGCGGTTTTTGTATAGTAGCCCTGTTGTATCGTCTTCTAGTGATTCTATATTAATCTTCTCTACATACACTGGTTCTGTTTTCTTTTTGTGTTGTATGGTTAGTCGTATTTTCCCAGTGCCAAATTGTGGTCTGAGCCGATATTGGCTGATGTTAACACTCTTACGTCTATTACTTGGGACGGCTGTAGTGCTCTATTAGAAATTATATAGTCAATCATACTTTCTTGGTGTGTGGTATTAGACCATGTTATTTTGTGTTGCCATCTGTGATTGAAGAAGGTATTGTTAATTCGTAATTCATTTTGTACACAGAACTCTACTAAGGTTTCTGCGTTGTCATTTATATGGGCTTCGTTAAATCGTTGCTTAACTCCTACTATGGGTGTATTTCCTATTCTGGCATTTATATCTCCCACTATTATTATTTTCTATTGAGGAGAGAGCTTTGGTAATGATACTTGCAGTTCTTCGTAGAATTTCCCGATTTCTTCTTTGGATTTTCCCTAGTCTGGTGCATAAACGCTAAAGATGTGGAGTTTTTCTTTTCCCGAATTTATGGTAGTTCTTGATATTCTATACATAGTCAATGTCCTCCACATTCTTTGCATACTTGTTCTTTATTAATATACCTACTCCTGCTTTCGCTCTTTCATGTTTATTGCTTTCCACTGTATATTAGTATGTAACCAGGGCATGATAAGTTTTCTTTGCCTTTCTTTTTGGTTTCGGACAGAGCGCAGATGTCTATGTTGTGTTTCTCCAGCTCTAGCAGTATCTCTTGATCTTTTGTACTCCATGTCCTGATGTTCCAGCAGGCGCATCTAAGTATGTTTTTCTTCCACATTATTTTCTTTTGTTGTCTTGCTGATAAAAATTGTAGTTCTATTCGTTGTCAATTTTCGTGCGGGATTCGCCATCATATTAGCCCTGTAATTCCGAGGCATAATTTTCGTTCTGTGAGCAACTTTAGTATTAACTCTTCCCAGTAGGTTGCTAGCCTTGTTGAGGAGAGTGTCCTTTGGTCCACGGGTGCTTATTGTGAATATTCATAGCAATCCTGTCTCCAGGACTTCCCCCATCCGTCACCCAGGAGACGCGTTCCCTAAGAGTGAGGTCTTCCGAGAGAAAAAATATTATATCAGATTGCCTAATTACCAATTATCCTCAAGGTTAATGCAAAATACTATGAAATTTTCAAACAAAGGATAATGATATTAAGGCCACCAGAGCAAAGAAAACAGCACTGGGACTTTAACAAATCTCTTCGTTTGACGATCCCGTGTTGACTTTGAAAATTAAAGCTTTATAATCTATTTCGAGCACTAAGCAATTTCTTGGCAAAAGTTTAGTATAGTAGATCACTGTTTTACATTTCTCATACATGGGCAGTCACATATTACAGTTTAACTATCAAAGGCTGCAAGTAGCTTAAACATCTTTGAACTATTTCAAGCGGTCAGGTCTAAGATTCTGATATTCTTCCATGCCGGAAAGAAACGGTATATTTTGAAAAATACAGGTCAACACATGCGCGTTGGTAGTAATCTGCTATACTAAGCTGTAGCACATTTCTTCTCCTATATGTAAAGCATGGCCAAATCCTTTCCTCTACACATTTTCCACAGTGTTATTTTGTGACCAAAATAATCGACAACGATTTTCTTAAGCGTCTCCCCTCAGTTTTTTTCTTAGAGTCGTAAAGGAGTACCTGGAAAAGTAAAGACGATAATTTTACCTGCATACTCTTTACGAAGGTTCTTTATGAGAGAAGTTGATTTCCCAATTGTTGCGGTTGCTAATTCTGTTGCTTGCTCTACCGTAAATGTCCACATTCTACAACTCTTCTGTTTATCAGAAAACTTTATAACATTTGCAGTTACTTCTGAATACACAAGTTTTCTTCCTTTACAGTTTATTGTACTTCTATGTAAAAAGAAATTTAGTATTACAATAATATATGCTTTTTCTTCTTGAGGTGGCATATCCATTCAATGAAAGTCGGCGATAATTTCGGCATACAATATATGCTAACAGCATATTTGGGTATAGGTAACCAATAGCAAAAATAACTAACGAAGAAACGTAATATAAACAATAATTAACGAAGAGCAACAAATGTAAAATTGGAAATTATACACTTTTGTCTGACGTGACAGCAGCAATAGCGAAGTGCCGTTTGTGTTTTTTCGTGTGATTGTATCACTCCGCCAAGCTTGCCTTTTATTGGTTCTTTAGTTCTCCTTCCTTGAATTTTAGATTTAGTTCATATATTTTCCGCATTGTTTGTATGCTTGGTGCCACTGTATCATCTTATATTATTTGTTTTCTTGTAGAAAGTGAAAATATATATGACTTTCTTGGCACCGTATTTATGCCGTTTTTTATTGCTATAACAGGCCATAAAGCCTGTGTCTAATAAGAGTATTTATTATAAGTTGTGATTACCATTTCACCGGTGAATCTTCCAACTTAGATTTGCGAGTTGGTGGCACCGATATTTCGTTTTCATCGATATTTAGTGCTAACTAACTTCTTCCTCCGGTGTAGCTTAGCCGGCCGGTTCAGCGCTATTAGTTATGGGATTGTTTAATGAGTCTTGTTATATTTGTAGTGCGATAGTTTTTCGTTGCTTTCCGATCGGCAGTATCACAACCATTGTGGTCGTCTCAGGCATGTCTGTGGCTTTCTGGCAATAAACCTTGACCAGTGTTTTTCCGTTCCTGGTGTTTTATTTCCTTGGTACCCACCAGATCTGGTAAGCATTCTCCTATCCCCTATTTTCCACCTGAGGAGGCCATTGCTGGAGGACTGGCAACCCCATAGGGGTGCATTTTCTGCAAATGAAATATTTTGCGAATTACACATGCCTCCTTATTTTTGTGCAAAAACACTATAAGCAATTCACCATTGATATAAGTATAGAGCTTCTTTTATGTTTTTATTGTTCATTGAAATGTTAAACAGTGTTTAACATGATCGCGTCCTCGAATGTTAAGATACATTTAACATGCATCCACTCATTTAACATGCATCCACTCGCGTCCTCGAATGTTAAGATACATTTAACATGCATCAACTCATTTAACATGCATTCACTATAGCAACATCACACATATTCATGGTAGTCCGATTTCGATTTAGCAGTTTTTAGTAATTATTGTTGATTCAAAATTATTGCCTCAATGAACAATAAACTAATGAACGCATTTCGAGAGGAAACCGTCTTAACATTTCTCACATAAATTACCACTCTTGCTTCGCTGCGCTCGCTCGAGTGGTAAAAATATGCTCGAATGTTAAGACTGGGTTACCCCTCTTAATACGTTAATTACTAAAAAAGTAGAGGTAGCATTTGAATTAAAATATTATCGCTAAGAAAATTTGCACCTTTAAAACTTATGTGACAAAAATTTATTTTAGACATTTTACCTTTAAAATTCTATTTCTGAATGCCTAAGCAGCATCGGAAATCAAAGGAATTAATACGTCTATGATATGTTTTTAACAGGTGCCTAAAGGCTTGGCCCGTTTCCTTTCAACACCCGTTAGAAACATATCATAGACGTATTAATTCATTTGATTTCTGATATAACACTGGCAATATTTTTACTTCTGTATGTACTCGATTTTATAAGAACGGCAGAAAATGCTGGAGAGGATTTACTGTTTCTAAACCTTTAATAGGTTATAATTTGCAGAAATTCTACCTCTAAGAATTGCCACAGCCACCAGGACACCGCAAAAATATAAAGTATGAGTATCTCGTGAACACCTCACTTCCTTTTGTCAGAAAACCTAATTAAATTCTTTACAAAAATAGTTCTATCTAAACGTGTCGCTTCTGAGAACGCCATTATATGAGCAGTCGCAGAAATTGAGGCAGCTATACCAATTAAAGCAAATATTAATTTTCGTTTCCCTAAATGCATTTCCTACGAGGTATTTTAGTTGAAAGTACTGCTGTCCAAAGTAGTTCACGATACAATTCTTTACAAAAAATACTTTTCGTTTTTATTGTAACTGATTACTATTCTAGAAAACATACATAATGTCGAGTAGTAGGACGTCCATAGCATATCCAGACGTTTTGGGATCATTTTAGGAAGGTAACTATAAGTATGTACCCATTTTAAATATTTACCTCAAGTTTAAACTGACCAATCCAAAAATAGATACTCACAGCTTTTGTGGTTGTGATGCTCTTGCAAGTTTAATTTTGGGGATACGAGTTTGACCCGAAGAACACCCTGCTAACCTGCAAACCTCCTATTACATCTCTTCTTCTATACATCGTATGCAGCAGCCATGATGAAACCATTAACTACAGTTACCCAAAAATGCAATGTATTCGCTTTTAGTTGGAGAAGAAATGTTTTTAATTCGTCTAACTGTCCATATCTGCCAGTTTTCAAAATGATTGCACCAATAAAGCAGTTATTGGTTATTTATATAGGTAGTGTAGTTGTTGCAATTACTATAATTTTCTAGAATTTGGTCGCCTCATCTTATAAAGTGAAGAATGAGAAAAGCAAATGAGATTTTAATTCGTTTAAAATTTTCTATAAACTTATTTTTGCAGAACGACAAAATAAAATCGAGTTTTGGAATCGGCTGGGCAGGACGAAGAAATCGTCATTAAAATACGAAAAATCGATTTTTTCTAGGTGGCGGGGTGGCAGATGGGTGACAGATGACGTCAACATAACCTACAAGATTTGGTACTATAGGTTTATAATCAACCACATCCGTTATTTGTGTATCGGCAGTGTGATGTTCAAGATTTTTGGTATTATAAATTAAAAATCTCGTGATCCTTAACGGCCGGCGGCTGTTATGGTTAACTTTTCATGTGTCTGTTTAGTTCAGTTAAAATGCAATAACGGCTTAGTTTCACGATGTCTCGATTTAAACAAAACATAATATATACTCCTCGGCTGTGAAATGTTTAGTGCCTTAGTATACAAATAACTATTTTTTATAACTTAGCATCATTATAGCGACTGCGCCAAAGTTAGTGAGAGAGAACTAAAATTTCTACAAATTAGAGCCAAATGCCTAACTAGAAATAATAAATTTGTTTTCAACAATTGATACAAAATGAGAGACTTGTAAAAGGTAAATTAAGGTATCGTTTACATTTACTTTTAAATTACATAAACGTGGTATTCGGAGGCTTTAGATTAATTTAAAAAGTAATATTATTAACTTGTAAGGAAAGGAAAAGTGTTGCATGGAGTGTTCAAATATTTTACAGTAAACAAAACTACTGCGAGAATTCTAGCTTTAGCCCATTTCATTGATAACTAGTTAGATATGTAATTTAAATTTGATCGGAAAAAGCTTTTAACGTAGAGCAATTACTCCAAAGCAACTTTTATTTTTCATTCTGCCTCGGAGCTTCTCTGCTAACAGGCGCCGCTTTAGTATTTACTCTCGCGCTACAAACCGTACATAGAGGATAATTAATAGGCAGTTTATGATAATAGACAGCAATAGTTACATCCATCTGTAACTGACTAGAAGATGGAACTGTAATAAGCTTGACGATGGAACGAGCATCGCTAACAAAACCAATTTGCTACTAGCTCTGCTTGTGTTGGCTCGAGAATGGCATATTTAATTAATGCTGTCAAGACCATCCATTATCTCTAATTGTTAATTAATTGCTTTGCAGAAAATGACATATGCACGTCAATTCTAACAGAAAAATAGGCAATTGCATGTTGTTTTTCCGAGTGCGATAGATATAGACATTAGCACAGGAAAATTAATAAAGTGCTCTAGGGCTTATCCCACCTATAAAATATTGTAATTATTTAGAACTATTTCAGCTTTACATATGTGATTATCAAAAATGTAATACAAATATGATATTGTACTATCGGTAACTGCATTATGTAATAAGATTTCTAATAATTTGTATAGTATTATAAGAGAACTAACCTCTACACCGTAAGGTAGATGAGAATGGATTAAGTAAGTATAAGAGAACTGTTTTCTTTTCAAACAATTTTATTAACATTTTATTATTACATTATTGTGCTGATATGATCCTTTATTATACTCTCACATAATACCAATATTATATTTCGCCTACATAGGGTGTCTTTGAAAACGCAAGTTCTATAAGGTTAAGATCTAATTTAAATTGGCTGTGCCGCCATTGAATAGCTTATTTTATAGTAGAAGTATGCTATAATAATAGCAGATGCGTTACTTGGAGTTCATTTGTTCTATTTCGAGCAAAATATATTAAATACTTGGCACGCAACAAGAAATATCATTGTATTTTTAAACAAATAGATAACAAATTGTATCCGAATTCTTCACTAATTTAAAAAATACATTCGGTGGCCAGTTTCGAACCCGTGACCATAATCTCAATAGCCTAACTCCGTACCGTTACACTACCATGCTCCGTAGTTCAATGGCTATTATTGTTACCATAAATACAAATCGAACAACACATACAAAGGAAAACAATCAGTTTCGCCCAAAAGCATTTAGGTGGTTAGCATTAATATTCCACACAAACTGGCGTAGATATAAATGTGATAGCTTATATCGTTCTCGAGATAGCGTCTTTACATCCATTTCGCGAAACACCTTCACTAAACTGCATTTTCCGACGCTCTTTTAAGGCCAGAACGGTTGGTATTTTCACAAAACCTTTCATATAATTTTGATTTGGCCGCGATAAGTTAAATGGCTAATCGTGCCGGAGTAAAATAGATTGCAAGGTCTAACACGCAAGATATAAAATATTAAAATATATTATTACAAAAGGTATTCTGTTTTTCCCGCAAAAATATGATACATGTCTTGCTGATTAACAATTTTATTTGAACCTATATTTTGTTCACTTCATAAATTTCTTCAGTAATAAAAAAATCTGTAAAGGGTAGTCAGATGAAAAGCTGGCCTTCTCGGCAGCGACCACCAGGACCCTTCGGATTTTTGCGATGCAGCTGCATTTAACACAACACACTTAGTCGTTGCTTTTTTTCTCGCTTACAACATCTATCCTGTATCTATTGGTTCCCATTTTCGTCAAGCGTAAAGCCTGAGCCAGATGCAAGTTATTAATTTCATTTATTTCTCAGTTAAAGAAAAATAAACAATATTTTATGGTTTTAAGGTTCTCAGCCTGTATATGCTGGGTCAAAATAAAAACCTGGTGTATGTGCAAAATATACCTTTCATTTTATTAGTAAATTTTGGGTTACAGCAAAATTAAGAGAAATTATATTTTTTTAAGGTGCCCATCTTGTATATATTTTACCGTCATTTTCTTGGTTTCATGCCAGGGAAGCATATAATCCGCATGGCAGATATCGTCTTTCTGTAACAAATAGTTTTTGAGTTATACCAGCAACACACAGTCACCCAGACAGACCGACAGATAGACAGATAGACACACGAAACCTGTTTTTCGTCATCCAGGGACCCTGAACCGAAGATCTGAAGATGATTCTTTTCTCGATTACAATACTTTCTTCGTCTTTTGAGTGAGGGAAGTAAAGAGTAATTTGAAATTTTTAAGGGTAATAATCACTCAAGGGATTTAGGCACTTTAGTCCCGTGTTATATACGCTATTTTTGCACTTTTGGGACCATTATCATCAAACATTTGAAAAATTTGGAATCTGTCAATTTGGAAACTGACAATTACAATTTAATTTTAAATACGCATTTTATTAAAAATGTTGTGTACATACTAATTTTTTAAAAAGTGAATTGCAGCAGGCCCTGGATAGCCTGAATCAGTTGGCAGTACTGAAGTGTATTGTCAGTCTATGTCAAATTCGAGATTTGCAGGTTAAGCTTTGCGTCAGTATGTGTTAAATGACAAACGCAACCTAACCAACTAACCTCGTGTATACATAAATTTACCATAGTTACGGTAACATTTTTACTTTAGTCCCTAAGGATTAAATGAGCTACTTTAATCCCTGAAATAAGTGACTAAAGTGCCAACTTTAGTCCCGAAAGTGCAAAAACAGTCATTAAATTGAGATTTGGTACATTTTACGTTTAACGAGATACAATTAAACAAGAAATTTGATCTAACTCGTGCAATCCAATGGTATAGATTCTTAAAAATTATTTAAACAAAAGAAAAGCGTACATTCCTGCATTTCTGTTCTTAAATCAATATGTCTTTCTCCATTGAAGTTTTCAAACAAACTGATTAGTAATTTCACCCCTTTATAAGTTATTAAAACATTATTTTTTACTTAATCACAATCTGCTTTCGTTCTCGACCATTTTGACAAATTTTTAATTTTTGTTTCAACTATACAATCAATCGCGACCAACCCAAAATTATATGAAGGTTCTCATAAAACTACATAAATTTTGTGGCAATAGCAACCTCGTTGGCGTTAAAAGTAGTAGGAAAATTAATAACAGGCGAGTATATCGCACCAATTGGATGTAAACATGATAAGTCGAAAACAGCATAACCCATTACGATTATTTTTGGGCCAGTTTTTCTGAAATATGAATGTAAGGCACTGAAAAGCTCTCGAACAAAATTGATCGCTCTTCCTTGCACGTGTTTATCGATTTGCATTAGGGTTACCAGTAATTGATGTTAAGCGGTCGAGTAACTATCTTGTCACAGTAGTGTGGTGGCACACTGCTGGACCGCCGAGCCTAAGGCCGCGAGTTCAAATCCCTGCAATTTTCTTTAAAGTTATCAAAATATGCGGATGCACATTTCAATTCCTTGCCACCTTTTAATACGAAATTCCACATTATTGCGTTCTTTGTTCCATCCGCAGCCTCTCCTCATGATGTTGATATTTCGCCGATTCGATTTTAAATCGATTTTGGCTATTAAGGCTTTGAAATGGTTAGTCCCCGTCATCTTTGCTAACTCTCTTTAACTGAAGTGGTCACACATACTTGTTTATAACATAATGTGCTAACGGACATATCAATTTGAAAATATTCTACAGTTCGAACAGATTATGAAGACTGAATGTGTCCTAAAGAACGTATAGCTAAAAGCGCTTCATGTCATCAGTGTGCTGAAGTAACGATGAGACACTTGAACAGTCATCTTGTTATATTCAAGACCATTTTGAGTATTTATCTTATTTTCGAATTTCAACATCATACGGAATAAGAGGTACAGAATAAGTCGAAATCTTGTAAATGCTTTTTCAGAAATGCTTGCTTTACGAGATACATGTAGTTTTGGAAGAATATTTTACTGGAAAAGATATATATAGAGTCGCCCTTAAGTATTTTCCGAAAATTGATGATACGACTCCTGAGATTACTCCATAAAGAAGAATGTACTTGAATCTCAATTGCAAACGCTTAGTTCCGAAATACAGCGTGTTCCTTTTAAAGCCGAGTATTCCAGGTGAAATGCAAAATATCATCGAGACCATCAGAACTGCCAAATAGCTTCATAAAAATAAAAGCTTTGTAAGGGCCATAGTAAGTCCGGTAAATGCATTTCTACATTAGTAGTTCGATGCTTACGGGCGAGGCGACACAGAAGGACGTATCAAGCAAATGCTTGCCTTAGTTATAGTAACGGTATAGCAACGAAATGTTTGAGCTGGACTCATGGCAGTCGAGTATATGGAACATTGCTGTCCGAGTCCGCTAAGTTGTTATACTGACCCTTTACTAAACTGAGTGTTCCATTTACCACACTGAAATAAATCTGGTAAATGAAACATTACAGTGCAGTATGAAATAAATAACGATTACGATATACAGGTATAAATATTGGTCTCGAAAACGTTTTCGAAAAGACATCTCAAGAAAAACAGTGGTATAATATGGTGCAGAATACTAAATAATGAAATTATGAAACTAATACTCTTATAAATCAAGTAATAGTCTTATTCCCAAGCTTCTACGCTTTGCAGTAAATGTATCAGGTGGTAAGATTCTACGCGCGGTGTTACCATGAGACGGAACAGGACGACAATTTTCCATGCTCGAAAGTTCTCAAACGACGAATCTCGATTCTCGAATTTTGTATAAACTTATGTGCTTATCGAATTGAGACAGTTGTCGCTGCATAACGTCCAAAATAATCACTAGTTTACGGAAAACTGAACGGAGGAACAAAAGTATATATATTTGCTGCATCGTGATCTCCGTTTAACCATATAATCTTAAACTGTGAAAGATACGAGATTCTTGCTAAAAACTGAACAACTACCGACTGAAGTTGTAAAGGCTTTTGATATAGTCAGTTTGTGTTTGCATATTTTTTATGGTTAATTAGATTTAATCACTATAATTTATAATAACTGGGTACGCAGATACGGCACTGTTCAGTGTAAGCCGCTAGATTTCGTGGGTGCTGCGATAAACGAAGAGTCAGCGGTGTTTGCATGGACTTTCAACTTGAGAGTTAGTCGCGGGTCCGCCAAAGTTGAGGATGTACTCCCAGTGACTTGCAGAGTCAATCAGAATTAAATAAGAAGCTTTTGGAAGACACGCTGTAAATAAGTTGCTGCATAAGTGTTGGTGTGCAGCAAGCAGTTATTGCGCTTTAAGTAAACGTCATTTTCATCATGTACTGGGTAAGTACACTCCGTCAAGCAGTTTTGGGGCGTCTATTTGGTTACTTAACGTCAGCCGCTATCGCGGCACCAGAGTTAGTAGATTTTCCAATATTTTTCGTTGAAATTATCTACGCCATTTTGTAGTTTTCAAGCTCCGATTTCAAAGTAACCTAACAGAAAATAATTGTAGTTCGCTACAGACTATGTGCTGAATGTTTGAGCTAAAAAGAATGCGTTTACATACGCCCGTTTTTTTCATGCACAAACGACGCCGGACATTTGGGAAGTTTAATATTCGCGTATTAAAGACAATTGTTTCAGTAGTTAGTAAATGCAATTGCAAGTAGCCACGAGCTATTGCACGTAGATGGTCTATTCTTAGTTGACACTTGTGCTGTGTAAGCAAGTTGGCTTTTCATGTGTATATGTTTAGAGTTATTTTTAGCACCAAGTGCAGGCCAGCTTCCTGTTTTTGGCAAATAGTGATCATTGGCAATCACGACTGAAGTATTCAAGAGTGGCATGCATACTGAGCTAGTTAGATGAACGACAAGGGCAATTAATTTATAAAGATACTCATTTAAGTTCCATTTAGATATAATGTCTCGACGAAAGAGGTATCAAACGTCTTCTTTCAATACGGCTCACAACGGTGGGATTCGAACCACAGCATAGCGGAAAGCCGCGGTACAAGTCATCAAATGTGTATTTAGTTAAAGTTTTGTTAGAATAAACAAACGTATAGAAGTAAGAGATGTACAAATGAAGTACTTATAAGTAAGTCAAAAAAAAAATATTAAAAATAGGGACTTAGTCAATTTATTTTATTGTAAAAATATGTGGTTCACAGATTACGCATCGGAAGTAGTTGCAAACTAATCTGTAAGAGAAGGAAAAAAGGGAGAGAGGATGAGCATCATCCAGCATCGTTGCCTATTTTTGCTATGTTGAAGCTAGTTAACAAATGATTAACTTATGCATTGGTTGTTACAGAAAATATAGATTACAACACAGTTAAGTTAGGAATTGATTGCTGTATAAATCGTAACTTTGAAATATTGTGTGATAGGAGGTATTGTTACTTCACTGACGATATACAAATTAGTGTAATTAAAATTCCAACTGCAGGAACGAGCATTTTCTCTTTCTTTAGTACAAGTTGGTGATTGATATTATAGCAGTATTATTTTCTGTTAATCGACCTCATCCCTGCAAACACTAGCAGTCTTTCAAAATTTAGGTAACGTTTTCTAATAACAAATAGAGTTTCACGACCCATAAACACACTCATACGGAATTGAATAAAAGCATCTTCTTACGAACCAACTTACCCAACTAGTCAAGGGTTATAAGCAGAGATGGAGCTACCTTCGTAGATCGTGAAAACTGGAAATATTTACCTTCCAGCGCAGCTGCGAAGCCTGCGGTTTGAACTGAATGTCAACGCGTCTATTCACAAAATGTGTACTATATGATGGAGGTAATTCAAACAAAAGTTATACTATCATCACGAGGGTTTCATTAACGGCTGCTGTTGATTACGTTGGTTCATTTTGTCTCGAAATGCTAAAATTTACATAACCCCCGTTCTCGTTTCTAATACTTTGCGGAACTACACCGTCTAAGTGAAAATTTCGAGACGCAAGAGTTTCTCAAGCAAATTTTTCATTTTAATATTCTGTAGTACCGTTTAAGCCCCAATTAATAAGGATTTAAAATACCCATTCATACTTAACGGTCTTCAATTTGTATCCTCGCCTTTAAACAAGGAATGTAAAATTTTCGCATAATTTTAATTTGACGGCATTTAGGGGATTAGGTTTAAGTATTAATTTAATTTGTCTGCATACAAAATTTCTTAGAAACTAAGGAGGCTCAGATCGTTTATTAATTTGCTATTATATCGACATCGCGCTTTTATAGGGATCAAATGAATCTATTTTTTAATGCCAACAGCCTAATGCTGACACATAACACAGGTTGACGTTGTAAATGTGTGGAACTATTCAACTGGAATGTATAGCATTAGAGTGGCATAGAGTGTCATATATGATTCGGTAAATAAGCTTTGATCAATTATTCATCAAGCACCAGTTAGCAAGTGTTACTCAATAGCAAGGTGAGATAAATTCATAGGCAAATTAGTCCTTTCATGTTTACTTAGTTGGAAATTAAACTGAGTTCAAGACGCTCAGTAGTGTCTACATTACTCACTTTGCAATCATATACATTTAACAGTTCATCCATTTCCTCGCAAGTACCACTTCTGACGTTGACTCGTGCATTTCTGTCTCTACATAACGAAATGGCGGAGGCGCCAAGAAAATCGATGCATATGTTTTAGACGTTTCCAATAGTTTATCTTTGCTTTAGTTTGAAAAATGAAAAATATAGGGTTATAATTGCCACATATGAGGGTGTTATGATTATGAATATAAAAATAGTAGTATTAACTTGCTCGACCTATATCCACCAAGTTACTTTATAATTATTGATAAATGTTTAATAGGAAAAGACAGAAATCCACTTAGTACTTTTATAAATTTATTTTTAACAACATTTCTAATTACTACATTTTTATATTAACTATTGTTCTTCACTATTGTTATGTCCTCGTGGTTAAGGCTAATTAAAGATGTTTTACTGGAAATATATGTTTATTAAATAAATATAACTTAGACAGATCTCATACACATACAATAAGTTACTGTTAACAAGAGCACAACTCGAATGAATTAAAACTAACCCAAAACCTTCGTCCGGGTACCTGCCTTTGTCCCTTAGGATAGTCTGCAGTTACACAGCGTTGCCAAACCTCTGCTACACCACAACTATTAAAAAGTGCAGAATATACAGTAACCACCAAAAAGTCGGCATCATATGGGAAAGCTTTTATTTTAGATTTTAAAAAAAAAGTTTTTACGGCAATAATTTGTGATTGTCTAAAAACCTATTTCGTTTTTCCAAATTGACAAAATTCGAAAAGTGATTTTCTTCAGAAAATAGGTATGATTTTAATTAGATTTTTTAGAGTGTGTTACTCTTAGCTAACTGAACAATCTCAAGGCTAGAAAACACATATTTTTCTTTAAAATTCGCTAAAATTTAATTTTTCAGTTTCTTAAGTATTTTTCAAATTTTCACATACCAAGACTTAATTTTAAAATTTTTTTTAGGTAAAGGCTTTAATGAAAAATAATATTAAATGTTAATTACTCTTTTAGATTTTTATTATTTACCGGTTATTATTTAAATGAGGAGATTTTTTTAGAACATGTAAACTAGATAAAGAAAAATTCTCTCATTTACAACTGTAAAAGAACATTTACAGAATTTTTGTAAAAACAATTTATGAACAGAGGTAGATTAGAGTTTTTAGAAGAAATTTAAATAAATATTAATTATCGTTGAAAAATATTTCGTCTAAAAAGCACCTTGCATCAAAAACGTAAAACTTATACGAACATATTGGTTTTAGGTAAATAATAAAAATCTAAAGGAATAATTAACATATTATGTTTTTTTTCATTATCAATCTTTAAAGTCTTCACCTAAAAAAATTTAATTTTAAAATTAAGCCTTGGTATGTGACATTTTGAAAAAATATTGAAAAAATTAAAAATTACATTTTAGATAAAGTTAAAGAAAAATAGGTGTTTTCTGGCCTGGATTGTTCAGTTGACTAAGACTAACATACTCGAAAAAATCTCATGGAAATCATAGGTACTTAATTTTCGCAAAATAGCACTTTTTGAATTTTGACAACTTCGAAAAACGCCATTTTTTAAATAAGTAGAAATCACTCGATACATATTATAAGGGCTAAATAAGTTTCTCGACAAGCACAATTTATTGTAGTAAAGAGTTTTTTTAATTAAAAATTAATTTTTTTACATATGATGCCAACTTTTTGGCGGTCACTGTATAAAGTGATTTAGAAAGTTGTTAAAATTGGGAAAGATGTGTGCCCGAAGCTGCTTCGTTTTTAAATTACAGCACTTGAATGGGAGAAATTGTTTTGAAAATATTTTAATTAAAAATCTAATTGCCATGAATATCAGAAAAAGACATTTTAAACTTTTCTTTGTATTTTTTGTAACACCAATTTAAAAAGTAACGCATTTAATAGTCCTGAATCTAACTTAAAGCTAACTTAACCAATAAATGAAATCTATCGCCACTATGACAAAAATCTCAGCCACGACCAGATTTCAATCTATATATCCATCTCGCTGACAAGCTGTGCGCTTGCTCTACTTAACCACTCAGGTGGTCGTAAAAATAAAAATTGCAAACAACATTTAAATTATATAACATACAATTCCATAGCAAAGCAAAGTTAAGACACATGCCTACATGAACCTGTTTTCATAACTTGAATCACAAAATTTGCCCTTAATTTAATTTTACAATTTCGTGTTCCGAACCTTTATATTTTGTATTTATCACATCAGTGTCACAATATTTACAATTTTAATTCCAAAATGGTTGCTGAATGGCGCATCTACACGCTAGTTAAATTTAAAGTTATTCCTGAATATTCTTATATAAAACGATGCTTTTGTTATATTATTTGAGAGTAGTTCTGCTTTTGAATTTGACAGAATTGGATTTATTATTTATGCTCAATTTGAGAAATAGCGGAGGTTTTCCCAGTCACATTTGGTATTAAAATAACGGCTTCCAGGGTGGGCGTTTGACGTAACCAGCTAGATATATTCATAACATTTCCATCTTATGAACAGTTTGAAGTTTCTTTACTGCAAAGTCGAGTATGTATTTGATAACTGTTCAACAACAATTACCCTTCCTTCTGTTTGTAGAAATTAATATAGATATCCTTTGAACATATCTTCTGCTGGAAGTGCATAAAAGATGCTAGACGGATGTTTTATATGTGTTCTTACCTATTACAATTTTTGTAGTTTGTTACAGTATCAAACTGTCAAACCATCAAACAGTATCAAACTATTGGTCTTAGAGGTATTCCCTCCTTATGAATCTTGGGTAGACCGTATAAGTGAGGCGGTTTGCTGTAATGCAGAGTAAGTTTCATTCTCTAAAAATCTGTGGGCTCCTCTTTCTGTTTATACAGCGTCTGGTATATTTTCCGTTCGATCTTCGGTGTTCGGTCCGTCGGAAGTTTCTTGTATTCCCCTGCGTTGATTAGGTCTTGGATTTTCTCTGAGTAAGTGTCTGAATCCATGATCATTGCCTTTGTCTGCAGGTAGTAACTTGATGGTAGATTCGTTTTTGAGAACTTTGATCGCCCTAATCTCCGCTCTAGTGAGATTAGGTTTAATTCTATTTGATATTTCAAGGGCTTCTCTTGCTCTCCATCTATACTCGTCTGCTTCTTCTGGATTTAGATGTGCTGCTGTTTCCTCAACGGCGGTTATGAGCTCGAAGTTCGGTTACCGAGTCCACTTGCAGCACTAATCCATGTTTCTCTGTGGATTGGCTTGTGCATGAACTGCTTGTTGCATAGTCTGTTGTTGTTGTCGTGTGCCACTTCATCTAAGGTATGTATTCCAGCCACTTCCTACACACATTCCTCTTTCCGTATTTGAGCATTAAGGTGGCGTACAATCATTAAGCTATCTTGTTTTGGGGCTGCTTCCATATTCTCTCTATTCCTTTTGATAGCTTTTGTTTAACCTAATCGCTAGTATTTTCACTTGATGTATAAAAATTTATAGGATATATTGTTGTCATTTTTTCTTTAATTTTTAACTATGCTATCTGCCACTTATCGGCCTGAACTCCAGTACCCTTTAACTTAATTTCTGTGACCCTATAGCGGAATACATTTTTTCCTTGTTTGTTTTCTCGCTAATACAGCAATGTATAGCTTCTCTGCTTCTAGATTTTGCTTATCCGCAGCAATCGTTTCGCATTTTCAATTATTAACTGAAATTCCACAGCCCTCTCTTCTCAAAAAATATTGTGTAAGGGTATAATAATTTAATATGGTTGAATGCAGAAAAAAATCTCTGTAAGATAAGCTGAATTAAAGTGTGATATGTCTTTTGAAAAACAAAAGTTGATATAATTTTCTGTAAAATCGGTGTAACTGATATACTGACAACTGGTATTGTTTGATACATTAGTCGTGATGAACTTTGCTGAAAATATTGTTACTTCCATTTACAATAAAAGAAGTATTGGATTCACCCCATGTTTTCGAGTCTTCTGACCCCAAAAAACATGTTTTGTTCATTGGTCTGTGTGTGTGTGTGTTTGTGTGGGTGTGTGTGTGTGTGTGTGTGTGTCTGTGTGTGAACAGAATATCTCAAAAGCGAAAAGAGGTATGACGTTGAAATTTCATATAAGTTTTGTGTACTATGTAGATGAGAAGGCAAGCCTTTGAAGAAAATCACATAACCGGAAGTAGGTCTTTACTCTTGCGATTTTTCAGTTTTTTCGACTTTTTGAAAAACGGCTTTACCTAACGATTTTTTTTTCAAATTTTACACTTTTATTACATTTTTAATGTGTATTGATGTGAGATAGGTGATTTTCCAGTTGAATACTTCTAAAATGTTTTTTTTTCTGTTTTTTTATGAACTCCTATTTTAAATAGAACAGCCTATATATTATTACATTTTTGAATTCAGATTAAAATTTTAGAGAAAATTTGTGTCTTTAACTAACGCTCTATTTTGTACCGTTTTTGTAGAATTTGTAATTTTTGAGAAATGCTTAAAAATTAAAAATCAAATTTTTGGCTAATTATAAGATCACCGTAAAAGGAAGTTGTGGGAGTGTATCACACCAGATTTTTAGAACTTGCTATTATCGAAATGCATTTGTATCGCGTAAATTGTAATTAAATCTGCTTGATGAAAACTAAAACCTATATACATATACCTATATAAAAAACACAAGCTGTTTGCTATTTGCTGCCTTGAAAGAATACAAGTACATTTGTAAGTGGACGTTTTCTATATTTCACTTACGGCGCCAGTTGATAAACCTCGATGGTCGATTTTCTAACCAAAAGTGAAGAGTTTATGCTGGCTTTACCATGTTGCTAGATAAACAGCCGTGCGAAATTGAAAGTCAATATATAAGATAATATATCTAAAATGGGGTGCAAATCATTTTATGTTAAAAATTTTGGAAATGGTAAATATACTTCAGGAAGTGCGGGGCGATGAGATTCTTAGTTTAATAAAATTACCATCTTGCTTTCACCCAAAAACACTCATTGTAGTTCAATAATTTCGAAAGTAATGAATTTCTATAGAGGAGCATATAGTAGTAATCTATTGTATATGTTTTAGAAAGCGTTTTATCCACGAAAGAATGTTTAAATACCAGCATGAGATTCGAGCATTTATTTTCCTTGAGTGAATAAAGCCACTGAATAAATATACCTATTTGTAAAGCTATATTTTTTTCACAAAAATCTCTATGATAAAGTAACATTTTAACGATGAGTGTGGATAAAATGCTACTTTGTTCACTAGCGAATAAAATAGTCCATAATCCATAGCAACTAGCAAAATAAATACGTGCTACCGTGGTAACTAGTACAAAAACAGGCAACACGATATTTATTTGAAATTATTTATTCAGTTTCAAAACTTAATTATATACCTAAATGTAAGTATTGGAAAACATTTTATATGCTACACGTGAATAAAGAGATTTTATCCATTCGGGGAAATTATCTCACTCGGCTTTGCCTCGTGAGCTAAAGTTTTCCCGTTATGGATAAAACGCCTCTTTATTCACTTGTGGCATACATAGCTATTGTATTGACAGCCGTAGAAAGTCATAGTGACAATTTGGGAAGTACCGAGAGATTCGTGTTATACGTTTAGCAGTACCAAAGTGTATTGGTAGTCAAATTTGTAGTTTAGGTTTTGTTTGTTATTTGACACAGACTGATGCAAAACTTAACCTGCAAATTTCGAATTTGACATAGCTTGACAGTGCTACCAACAATGCATGGTTTTTATCTCACTAGTGGATAAAGCGCCACTTTAGAGGTCTAAAATCGATCTAGTAATAAGCTTATAACTAGGAGGTGTTGGATCAATATCATTATTATGTTAATGAAAATAACTCAATGACTAAAGACGATATTCAGCGTTCTGTAGAATATCTATATAATCGAAAGTGAAGTCGGGCTTACTGGATACTTAAATCTGAACTTAAAATTAAAATTAAAGCACTTGGCATCGTTAAAAAAATATTATTTTCCGGGAACCGCTAATAGAACAAAATTAATTGTTCGCAGGATGTATGACAATAAATTAATAGAATTGGAAATAATTAATGGTCAAAATACAAGACAAAAAGTGTTACTTTCTTGGATTAACTTAACTGCACCTGATACGAACTAAAAAAGACTATTTCTTGTTTGGCTTGCACTTAGAATGACATCAAAGCGCAGGGACAAACATTATATAGTGTTGATTTATATTTACGGCAACCTGTTTTTAGTTACAGATAATTGTACGTGACAGTCTCCCGAGCATATACATTTAAAAGCGAAGAGGTAGTTAACAACCGTAGTAGAACTCAAAGAGAAGCCTGGCTGACAAAAAAATGTAAATGAAAAAGAATACAGATTTTAGTTACCACAATTTTTTTTAAATAGCGACATTCTTATTTAAATCATATTCTTATTTTTACCAGTTGAAAAGCATTGGCAATGGGTTTGCTAATATTTACTTAAGTTTTAAAATTCAGTCTACCGTCCTTTGGTAATTTATTAGATCCCTTTCTAAGTGAAGTTCCGTTAAGGTGAGCAAGAAATAAAACTGTCGCGTTTCAGGCACCTTTCCGGGCTTTAAAATTCAATGAGTAACCCTCGGAGGCGATCCAAAATAATTTCCAGTCGAAAGCACAACCTGGATTAGGTCGCTATTGATGGCTGTTTAATTTACCGTCTCCAGGAGCGGCCGCATCTCGCGCTGGAAGCAATTTCTTCAATGCCTCTGCATGTAAGCAGCCCCGAAACATGCTCGCTGCCATTGTGTGGTACTTAGCGACACAGAGGCGAATTTCTTATGTGACATTGCTACGGGATTAGTTTGTTTGCATTCGCCTGCTCGTCTCGTCCTGCACAATAGAGGGACGGACTGCAGTTGGACGGGATTTAAATACTTGTTTTGAAATTATATGCTCGGTAGAATGGGCAGATACGACTCAGAACCTTTTGTAGAACCTTATTGGTTTATTGTGCTGTTCGGAGTTACTCGATTTTTTATTTTATTGCTGGATATAAGATGAACTTGTTGGACTTCATATGAAAAATTATAATGGCGACTGACAAAATATGTGAGCTTTGCCCCACAATGGTACTACTTCGAATAAATTATGACAATGCAACGTGTTGAATATAAAATGTCGTTATACTACTGAAAGCGCCAACCTTTCAGAGCACTAGTCTCTTAAATATGACAATGATGTATTTACTGCTGAGAAATGTCGCCATTCATCTTCTTCAGATTCAATTTAGTTTGAATCATACAGTTTAAAACTTGCTTTAAATTTCTAATACTAAAAAAAATATTCAGCGTTTCCAGCAGGTTCGAACGGGTATATTTTAATCTATTAGCTATTTTACAGATTCCCTTATTTTTAACATTAGTAAGGAATTGAACGCCACGATTAATTTATATCTGTACATAGGTACATAAAGGAATTTTGTAAAAAAATCTAACTCTATATTATAATAGCGCAAATATGGACAGCTTTAAATTAATACTATATGTGCACAATGTAATTTAAATTTGACATACCTATAAGCTGAATATCTTTTTAAAGTGCTTTTACATATACGTACATACTTTTTATGTTAAAAGAAATGATTCAGTTCACAATGCAATAAAAAATATATTATGGAACATCTACATTCATCAATTAAGTAAAATGTTCGTATATTTAATATTAATAATCCAGTTATATGTATGTAATTACTTTACTGTGTGTCATTCACAATATTGTAACGGTCAGCAAGTCGAATCTGGACCTTTATTCTAAAATATTGCACACCTTTCATCTGGCTGTATAACAAAATGTGGTTTATACATAAGGTGTGACTCTGCAAAATTTAACCTAATTTTATCATGTGGAATATGTGCAAACTGTAATCCACCTGGCTCGCTTGTGGAGCGCAATTTCCCATGTGTTCGTTGTACTCAAATGTATAAAATACAGGAATGACACAGTGTTGGAATAAACTGTATAATGTGTTTAAATGTATACAAAATAATTCGTAATTTAATTAAATGTAAAATAAAGTTTTTTTCTGGGAAGTATTTATGGGACGCTGCATGAATTATTCAACGAAGGGTAGCAGAGTTGGACAGCATGCCAAATGCAAACTATTTTTGCATGTGGTACATACAATATTTTTACGATCTAACCAGAAGTATAAAGATTTCTTTCGGTGATACTTTTCCCGTTAGCTTATTTGACATACAAATTTACGACATAGGGGCCGATGTTTACCATTGGTGACGTATAGTAAAAACGTAATTTACACGATGTAGGTAATAATTAAAAGTGGTATAAGCAGCCACTTTTAACATTAGGAACTGTGTAAAAATTGGACGCTTTTTACAAAAACCTAGAAATGCTATGAATTATTCACTACTATTACTTTAACAAAGCTACGATTTAGATACTTTGTGCTGTTACATATACAACAAATAATCTTACAAACTATATGACGTTCACGATCTTTTCTCAACAGAGCAGGCTATGATAGGGTGCAATTTTTGTTGGTACCATTTAGTAATAAATAGCTATCACAGAAATAGGTTATGTCATATTGAATTTCAGGTTATGATTTTGAAAGAGCTCCACTGTTGCATTTTATTGCTCTTCTATATAATCAAATCCCGGAAAATCGTTGATGTTTCTTTTCAAATTCTTTATTACGTTTGCAGAATTTACTAGGATCACTTCTTGTTTTTCGAATTCTGAAAATAGTTCTAGAAATATACTAAAATTATTTTTTTATAAAAGTTTACTGAAGTTTACAAACACTGTGCTGTTCATTTAGTATTTTATAATCCATTTTAAAGTTTTAAAATACATTTATTAGTAAAGACATGTTGTAACAACGATGTGTTTATATAAAATTTGAATATGCTTTACAGTACAAATTTGTTCTAACGTTTAAAATGAAAAATTATTATAATTATACGTTTCTGTAATTAATTTTCAGTAAAATCTGATTTATTAAGCTAATATTTCTAATTATTGTTTTTTTAAAACACAGTTTCAAGTGTTAATTCTTCCAGGCTCATCATTACTATCTGATTCCGAATCTGATTATCCTAGTGAAATAATGAAAGCAGGAACATTTTCAATCGAATACGCTCCCATATGTTTTGCCCAGTCTTCCGAAATTAGTTTTGCACAATGATTACAATAATTTTGCCACATGTCGGGGGTACATTTTGATAGAACTTTACGCCATAAATTCGAAACCCTATCTTTAGATAAAGGCTGGGAATTTATGTGCTTATTATAGAAGCCTTTACATTGCCCCCAAGTCATTTCAATCGAGTTAAACTGACAATGGTACGGGGGCAACCTGAGAACGTTTTTGTCTGTCTGCTAAGGTTTCATTAATTCCCACAATCCCTTTTTTGTTCATTTCAATCCAAATTGCACCCCTTGTTTAACCAGCCATTCCTGCATTTGCCCTTTCTTACTAGCAAATGTGGGTGGTTTGTCCAATTGCACCGAATGATATGGTGCATTGTCCATCACCACCACAAATTTACCTTGCAGCTTGGCCAATTCAGGAAGGAGCTGATTAACCACCCATTTTGAAACATTTCTCCATTCATTGTTCGCAGAGTCGAGTAGCAAGTCACATCCCTCCAAAAAAACAAATTCTGTTCCTGCGTGCAAAACCGTAAAACGTTTCCCCTCACTTTTTATTTATCTGGGTTACTTTTCAAATCTGTTTCATGTAACCATTGACGAATCGAAGACCCATTCTAGTAGATCCACGTTTCGTCAAGGTACACGAAGACCATGTTTTCACTAGAATTTTGAAACTGCAAATATCTTCGTAGAAATTTAATATTGGCTGCAACGATATGTTTCGATTCACATAAAATTTTGAGTCCATCGACGTTTTTATGTTTGTAACCGATTGATTTGATAATTTTGAATAAAGTAGTTCTTCCCCCTGTAAATTCCAAATTTGCTTTCGCTTCTGCTAATAATGTACCTAAAGTAAAATGTTCATTTTTCAAAGTATTTATAATGCCAAATCAGTCGCTGCAAATCTTTTCTAAAAATATAATTTGTGAATTTGCCAGTTTTTGATCGTTTTCCAGAAATAGAAGCTTTCAAATTGTCAGGCCCTCATTTTAAAATTGCTCTTACCATCCAATCCGAAACCTAAATAAGTCGCGATTAACAAAAGATGAAAAAACACATTAAATATTTACCTCAAAAATATCAGTGATTCTGTTTATAATTTGCTTTTTCTCAAAGTTCGTGTCCTTCTCGTAGCTGTTATAAGTCTTCTTTATAGCTGCTTTTACGGTTGCGTTTATGATTTTTGGCATTTTGAATGATATTGCAAAACAACGTAATTGCAACAACGGCAAAATATTTGACGTGAAATATTTTAAGTTTACGTCTTGTCAATTTTGACTTTCATCAAAAAGACCTGCAAGCAACCTAATAAAAACATATCATGGCTTGTTCCGTTGAGAAAAGATCGTGAATGCCATATATCTTCTTTTTCTTCTTCACAATTCTATTATAGGCCCTTGCCTGTTTTTTTAACCGGGATCTGAGCTATATTTTCGCCTCCTCTTTGGCCTTCTTACACTTCTACAGCCTATGCGGATTTTGGCTCTTGCCACTTTCACCATTATGTCTTCGTTCATTCTATTTATTTGGTCGTTCCATAAATTACGCCTGTCTTTAATCCATTTGTTTTTTGGTCTGATGTTACACGTGGTTCTAATGTTCCTGTTGCGCTCTCTGCCTGTTCTGGTTTTGTTTACTGTTTTCCTTCATCTCTGTCGTTTCCGTCAATATTTTTGTGTATGCTGTATCAGACCTAGTTTCGCATGTATAATGATAATACTCGTCTGAGTAGGAATTTCCATTGTCAGTCGTCCACGTTTTCAAAGAATTATAGTGGCTATATAAGAAGAGTGTGGTCAGTTTTTAAAAGGCAACCATTTTGAGTCGTGCTTGCTACAGCAGCCACGGTCTGATGAATTGCAAGACAAACGTCACCCTGCAAAATTATGACATAAACGTCATTTTATACGCACTGGACATAAGTATGTGAAGTTCCGAGATGCTTTCCAGAGCGCTATACATCCACGCGGGAAAATGTGTGCATTGTGAGATGGACAAATGTGCAGCGTAACATAAATTTTACAAGAATATCAATACTGTTACTCAAACAGAATTAAAGACAAGAGACGATATGAAACGTAAAGAATCGTCTCCGGCGACTAAAATACTCTTTATCTACTCCTACTGTACAATGACCATTAATTATGATTCATAATTCACAGTTTGCAGCCAATCATAAAATTCTATTTTCATTATTCAATAGTTTGCAAGTTGCAACCAATCAGAAAATTCTATTTTCATTATTCAATAGGTTGTAGCCAATCACAGAATTCATTATTATTATTCAATGACTTTTGAAGTTAACAGCTGTCACAAATGTCAAAATTCAGAAATATGAACACAAGTCTCCTATTGCATAGGAGTAGATAAAATATCGTATTATATTCGCGATTATGGCCATTATTCACTCAGATGACTTGCGCCACGCGCCTTCGGCTTGTGGCGCAAATGTCATCTTCGTGAATAATGTCTGTCATAATCGCTCATATAATAATATACTATTAACGAGCAACCTAATATCGGCATATAAGTCAATGTGCTCTTTATTATCTTCTTTATTGTGTTTTTGTACATAGAAAACAAACATGTAGAACATTTTGAGTTGGTTCACACAGAAACTATGTACAAAAACTCAACAAAAATAAATTTTTTAATGTTTATAATCAAACCGATGTATTTATATCACCACTTAATTTGGATGAATAGAATATTCTTTTTATTATGATGCAATAATATTTGGCACTAAGGCATCTATAGTATAGTTTATTATAGCGGCTAAACTTCAATATAGCGTCCCCAGTCTTCGCGCAAGCGCAATGGTTCTGAAAGTCAGCGGCTCTCAACCCGTCGTTTCAACGGATCAAAACTGGGAAAAAGGAAATCGACGCGGTCGAATAGGTGTTTTTTAAATATATGTGCGCTCGTATATAAACACACACATACGTGATCATTTGGTCTGGGAGCTATAATTTTAGGTTAACTGCAGTTTAAGATTTGTGTGTACGTAGTACACAATGTTCTATCATTTGAAAACCACTGCTTTTCGAGGGTTTTCCCATTTTAGCTTTTGATTTGAGCTAATGCGCAGTTTTCGCAAAAAATATTTTACTTTAACTGACATTCCCTTACACAAAAGAAAATTCAGTACTCGCTTATACAGAAGACTATAGAATTTTATGAGGACAGTTTCATTCCACTCGATATTGCGGCTAATTTCAATAATAACGGACTTAGACGCAATTCGGTGTAGTTATGTGTAATTTCGTGAACGACTCAAGATGGCGGATAACTGAACAGCCAATTAGAGTACCTGTATATAAGATAAAAGTAGAGCAAACGATGACATAATTTTTCTACTATTTGTCTTAACATCATCTGCCAGTTCGAAATCCTTGTTGTTCTTCAGCTAAGTTTATGTGATCACTAAGATTTTCTTTGATGGTTTTTGCTAGATCTTTAAGCATTGTGTCAAGTAACTTAGTCCCTTTATAATTTTTTGGTTTCATTTTATTTCCTTTTTTGAATAGAGGGATTAAAATGCTAGTCTTCCAGTCAGCTGGTATCTTGACATATTACACTATTTTATTAAACAGTTGAGTTACTTGTTTTATGTTTGCTTTTTCTCTATATTTTAACAGCTCATTATACATTTCATCCTGACCGAGTGACTTTCTGTTTCTGGTTTTTTAATAGCTAGTTCCACTTATTGTTGGGTGAAATTCATATTGGTATTATTTATGTCATTATGTGGTATGTCTATATTTTGTTATCTGGGTTCATTGTCTTTTCTAAATAGATGTGTGAAATGTTCTACCCATACTTCCATTTAAATTTTTTGTGTATTAATTATTTCTTTTGTTTCTCTTTTTGGTTACGTATAGTCCTCCACATTTGCTTTTGCAATTCGTAAAGTTATTAGAGTATTTTTTCTAATATTCAGTTTTATCCTTCGTATGGTTGTAGTTACGTAATCAGTCTGCTTGCATACTTCCTTTAGTTCCAAGGCTTCTGATGCAGCCTTATATATGATATTCCGAAGGTCAGTACTGCCACTGTCAACATTATTATATTCAATATGGTTGCTTTCTAGTTTTTTTACAGTCTATTCTGATATAGGAGTTTAATGCTGTTGTCAGTGAATGAGCCAATGCTTATTTTATCTTGATAAGCTTTTGCTTGTTCTCTTATTGTTTCAATATTCATCAATATCTTTCCTAGTAGGTATCAGACTATGGTCACTGCCAATTTCTGCAGAGTTTATATATCGGGCTTCTCTTGTTTGGGTAGGCTAAAATTTACGATAAACTCTCAAAACAAATAAAATTACCACAATCAAAGGCAACAGAAACTACAAAAGCGGTTATATTCTGAAGGAAAGATCTGGTTCTGAGAGAAAAGTGCGCATCCATTTCTACAAGTCAAGATTTTGGGTCTATTCCAGATGCACCACAGCTTTGACTAATAAAATTAAACCTTCCCAGGCAGTGAATCACATAACTGAAGTAAAATATGGTTTGAAGCCTTGCGATGTCCAGACGAGGATTGAAATTACAAGATGCAAGAAATCATCAAATCATGCATTCGTAAGTTATACAACTTTTTTCTGCAGTCTGTAACGGGCCTGATTCGTATTGCGAGAGCTTTTTTAATATATAAATCGCTGGCATAAAGCTGACCTGTAACTTTGATGTTGTATTAAATAGATTAAGGACGCATTGTGTATTTTAAATCGCGCTCCATATGCAGTCCAGCGCTTCCTGATAATGCATTGAATAAAGTCAGCCGATGAACGCCAAATGTAGCTAAATCAGACAATTTCAGTACCAAGCGTGTTAAGTGAAAATTTGACCAAAGACGCCATTAAAGGGGCCAGATTCGCTGTTTAGCTGGCAGTAGAGGTGAAAGCAGTTTAGTTTATTTACGACCAATGGATTTGATCAAATTCACAATCCAGTGCTTAGTTGCATTGCACTTCGAGCAAAGAACAGTATTGTATCACATTTTAACGCAAAATTGTAGTGCCGGATTCAGGGCGTGGCCGCATAGTCAACAAATACCTGCAAGTGGTTACGCAGCACGCAGGACCGGACTAAAGTGAATTATTGGAATACGTAAAATATATTTTCGAAAACCTTCATTCTAGCTTTAATGTTTGGCATTTAGTTCGTTGTTTCTTGTACAAACTATAAATGCAAGTAGAATTATCTTTAGCTCGTAGCGTTACAAACCCAACTTTAACCTTTGCTTTTTTATAGTTTATGTTAATGTCAGACTGTAATGGCTAGTAGTATTTAGCTTTAGCTCATAGCCATTCAACTAAATAATAATATTTATTATTTACGGCTTATGTTATTTGCAAATTACTATTTGTGCATGTCAAACAAACTCATATAGTATATTACGTAATCAATTTCTGGAACTTTAAATACACGCTGAACCAGAAAAGTATTCTATTTTAACAAAAATCATCAACTTTTAAGAATGAATTTCACAATTAATACATAAATGAAAACATAACCGCAACAATACGAACAGAAATGCCACATATTTAATTTTAATAGCATTTTTAAACATCACATTTCAAATAAAAATGTAATGCGTTTTCTCAAAATAGTGAAAACTTCCTAGGAAACTACTGTTGTAGAGAAACATCAAGATTTAAAAAAAATGGCAAAGTTTAATCATTTATTAAGACTTGTTTAAATAATCGCTACTAGTTTTCTCCTCAATTAAAAACAATATGATTATACAATTATCTAATGTAAAGGCTGATACTTGACAATTATATTTATCTCTCTACTATATTGGTACAAGCGTTAATGAAGAAAAGACAGTAAAATACATTTTTTTAAAACTGGATAGTAAACAGGATGAGACGGTGCAAGTCCGTATCTACACGTTGGCACACTGTTTACATGGCGCGATTTTCGGTATGCGTTCTTTTGTGCGTCCGCTCTTGTTCAGTGTTCAGTGTTCCTTGAAACGGACCAATTCGTGCCACATGTGTTTCCATATTTCATACCTTTTTATTATATACACGATTAGTAATAAAGCTCAACAGTATGCGTTCTTATGTCTTATTCATGTAACAGCATAGTATAAGTAAGAAACTCTGTGCAGGCGGCAGCGTACTATAAAGCGCCGAGTGCGAACGCGCTAGTGGAAACGTGCGGGAATGTGCAGAGTTACCGTTATGCTCTTGAGAACAAAGAACAGCCAAAATCGCCACAAGGCGGGAGATTCATTCGGCCCTCAAGTTCGTACAGGGTTCGGATCGGCCTATTATTAAGAGTGTTTTTGAAGGTTGCACGCGAAAACCGTCGAGGCCGTGTATCTTTAGCCGAGGTACAAGCTATCCCAGTGAAATAGCACATTATAAGTGAGGCCGCGGTGTTCAATACGACATCGCTAGAAGCTGCGATTTCGGCATTAAGTAGGCACCCAGCGTTATTCCCGGCTCCTTGGTGGACGGATTGAAAAAACAAGATTAGTTCCTCCTTGAAACCGAGCTACGAAATAAGAAAACAATAATTAGATAATTGTTCGTAATTGTTTTACTCAATAATTGCGCAACCGTGAGCAAAGAGTCCACGACCCAAATAACGGGGAAGTACCGGCAACTGTTACACAGTCATCACGTTATTTGCTGACTCGGCGTCCAGGGGTTCCATGCATCAAAGCATCCTAAAGAATCGACAACTTCGTGTTAGATTTATGGATGCACAGAGTTATTTTATACCTTGCGCTCGTGGACTTTGGCTTTGCATGAAGAACTGAACTTTAAGTATCTAGTTAAGGCATTTTCCCATGCGCAGTGCGCAACTGTTTTATGTATTTGTTCGTATGTATTTTATATGTTCACGTTTTCTTACAGATGATATGTATTCATGTAAGCTGTAGGGTTTTCTTACTGGTAGTAGTTGCATGTGTAAGTACAATATTCTAGGTGACAACGGGCTGACCTCAAACAATATTAGCTTTCCCTTAGCCGCACTGACGATGCTAATAGTGCCTTATATCTCACCGACTGAATAAGCTAGCGACCCAGGCATTGCAAGATAATAGTACAGTAGAATGTAAGGGCTAGGCAAGAGCCGTGTTACATCCTAAGTGTTGAACCGGTGCTATCACTATTATCATATTATGTTATTGTACACATGATCGCGTCATATGTGCGTAAAAAATTCGCAAAGGCGAGGGGTAGTAGCTAACTTCGACGGAAGAAATCTGTTTAGAACTGCGTAGGCGATTTAAAAAAGAATGTTGCTGCGACTGACATCCAACTCGCGGGCATAGTTTCGCATTGTGCAGCTAGGCCACCCTGACGGCATGTTTATTCCATTGATTCACATTTAAATGTTTTCAGTTTTTGCATTAATATTATATACGAACTGGCAAAAAATAATCATCCTGAAAGGTAAGCCGTTTTTAGGTTATCCTGTTTATATCAATTTGTGTAGCACACTTCGAAGGTTTTTGAATTGACTCGGTTTCGCCTCTACTATTCACCTAAAAGTAATTTTTTGCATCTAGTAGTATAAATTACTGTTAATGGGATTGGCAAGAAAACATTCATGGACAAATGTCGAATAGCGAATAATGAATGCAGATATATATAAATAATGAATATGCAAATGATCAAAGAGTACACGAAAGTTAGTGATTGACATAATTACATGCGTACCTACATACAGGGTGATTCACGAAGAGTGTCTGAGTTAGTGCCTTTATTCCTACAACAAAAATTATTCTCTCATAGAATACTTTGCTGTTTTTCAATTTGAATACAATTTTGTGATCATAATTTCAGAAAATGTAACAAAAGTATCAATCAAATGTGTCAATCAAATTGTGTTGCAGAAATAACAGTGATACATCAGACATTATTCGTGAATCACCCTGTATACATAACGTTACATATATTGCTATGAACATATTTTAGTAGCCTTTATATTACGCATAATAATTAGTAGTATTAGTATCTTAACCAGTAAAACAAATATTTATGATAGGAATGTTCAGTAACTGTAATAATTTGAATTTCAGGATCGTTAAGAAATATTACAGGCCATGAAAATAATTGCATAATGACATTTTTGAGCAGCTTTATCTTTGTTTAAAACATAATAAAATCAGAGCGTGCTTGGCACTTTACGTAACAATGTGTAAACTGTGAACAAAACAATTGGGGTAGCTTCTTCAAAAGCTTTGGTTGTGAAATTGCCAAGCTGCCCCAAAAATCAAGTGTGTTAATGTGTTAATATATACCCAAGTTAATTAAAAGTATTGTTTATGAGCGATTATGTCCTGGGTTATTTGTGGAAGTTTTGCCTTGCATTGGCTTCCGCACAAGTAAAATACGAGGCGTCGAAGTGGTCTAGTGGAAGCTGTGGTGCTTTGGGCATATTCTACGACGGTCCAGCCAGCTTATAAGTTTCGATAGGAGTGAATAGGAGAGCAGTGACCGTGTAGCACAGCGAAGTACTAGATATCATGACCCAGCGTCATTGGAAACGGTTCCAGAGGTGTCCGATAGCGTCAGCCGTTTACCAGGTGGGTTCCAGCGCAGATTTGAGCCTTGCTAACTGCAGACAAACAACAGCGAGTGGCCCAGAGCATTGTGGAAGTTCCAGCTGGGGCAAGTAGCTTTATTTTCAACGGAGAAGCCATCACAAAGGCAGGTTTGCCTCCTTTGATGACCCAGCGTCATTGGAAACGGTTCAGAAGTGTCCGATAGCATCAGTCGTTTACCAGGTGGGTTCCAGCCCAGATTTGAGCCTTGCTAACTGCAGGCAAACAACAGCGAGTGGCCCAGAGCATTGTGGAAGTTCCAACAGGTGCAGGTAGCTTTATTTTCAACGGAGAAGCCATCACAAGGGCAGTGTTACTTTAGTGAATGTGCTCCATTAGCGTCCCTTAGAGCGTCACTTCCGGTTTATGATGTGAGTACAAGTGTTTTTTATGACACGGACTACTTAAATTTTATTGTTATCACATAGCAACAGCGTTAATTGCGTGGACATCGAGAAATTAATTAAAATTGTCAGCTTGTTTACGTATTGTCGAAACAAAGAAACCATTTTGGTTTTGTATTGTACTTATCAGTTAAAAATATAACCCAGTTGTCAAATCCATTAGATAACTAACGATATGCAAAGTGATTACAATTAAATGTTTATTTTAAAATAGGACCCTAAATAATTATTGATAGCCGAATGTAGTTAATTAGTATATTCAATTTTAATTAGATGTAGCGGTTTAACCCTGGGATGAGAGTAAATTAGAATTAGAAATTTAAACATCATTACAGTATTGCCGGGCAAATTACAAGAAGTGTGGTAGTTAGGGCTGTTTAATTTGTTCAAATAATTAAAATTATATTCAAAGATTTATTATACCCATAAAAGGGCAGTACAATATATATGAATAATAAAAGCTAATAATGCCAATAAAAATAATTAAAATATTTATAACAATAGCATCAAGTAGTTAGAAAAAAACACATAAATTTCATATATGTTAAATAATATTTGTTTCCGGATTGTTAGCCGTTAGACAATGTTAAATTCCTGTAAACAAAATATGTAGACTTTTTAAATTGTTTCTATGCAAATCAAGTAACTAAGGAAACCACTTTATTTGCCGTCCTTTATGCAAAGTAACAGTTGCGCTTCTATTAAAAGCTATACAGCTGGTAACCCTGCCGATAGGCGTATTGTTTAGAAGCTTTAAATTAAGCTAATGGAGTTCTACGCGATCAAAACAACACGTTGTTTCAGAAAATTAAGGCAATAACACGTGAGATACCTTATAATTAAGGAGATAACTACCGCGATAGCAATAAAGGCATAACCATTAAATCCAATTATCGCAAAATCATAAAGCGGCAGAAAGTTTGGCTGCGTTGCATACTTACATCGTAGCACACATTGTTCTTGTATAACGACATTGTTGAGAGGTCCGATTATACATCTTCAGTTTTAATTTAAATGTACACATGAAACAAAAAGTAGTTTTGTATGAGGAAGGTTTAAGTTTGACAAGATCTAGTTTTAAAATATTTCATTAGAGAAGTAATTGGAAGTTCTGATATTTTTCATTGACGTAGACATAAGAGTATAAGAAATGCTTGAAAAGTGCGTTTCAGTTGTATTAGTGCACTGTATGAATGGTTTTATGAACATTTTGTACCATGAAAAGCACGTACACTTATATAGTCGGACTTGAATAATGTATCTGAACACATTGAAGTAGGGTTCGAATTTACATATTATATTAAAAGTATCTGTATTATTTCAGAGCAGCTGCAACTTACAAGCTGGTCAAACTTATGGATTAGAATTGCATGATGTAATATGTTATAAAACTAGTAATTTGCAATGCAGTGGACGTCGAAATAGTTAATTTATGCAGCAAGGGCATTATGAAGATGTTCATCCATGTGCGAGGGCGAAAAGCTTACTAGCCCGAGGGCATAAATATCAAGTAATGCCCGTGGTGCATACAAAATATTGTCTTAATAATTGTATTATCCGCTTATAATGTCCCGGTAGTTATGGGCTTGCTTATATATTCCGTATCACAAATATAAACAAGAAATATTGTATTACTGAGATATAAAGTGTATTGGTAGTGTTTATTGCTGAAATTAAATACATTTCCTAGCCTAGTTAAGGATTCAAAAAGTCGGTATTCTAAAACATGTGTGAAGATGACATGCGATCATTTATTTTCATGGTTTACATCCTACGAAAAAAATAAAACTAAATCAAGCAACTATAACAATAAAAGTATTAGTATATTGTAACTGAGTAAGACTGCGAGAACAGCATTTTTCTGTTTCTGTATTTTTCGTATTTCGTGTCTAAATACATACTGTAAAATATAATTAGCTTTGCTCTCCTCTGGAAACTCAATTAATAACATTTCAAGCATATGAAATACTATTTTATAAAATGTTCTAGACATGTGCTCGTTTAATTTTTGCAAATTGTAGAAAATAGTATTGGCCTTGATATAATTTGTAAAACAGTATAAAAGATAGTGTTAGCTTTGGTTTGAACAACAAAATGTAATCAGAGCAGACTTAGAAATAATGTGAAACAATGTCAGATCGAAGGCAAACAATTGGAAGAAAGGAACACAAGCTGTGATGTGTTAATTTTGGCTTCCACAATGAATAATTATTAATACGTGGATAAATACCCTTTTGCCAATTCAGTGTATTTGAAATTAATTCTATATTCTATGGGTACGCTGTAGTAGGTTGCATTAATTCCTAGCACTTCTGCCGACGTTAATAAAGAGTGTTTAATTTGTGCATCGAGTGTTAGCTGGTTTGTCGAGATTGTGTACGAGGTTCGAGCAGTGCAATTGGAGCCCTGTGAGCTCGAGCTAGGCAGCGACCTTCGTGGGAAGCAGTTGGAGCTCTAGGTGTGAGACAAGGCTCAATTGGAGGCGTTTTCGGAGCGGTCGAGCAACAGGAGTCGTTCTGCAGGTCATCCGTAGCTTGTATCAACAGGCCAAAGGAGTAAAAGGGCCCCAGGAATTGTGAGACTTGCTGGAGGCTTGAGTTAAGCCCTAGTTTCTATAGTCAAAGCAACGGAAGGTCGGAAAAGTTTATCCTAGAAGATTGAATTTAGTGATTTACAATTAATTATTGTTTTTACTAAAACACACTTAACAATAATACAATATATAATGGCCAACAATATAATATCAAGTACAAATAGCTTTATCAATTTCAGAAGTTAATAGTCTGCAATAAAAAAAACTTCCCATTACTTTTAATAGGGATGTTATCACAGAAAACAACTACTTATTATGCCTATTAGTTGTGTTTTTAAAACTACGAACACAAGTACATTTCATTTAATAATAAAAAGGTTTTGTTGCTGTCTCTCTGAATGAGCCCAAACGACCGTTTAAGCACACCCTTGGAAATCGATTAGCCGAGGTTGCCGCATGATGAAAGGTCGGGTGACATTCGTTGAAGAAAGATCTAAGCGCATATCATACTAACGCGGGTAATTTTAAATGCGCGGCATGCTCCGCGGGTTACAGCTAGTATAATAATATGTAGCAACAGTTAAAGCTAATCAATTATTAAAGGCATACAAACATACAAACATACATCACATACAGCGTGAATTTCTAGGGTATGGGAGAAAGCGCACAATTAATAAGGATGCAGACGGAATAAGTGTAGCAATTAAAAAAAAATTAACATACATCTACCCAGAACGAATTCACAACAAACTTATATAAAAATGTAACCAAAAATTTTAGAAATATACATAAATGTACGAAAAGTAAGAAAGCAACATAAAACAAGCAGTCATAGAAGCAATAAGAAAAAAGGCGGACATATCAAAATAGAACTGGTTAAGGTGCTATAGAAAACATAAAAAAGAATTATACCAGAAGTGGTTAACTACAAAGGCTGATGAAGGTTGACAAAAATATAAGGATCAAAATAGGAAAGCAAAATGTCTGATAAATAAGGAAAGACACGAAAGTTATGAAAGAGCATGTATGGACGTTGAACAATACCTAGAAGGTACTAGAAGTTCGGGAGCATGGTGGAAAGTCAAATCCTTAAAAACAAATAGACAAGGAAGAACATATGTACCTATTATACGAGTATAAGGAAAACAGTGAAAAAATTACTATAAATAATTCCTGTTATATAACCGATGAAGCAAACATGGTAAACAATCAGGAAAAATATTAGTGAGTTTAAAGGAAGTTACAAATGCAATAAAATGTACAAAAGCAAGAAAGCTGCAGGTCCAGGAGGCATATGACCTGAGATGATCAAATACGAATCTGAAAAACTGTTTAAAATAAATAGGGACATGTTCGTTAAAACAATAAACGGAGAAGGAAATTTTAGTGAATGGGTCGCGGCTTATATCACATACATCTACAAAAAATGGGATAGGAAAAGCTATGAAAGCTATAGGGGAATCAGGATAATAGCAACATTCAGAAACATATACGGGAGAGTAGTTAGAAATAAATTAGAAGAAGAACAACTAAAAGGCAAAATTGGGAAAGATCAGGCTGGCTTCGCAGCAGGAAAATCATTATAGATTATATTTATACCATTCAACAGCAAATGAAAAAGAAAAAGGCAAACAATTGGGATGTAGACATGGCGTTCATAGGCATAAAAAAATCATACGATTGAGCCCCAAGAGCAGAACTTTGGAAGACACTAGAGGAAATAGGAGTCGATGTGAATCTTGTAAAAGCAAATTCTGTACAAACAAAACAAATTATTAATTAAAAAAAGACAAAACATAAGCTACAGATTTAAAACATCAACAGGACTACCATAAAATATCTGAGAAGTTTTAAAAAATATGTGAAGGAATGGGAGTACCGGTGAGGAATGAACGTCTATATGCATTAAGCTTCGGGGAGGATCAAGCCCAAGGTGGAGAAGATTTTAGCTTTATGATACGATAACTACAAGAGGTATATACAAAGGCAGAGCTAGAAAATAACTTCAACAAGACTAAATACTAAATACAATAGAAGAAGAAGGGAAATGTGGCATGGGTCAAACCAGAACAAGTATATTAGGTCAATAAATGTTCGTGTTTCTTGTGTAATATATATTATTTCTGTTTTTTATTAACTTTCTAAGGAAGCCGTGTGGCGCAGTTGGGTAAGCGCCAGTCTTGCATTAAGCAAGTCCTCGGTTCAAATCCTGCGGGGGTCGGAATTTTTCCTTAGCCTTGGCGATTGGAATCGGCCTCGGTGTGACCATTCACAGTTGGGCACCAAATTAACAGTGCTCTACTTAGAACCACAAACCTAAGAACTAGAGTAACAGAGTCAACACCTCGCGAAGACACACATCTCACACAATGGTTGCTACGTAAGCACCAAAGGCCCGCTCCAACTCGTTATACCGAATCCGGGGCAAGTTGAGCATTGTACGGCCAGATGCCAGCGCATAACAACAACCTCTACACCGCAAGGTAAATGAGGTTACAGATAATACATACATACATTTTATTAACTTTCTATCAACTGGGTAAGGTCCGGAAAATATGATTTCTTCAGTTTTGGAACGCAACTTTCTCTGGGAAGATTGCACCTAGTTGAATTTTAGAGAAAGTGCAAAGTTTACCACGAAGGCAGTAAAATTGGGTGAAATAAAAGTGCCAGTACGTGATCAGAGGCTACCATAACTTGCAACCGGGCAAATATTCTCTATGTCAAACGGCGTTACAGGACAATAGACCCCTGGACAAAAAACCCCGGACATAAGACCCCGGACAAAAAAAACCCCGGACTAAAACCCCCCCGGATAAAAAATCCCCGGACTAAAAACACCCCGGATAAAAACCCCCGGACTAAAAACCCCCACCATAAAGAAAACACTCCCACATTATGTGGGGTCCGTGGGCGATTATTATTATTATTATTAAAAATAAGTTATTAATTATAATTATCATTCATTACTGATACAAGAATGCATAAAAAATGAGACATGTAAAGTGGGGCATTTATTTAATATAATACACATACAGAAAATTCACAACCTAGTGTTATTAAATTAAAAAGCTTTCTAAATCACGTTCGCCTTGTGAATGCATAAAATCCGTGGCTGTCGAAGTGCCCAACGTTGTCTAATTTAACAGCTTTTCAACGTGGGTGCTGTAAATATTCTCCGCACGTTTGAATACACCCTGTACAATCTTGGCCCTAGGAATACTTGTATCAGGCGGGTTTTCAAAATTTTTATTTTTCAGAGAAAGCCAATTTCCAATTATTAATTATCATTCCGTACTCATGCAAGAATCCATTTGCAATTTTTAGAAAATAGTAATCACCTGCCTTCTTATTGGACAACTATGATTACCACTGATAACAAAAGCTATAATACAAAGATACCTGCTAATGTATTTTGTATTAAATAAGTGCCCTACTTTTTACATGTGTCATTTTGATTTGCATTCTTGCATCAGTGTTAATTATAATTATAATTAATAACTCATTATTATTAATAAAAATAATAATCTCCCATGGACCCCACATGATTTGAGGGTGTTTTCTTTATGATGGGGGTTTTTAGTCCGGGGGTTTTTTAATCAAGGGGGCTTTTAGTCCGGGGGTTTTTTATCCGGGGGGTTTTTAGTCCTGAGGTTTTTTGTCCGGGGGTCTTATGTCCGGGGTTTTTTTCCCAGGGGTTTTTTGTCCTAGATTCGTCAAACGGACAAGCTAGGAGTCTAGTGCCGATTGGGGCAAATTCGTTTAGTTAAAATTGTAAAACTTATTAGACTGCAATAGCTAGATGTCGGCAGTTTGACCAACATTGTGTATGAAACTTGCAAGGTGCAAGAATACATCAGGTTATTGAGCTGAAATGCACCTGCAAGTTTATGAATCCAATTTGGATCTCTGAGCTTAAACACCGTTTCAGATAGGAGTATGAGAATAATTTTGGAACGACTACCGGGCTTTCTTGACAAAACGGAACTGAAAATTCAGTAACTTCGTATCGCTTAGGTTGTGCTATATGCGGCAGAAAATAAATCCAATTGTTTGTACTTTAGTGTTTTTATTAATCTCGCAACAGTACCTTCAGCCGTCGTCTACTGCTGTATTTTAAATAAAAGAATTGTCAATATAAAACTTATGTTATTTTGGTATTTATGGTAATTCACTTGAGAAAAGACTCTGCTCGGCTTGATGGTCTCGAGGGCTAAACTTGCGTGTCTTATCCTGCGTGTCTTATCCTATACCATAAAATCGGTGTTTTTTTTCTTTGCATGTCTGTTCGCTATCTCCTCCGAAGATACTGGACCAATTAGATTGTATGATAGCTTAAAATGTTGCTAATTTTCAGACTTAGATCGTAGGCCGGTTTTTATCTCTAAAAATTACGAAAAACTACAGTAAAATTAAAGTATAAAACCCTTACAGCCGGTCTTATAAAGGTCACTAATCTGACGTTAACTTTAAATCGCTGTTAAAATAAACAAAAGCTCATCAAAACGTTGGCGCTTCTGACATATTATTCATTAGTAAACACATTTTTATGCGCTTTTGTTTATTTTAACAGCGAATTAAAGTTAACGTCAGATTAGTGGCTTTTATAAGACCGGCCGTTAATGTTTATATACCATTATAGCAGCGCCTCATTCAACGAGGCATGGTTGGTTCAGTGGTAGAATACTCGCCTGCCACGCGGGCAGCCCGGGTGCGATTCCCGGCCGATGCATCCTTTTTTTATATTAATGAATCTCTCTTAAATTTGCGAACCCAAGAGTAGCTCGGGTGATTCACTGGTTTACAATATAGCACAAATGTACCATAAATACATATAATTGTTTATGACTGTTTTACTTTTGCAAAATTGAAAATGTTTATTAATTACATGAAATTGTGAATTACAGTATTATTAAAGTAATGTACCTCCTTAAGTGTTCTAAAACTGTCGATGTAAGTTCAGCTATGATTCATAACGTCAGTCAAAATGTTGTAATCTCTATTGCGAAGGAATATACTCAATCTACATGTATAAAACACTTATATTTCGATAGCCAAACCTTTTCCAAATAATTGTAAAGAGCTTCCTATTTTTGCTTATTTATCATAGAAATTTAAAAAATCTATTAGTGATCTCCGCAAAACTATTTAATTTTAAAGCTTTGTCTAAAATGTGGACAAATCACGAAACGTTGTTCTAGTTCGACCACTTCTGTTACTGTTTCTCACTTTAATTTCCCAATGGTGTCGAACTAAAGGCTTTTCGGCGCCGTATACTACAATAAAAGCTACAGGGTTATCGCTTCGCCAGTAGCCACATTAAAATTATGCACTGGCATTTCCTCACATCTTTCATGCGAGACTTCATGCGATTCCCCTCCGTAATAAACGACCAGCAGAACTAATAGATAACAAGCTGGATATGTGTGCAGTAACAAGCCACTAGGCCACCGTTGCACCACCGCAGATATCCTGGAAAGGCGGCTGAATTATAGTATTGTGGGTTACGGGCTAAAGCTCGCATTCGGGGGCAGTCAGCGTGCTAAATGACATCCCACGCGTGGCGGCCCGCATCAATCGCCATGGGAGCAACACCAACTGGAACAGATACCGACGGCCTGGTCAAAGAATCCCTCCGAGACTTCCTCGCGCCGGAATAAGTTAAACGCTCTCTATTTGTTCTTCTTTGGCTACAGGAATATAGTTTAATAAGTAAACAAACCCAGGCGGGATAGGCCAAGAAAAAGGAATTAAAAATTGCAAGCAGATAGCATGAAATAGAGCTGTCTCTGCAGCATTCTGTCTAAATGGAGATAAAGGCTGGTTAATAAAAATATGGCTCGTAGCTATTTACCAATAGCTGATGTTGCATTAAAAATTAAAGATGGATTAATGCTACAGTTATATAATTATCCCGTTACCACCTATTATATTAATTTCTTTACAGCGACGGATAAAAGTATGGAAATATTCCTGGTAGCCTGTGAATATTGATTCTCTCAAAAAGTGTCCCGGCAATTTATTATGTGCGGTGAAGAAGCTCTGGATAATTTGAATGTGAGACAGCAAACATGTACAACGCAATTAACATTTGACTTTGTTGTAAGTCGGCGGTCTATGTGAAGACGATTTTGACAGGAGAATAAAATTTTGTGAACAAATGATTGAAATTTATAATGCTGATAGTAATTTTATACGTAATTTTACGATTTCCATCCGTCGCCTATAATTAATATTTTATATTCATAGTCATAGGTCATAGCCCCGTCGGAATTAATACGTTTTATAATTGTAATTAGATTTAATACTGTGTTTTATGTGAGCAAATGTTTGTAAAGACGGTCCTGTATAATGAGAGCATTGAGTAGTGGAATTCGCGAGTGCAGCGATAAACTCACAACAAAGCCGGTTTGCGGGATGGTGAAAATTTCAACCAAGTTAATTGCAAGAAAAATTGATTAGTGATAAGCAGCTTTTGGTCCAAGCTAGATGTGCGTCTCTGAGTGCATCGTGCTAATCGTCTTGAACTGAAATAATTAAAAAAGCCTAGCAGTAAGTAAGTGCCGTAAACAAACGTATGTAATTATTCCAATGCATTTTTCTAGTGTACCGGTGAGTGCCATATTTTAAGGGATCATTTAGAGCGTTCCTTTGAAGACGCCAACTTACGCCGCACCCAAAATGGCATTTACGAAGTATACCGTGACGTCAGACGAATGAGAACCTATAGAAATCGGGGCTTTACGGAGCAGACCTCGTAGAAACCCCAGAGTTGTACTGTTCAGGGTCAATAACGCAATCTAGGACATGCTTTATTTAAAAGCACCTAGCAAGGTTGAGGAACGAATTCTAGCTAATATGTTTGTTGTCAACGCTACTACGAATTGCATTCAGCTACCAGAAGTTTTTGAGGGTGTATTTCGCGCCGGATTCGGCTGTATGACAATTATTTCAACGTTATTTTGATACGTTGTTATTGATGTTTCATATTTGTGTTTAAATGTATATGCGAGCAGACTCAGCTTTCTTGCACGTAGGTTACTTCATGAAATCAACTTGTTTCTTTTTATTTTGTTTATGGTTATATGTTTTTATTTTTGTTTTGAAGTTGTCAGGTTTCCTAAAAAGATTGGCCTTCTTGTGAATTTTTTAGAGTCAGCTTCAGCCGAGAACATTACAGGAGGAACTAGATTTCTGTTTTGATGTTTAGCGATCTTTCATAGGTAACTATCTGAGGTATTAAAAAAATACGTTTACAGAGCTAGTTAAAAAATTAAAAAGTTTCAGTGTACTGCTACAGCTGGAATGGGACTATTAATTGACACAGTTGCCGTTACTGGTCTAGTGCCAATCCATTTTAGATAAAAGACGCTCAAAAAGTTAGTGCACGGCTGAGAATTCCAGGAATTCAGATCCTGCTTTATTGTAGCAAGAAATTCTATTAAAAATAAAAACGTATGAGCAGGTATCTACGTAGTATTCCCATCTCAATTCCCGCAAAAGATGATCCAGATAATAGGGACCCGAGCAGGTATAAGAAGACGATGACCGACCTGTCAAAGGCAGTTGAGTCCAACTTCAACCTTAAGCAAAGAGGGCTTAAAGACTAATAATCTGCAGCCAGACCAGACTTTTCAGTCAAACTTTTTCAGCCCGAAGCCCTCTTGCCAGCTCTGCGTTTTTCTGCAAGGCGAGCAGCCGGTCAGTCTAAAATTTGCTTCCAAAGACCCACCAGAAGGAGCGTTGTAGAGTTCTAAAACCCACCTACACCGTTCTTTCGAATCGTCAATTCTCTATAGCGGAAACTATCCTTAAAAATCATTTTGAATCATCCTTCGGGTCGCCAATTCTTGGTACTGAAAACTATCTTTAAAAATCACCCCTCCATGTTGTTGATTGTCTATAGCGGAGGTCTACATGCTCTACTGCAGTAATCAGACTCAACCCTTAGCCAATAGATTTCCAACACCGATTCCGAGGTCATTTCGAGCACCACCACCGCCGCAGTTAATATAAAGCACTACTTACAGGTCAGGTTTCATTGTAGAGCCCCAGAGCTGATAAAATTATAGCCTGTTGAACGAGCACGAAAACCGGTACTCCAAATTGGTGGCAAAATCAGCAAAGTTGTCGACAGCGCTCAGATTATTTTTGCAGTTGCACCGGAAAAATTATTGTGGAGATAAAAAGCTCACACGCGGAATTTTGTTCCAGGGGCGTATTTAACCCCAGAACTGTGCACGTATTCCCGGATTTGAAAATCACAATATGAGACGCCATTAATATTGTTAGTTACAGAATTGGCCACAGAGTAACGGAACCACGTACAGCGAGCCAAAAAAAATGAGGAACCGCCAACAGCCATCCTACCACTCCGCTGGTGTGCAAGAGAAGTTATGAACCTGCCCAAACGCTTGAGGATCCACTAGACACAAATAAATTAACATAATACCCGTTTTTATTTCGTTGTCAAATTGTATACCGCGTTTAACAGCATCATGGTACTTTTATTGTTTTTCAAACATACAGTTTTGAAACTTACATCGTATGCACTGAATAAACGTCACTTCCCGACATATACATTTTAAGAAATCCAATTCCGGGTTCAGCGAAAGTTTTACCAACCTTGTATATTATTGCGTTTTGCAATTCTGCGTAATTTTATGAATGTAGTGATGCTACATAGGGGACATCACAAATGTGAAGCTTTTCCAAATTTGATTTTTAGTTCTTAATTAAAGTGTGCCATGGCCCTTCCGATTTATTCCAATCAACTAATATTATGATGGAAAAATCAAAATCGCATTGAAACTCTTAAATTATGTGATACATGGGTACACAATGTTTTCAAAATAGTTTTTCAGACAAAACTATTTTTTTAATTGAACCATACTAGTACCAAGGTACCATTCAATACTATCACCAACATGGAATCTTCTGGTATGTACGCTTAACAACCGGGACAAATAAAACTGAAATTACAGTCCATCAACAATTTAAGTATTTCATTTTGTTCTTATTAAATGGCATTAAGTAACTAAAGTGGCTTTGAAAAAGTGAAATACTTTGTTTGTCAAACGTTTATGTTAGCTTGCAGCTGTGTCATTGTAGCGTTTAAAATCCCTTTTAATTTTTGTTAATTTGGTTCAGAATTTCGCAAATTTATGCAATATATAAAAACGTGGACATGTTAATACTTATTATTTATGGAGAATGTAAAAAAAATGTAGTAGCTGCTACCAATCTTTAAGTCGAACGATATCCTAATCGACAATGCTGTGCTGGAAATTATCATCTCGAATTGAAATACAATAAATTTTGAAATTTTTCCTTAACAGTAATTTTGATTGTAATAGCCACGCATTTAAATAAAACCTATAGGTAGATCCTTTATTAATGGAAGTACTGAATAGTACGTTGGTGTCAATATCCTTCCATTTGAAAAAAGTAGGGTTTGGTCCAAAATATCATTTTGAAAAACTTCATTAAGTCATAAATCACATAATTTAGTATCTTCCACGTGATATATCGATTTTCTTAGTACTAAATTGGTCGATTGAAATAAATCGTAACAGTCACGGAACGCTTCAATTCTAAAATTAAAATTAAATTGAAAAACTTTGACTTTCGGAATGTCACTTATGTGGTATCATTTAATTTAGAAGCTTATTTAGAATACTGAATTGCCATAATATGCAGGATGTTCTCGTTGAAAATCAAAAGTTGATATCACCTCCGCCGAACCAGAAAGTGGAAGAAAATTGTGGTATGCCAAAAAGAGAAATGTATTAAGTACATGCGATGTACCATGTTTCGAAAATGTATCTTCAAAGCTAAATAAAGAAAAACGGGTGTACCATGATCATGTTACAGCCGGTGCGTATTTCGCCTAGCATTAAGTTTAGTTTCAATGAGATGTAATAGTGGAATTAATATACACGTTTATGCAAACGCAATGTGTTCTTAATCTGATCATTCAATGCAATGTCAACGAACCCTCGGCTAATTCAGCTACCAAAAAGGGTGTATACCATTCACATACCATGTAGCGTCACACTCCTGCTTTCAGCGATTTCAAACAAGAGTATCTTTTTTGTGTAGAAAGGTATCTCCTTTTCAAATATCTAACCAGAATTGACTAAAACGTTGACTGAATAAGGTTATAACGAAGAAACATCTCTCCACCCTTGCATAAACAACCCCTTGTGAATCTTGTACCAACTTTTTTCAAAGTTATTTAATCTAGCATATAAAATCGCGTAGATGTGCCAAGTAATATCAAACTTGCTTTATTTATATTATTTTAATTAAATAAGATCAGTATTTCTTTATTGCCCTTCTTAGAGCTGTAGCTCCCTTAAGCCTATTTTCGACCCTATATTCATCCTAGTCTTTTGTCTTATTTTGATGAGTACTATGGTTTTTCAATTTTTTAACACCTTGTATATTACAGTGGCTGCTCTTCCAGCCCCATTATGCAACCGACGTACGTCACTATGGAAACAACAGTTTTCCCAATCACTACAAAACAAATCCAAAATAACCATTTCCTCCTGTTCTTCCCTTATTAAGATAGAAACAAATGATAGAATTTATCATGTACAGTACCATACGAACTATTCATTTAGTCGATTAGATTAGAAGGTCACCTTAAAACATGTTAAATAGGAAAATATCCAAACGCAAATACCGACACGAAGTGAATTAATGCATGAAACCAATCACTTTGACCGCTGTCGCTGTCAAATTATTTTATTAATGTCAAGCATGAGCTGAACAAAACACCAACTTGGTGTTTTAAGCTGAATAAACACTAATTTAGTGTTTTACGGACTTACAATCATTAACATGGCTTTAAAGCTTTATACAATGTGTCCCAGGATTGAAGTTACAAGAGGTGCGATAGACTAAAAATTTTTGAATTTTATTTTAAGATTGTGGGATTAAGTCCTGCTTGGTTTGAAGAAAATTTTAAGTATATTTTCAGTTTTTGAAAAACAAGTCAGCTTTGACAATGAAGCGAAAAAGATTTTCTTTTCAGGTAAACTACGCTTTTTGTATCAAGAAAAGTTGTTCAAAATCAGAAATTATGGCCCTATACAAAATATCAGGAAGATCTGCCTACTTAGATTAAAAAGTAATTTTTTTAATTAGGCAAAATAAATTGTATTTATTAAAAATGATGGTTTAATCTAAGTAGGTAGATCTTCCTCAAATTTTGCATAGGGCCCTAATTTTTCATTCTAAACAACTTTGATTGGTAAAATTGTGTCGTATCATAAAGTAGTTTATCTACGACCACCACTAAAAGTAGGCCTTTTAGCGCAAGCTTTTTCACTAAAAGTGACGTTTTATAATTTAGCGCGTTTAAAGAAATCAGCTGTTTACTTTTAGCACATGTGCTAAAAGTGAAGTGAGGTTATAAAACTACAATTTCGAACTAGAAGTGTGGTTGTAAAGTTATTCTAGTTACTTCTTGCGTTAGAGGTAAAGTGTTTTTGAAATCATTAAAGCGTTAAAGCGTTATGTAATGAATACAGTCAGATGTGTAGTATTAATAATTACCTTTGATAACTGACTTTGACAGTATTGGTTTCACAATATTGTATGGAATGCGTACTAAAAGTCGTTTACGCACGAGACATGAAATTTATTAAACGAATGTCTCGTGCATAAACGTCGACTTTTAGCACTTGTTGCATAAATAGCTATTACCTGAAAAGAAAATAGTTTTCGCTTCACTGTCAAGGCCGACTTATTTTCAAACCAAGCAGGCCTTACCCACAATCTTAAAATTAAATTTAAAAATGTGCAATTTCTGACTCTTGGAAAATAATGCATTTCTCTTCCTCATTGCATAATCTACTATTTTATCTCTAAATCGTAGTGAGGTTGTATTTTTTACTCCTGTGTCGAAATACAAATATCCGACTATTTTTTCTTATCAATATTAAATAAAATGCACCCACCCATCACGCCCCTGGATTAAATAAGCGAAATGTAATGCCATAAAAACAGCCCATATTACTAGCATTCAATCTGCCAATTATCAATTAAATTTGAAATATAAGAATTATCAAAAGTAAATTAATGAAAAAATTAACGCCCTGTATCTCGGTAAAAAAACGTTTCCGAACACAAGTTTATAGAACATTTTTTGTTTATTTTTAACCAAACAGTCTGTCTCTGTATACTAATAGTTTTGTTGTCCTAATACATAGATACAACACACTGTCATCGAAGCGGTGTGGTAAATCGGAAGGCTTATACTAAACTTAACAAGTCTACATGGATCGTTGTAATTTTCTAGTATGGACGCTACCAGTGTTTTTGAATGGAAGCAGGCAAATGTGGATAATATCTTAAAGAACAAATTCTAATGACGACGTTGCTTTTCGGAATGTTGGCACATATTATAATTAAAAAGCTAAAGACGGCACTACATGCTTAACATGCGAAATTAATAAAAATAATTCGTGTCGATTTAAGAAATCAATGTATTCGTCTAAAAACTAACCTGCTTCAACTTTAGAAATAAACAATTGTAGTTATGTTTGTTCTAATGTAATTGTCTATGGCGTAAAGGAGAACAAGTCGTCGAAAAATGAAGGGGATTTACAGGACAAACAAAATATATTAGACATTTTCACTTGTTTGAATTTCAACGTTACTCAACTTGATTTAAAAATTTCTCGCCTAGGAAAATTTGATCCTGACAGAGCTAATCCACGTCCCATCAAAGTATCGCTATCACAAGAAAAATTTGTACACCAAATTATACATAATGCTAAGAAACTTAAGGACCACGGTGCATACAAAAATATCTCGATTTCTTTGGACCGTACGCCAAGACAAATTAATTACTACCGCAATGTTAAAATGAAAATGGATGATCGCATCAAGCAAGGTGAATCAGATCTAAAAATTAAATATGTTCGTGGAGTGCCAAAAATTGTTTCGTTAAACTAGAACTGCCCAACAGAAAAAATACACTCAACTGTTATTTCCAAAATGTTAGAGGTCTGCGCACTAAATCTCACTTAATTTATCCAACAGTTAGTGATGGAGAATTTGACTTAATATTTTTGGTAGAAACTGCTCTTACAAGTGGAATGTTAAACACAGAATTTTTTCCGAGTATGTATAATGTATTCAGACGTGACCGGCAGTATGATGAAGTGAACCAAAAGTGGGGCGGTGGAGTGCTATTGGCAGCTAAAACTTACATTAGTGTCGAAATTCTGGACTTGACGCATTTAACTACATCCGTACCTACCATAGACGTATTAGGTTGTAAATGTTCTTTTAAATGCATTGTTATATACGTCTTTGTAATCTATATACCACCTGCCACTACACTTGCAAATTTTCAAAATTTCTTTGATATTTTCGAGCAGATGGATTATTGTCGCAAAGAAAATGTGTTAATAGTGGGTGATTTTAATATACCCACCTTCAATAATCCTGATGTGACTGACACAAAATGTCGATTATTGTATAACTTTATTGATTTTTTAAACCTTGTTCAGTATAATTCGATTATAAATCCTGACGGGCGCATTCTTGACCTTGTCATAGCAAATACTGCTCTTGAAATTGTGCATGATACTGCTCCTCTACTAAATGAAGATTACTACCACCCGGCCTTATGTCTAACTTTTCATTTAAAGTCTAATTCTTATAAAAACTTCTCTCCAAATAATACTAACAAGCCCTATAATTTTAAAAAAGCTAACGTTCCGGCGCTATATAATTCAATGGAATGTATAGATTGGTCATTTTTAAATAACTACAGTGATGTTAACTTGGCTTGTGAAGACTTCTATAAGCAACTTTATTCCTTATTCGAACTATATGTGCCCCGATATCAACCCAAACAAAAAGAATTTCCTCATTGGTTCACTCCTGAGTTAATAAAAAATATTAAGTTGAAGAACAGCTATCTCAGAAAATACAGGAAATACAACTGTAACACCTCATACAATCATTTTCGTCGGTTAAGGTCGATTATAAAGACACAAAAATCTGTCGCCTATAATAACTATATGCGTAGCGTCGAAGAATCTATTTCTGTGGACTCCAAACAATTTTGGTCGTACATTCATACTAAGAAAGGGAGTACAAGAATTCCAGGCAAGATGTCAGATGGTATCAATGACTATGATTTACCGGAATCTATTGTTGACGCTTTCAAGGAGTATTTTAGTGGCGTTTATGAAATATCACCGCCATCTGCAGTACTTTCTGATGATGTTGTTAATCACATATCACCTGTTCATATCTCTCATATCTCTGAAAATGAAGTTGAATCATCTATACGTAAGCTAAATAATAAGTTAACTTCAGGACCGGATCAAATACCTAGTTTCTTTGTCAAGGACTGTTCTTCAATACTTGTTAAACCTTTAACGATTATATTTAACCTTGCACTTAACAACTCTACCTTTCCGGAAACTTGGAAAAGAGCTAGGATTTGTCCAGTTCTTAAATCTGGTGACCCGACCTTGATTACTAACTATCGTCCTATTAGTATGCTATCAAACTTTGCAAAAGTTTTTGAAAGAGTGCTTTATGGTCAAATATACCCATCGATTTATTGCTATATTTCTCCACATCAGCATGGATTTATGGAGCGTCGATCAACAACTTCTAACCTAGCTTACTTCACCGAATATATATCTGATATTCTCGATTCCCAAGGTCAAGTTGATGTGGTTTACACAGACTTCAGTAAAGCCTTCGACAAGATCGGCCATACATATATTATCTCCAAACTGAAAGGCGCTGGCTTTACAGATGCTCTGTTGACATTCTTCTGTTCATATCTGAATAATCGCATGCAATACGTATGTTACAATGGCTATGCTTCCGATTTCTTCGTCGCCACATCCGGAGTCCCACAGGGATCCAACCTCGGACCCCTCTTATTTCTTATATTTATAAACGACCTGCCAAACTGTATTTCTAGCGAAAAATTGCTTTTTGCAGATGATTTAAAAATATTCACTCGGATTACATCTAAAATAGATTGTGAACATCTTCAGTCTCAAATAAACCAGGTGGAACAATGGTGCACTGTTAATAATCTTCATCTGAATATTGCAAAATGCAAAATAGTCACATACACGAGAAAACTCAATCCTATTATATATCCATACTGCTGCAATTCAACTGCACTTCAGCGATGTATTTCTGTTACCGACCTTGGTGTTCAATTTGACGTCAAACTTAGCTTTGCTGCTCACATCGACCAGATATGTAAATCTGCCATAAGAATGCTTGGTTTTATTATAAGAAACTGCAAATCATTCTCTAGTATCTTAGCTCTCAAAACTTTGTATTTCTCATTTGTTCGTTCTAAACTTGAGTACTGTGCTTTAATTTGGTATCCGTACTACGACCAATATAAGAACTGTTTGGAATCAGTGCAGAGGAAATTTTTAAAATTTCTATATTTCAGAACTGAGGCAGTATATCCAGAGGTTGGTTTTAGTCATCAGGTGCTCCTATATAAATTTACTGTCGACTCTCTAGAATTTAGACGTATAATGATCAGTCTTACATTTTTATATAAACTGTTACATAACGCCATAGACAGCATAGACCTTTTAGCGCTTCTTAATTTTCACGTCCCACGAATTTCCAGTCGCAGCGCAATTGCGTTTCAGTGTCCTATTGCTCGCACTAATTTACGCTGTAAATCTCCAATCTTTGTTATGTGCCAAAATTATAACAGTATTTCTGAATGTTGTGACATTAATGTTATGTCTCTACTAACTTTTAAAACTACTGCGAAAATCTATATTGCTAACCAATAATCTTCTTCCTATAGGTTTAATTTAGATTATTACATTTACCTCTAATTATTTTTTTTTAGTATTATTATTTGTTTGCTACACATATTTGTGTTGACTTTCAATTTTGCTAAATTTATATTGCTAATAAGTTGTTTTTTATAAAATGTATTTGTATTTATTTTCAAATGTTGTCCTGTAATTGGATATTTATCTGTTGGGCAATTAAAGTTATTATTATTATTATTATTTAATGGTTGAAAATCTTTCCCAAAAATTGAATTTTTAACTTGTAGTAAAAACATATATTGATTAAATAACGAGGTTGGCAACATTGCCGTTGTACCCTGCTTTCGACCACCTGACGGAGGTATGAATGCTTTCAATCGCCCGTCCGGTTCCTTTCCTATTCAGGACCCTCTTCCAGTAGAGGTAAACATGACGTCAACGTCTTCTGTCACTTTCAGGTGCAGCCAGACGTCCATCTAGCTCTGCAGCTACGTGCAGCAGCCGCATTTTGCGAATGTTAATTGACTGAGCAATGTTCACACTACCAACAATGCATGTTTTCACAGCTCGCAGCGGAAATCTCAAAGAACGGAGTTCGCTCTTAAACTTTCAACAACACGCCGGTGCCTGGTGGCTTTCGTGGTTCGTATTTTGGTTTGTATAATAAATGAGTTGTGTCAGACTTGTTTGCACCTTGTTTAAACTGTCGAAGTGTATGTAGGTCAGTAAAATGTACAAAGCGAATGGAAACTCGGAGACGATTTGCATATGGAATCAGTTGGCAGCTTTACAATTCTATAGTTAGTATTTTATCTGGTATGAAATGGAATTACTGTAAACGAACCTATACATCCCTTTTTGTAACATTTTTAGTATTTGATAAGTAAAACTAACAAACCGACTAGGGCAAATTACATAAAACAAGAAAGCTAATCTTTTGGTCTAGCGAGATAATACTAAACACAATAATTACAAAAATAGGTATAGCTGTTAATGATTTTCAATTTTATACTTTTCCACAGGTGTCTTAATTTTTGTTATAAATATTACTACACATTTATATACTGTTGTTAATTAATACATGAAAAAATGTATTTACAACGTATTTAAAACAACCCCTGTATAAATTAACTTACATAGTTGCCCACCTCAGTGTGCTTGTTAAAAAACGTATCTAGGGATGTTGAAGATTTAATAGTTTTGAAATGACTGCATGAAACCTCTTTATAAATTATCATCTCAAACACAGTACACTTAAATATTAGATGCTCTGCTAAAAAATATGAAGACGAAAATATCGAAATACACCATTCATAGTTAGTTTATTAGTTCATTACTCTCAATCACCAGAACGTTCGGAATTTGGAGAATCCTCTTAGCTAAAATTCAAAAAGTCTGTTTTTTAATTCGAAACTAAAGAGAAGGCAATTGTACGTGTAAAGTTACTTTAGTTCAGGTTGTTGTAATATTTAGCACAGTACCTGTCTTTTTAAAATTTCAGCTCCGTGCTAATTAATATATAAAGATTCTTTACGAACCGTAGATTAACTTCAAAATGCCTTGAATACTAAGTCCATTTCCTTAAATTCGTACAGGAGTTCATTATAAAACTTTTAATAGTCGTGGAAGTCTTAGAAAGAATAAATAAAAGAATTAGTTCAGATTTCAAAGCGAGGTTTTGAATCTAAAACTGCTACTGCCTTCAACTCATCTACTAAAGATTGAATATTACTTAACTTGTGAATAAAAATAACAAAACTTTACAGCAGTTTTCTATGAACTTCAATATTAACTTGCTTGGTAAAACGGTTCAATCATTTATTTTACGATTTATTTAAAGTTCAGCAAGTTGGTTGCCTTTAAGAACTTAACAAATAGTAATACAACAGGAAACTTTTGCTTAAATGAAACTGCAGTTAACACATGCCTTCGGCTGCTCCATCGAAAAACAGTATCCAACATTTTTTGTGAAATTGAGCTTAATGTTCATATGTAGATACTGTGTTGTCCCCCATCTTTCTAGCTAATCAAATTTGAGCTATTTATACTGGTTACCAATCTACAGCTACCCATAAACACAGTATCTACAATCTACATGCATTTCTTCTGTTTCCCAATTCAAAACACAGCAATAGGCCAGCTGCTGGGTAATTCAATTCGGAAATAATTCATGGTAAAGGTTTTATCGTTTTAGTCTCTTAAGTTATGGCCCAATATTACTATCTGAGGTTTTCCTCCTCCGCGGAGACGAGCGTCAGCTCCTAGGAGCGAAAACGTGACCTAAAATTGGGCGTTTTTCGGTTTTTCCAAGATAACTCTGAGAAAACCCAATAAATAAAAAAGTGGCTCATATAAACGTTGTCGAGCGTTAAATTCTACGTAAAATGAGTACCAATATAATATATTTGATTCAGCTATAACTATACGGCCTTTTGTCAAAGTTGCAGCATTTTGTCAAATTAGCAAAAAAATTTCTTTTGAGTAACAACAGATTCGTTTATTGATTCCATAGTTGAAAATTATGCCTGCAAAGGATATCTTTGTTGATTAATGTTATGGTTTTTCAGGGTTTTTATTTTTTGACTGAAAAACCATACCGTTAATCAATAAAAAAAGGTTCGTTTTTCTTTAAAAAAAAATAATGCAGAAGTGAAGTAAGAATAATTTCTGATACAAGAAACGTTGCTACAATTTCAAAAATAATAACAAAAAAAAACTGAACTTTGTAACACTTATCGTGTTATACGCTGTATGATTCATTGGGTCAAACGCATACGCTTTCTTGTTCACCACCCTCGATTGGGTCTTCATCTTCTTCTTCATTCAACAGGAGCATCTGCTCATTGAGCTCATCGTCGTCTCCAACAGTGTCGTCCACATCTACTTCGGTAGTAGGAGCATTAGTGCCGAATGCCATCTACAATTTGCACAAATTGCTGACTATTTTATTCTTGCCTTTCTGTAAATACAAGCAGCTTTGCACCCTTTGGTGCATTTGCAGTATATCTTTCACAAAAGTGACTGTGGAGCGGGTTCCAAGGTAGTGAGAATAAAAAGGTTTGTTAGGTGTTTTTTCTAAAAACATAGTAACTTCCAGATACTGTGTTTTGTTTGGTTCTTTCGAATAGTATAATGACTTGTAGGCCAGTTGCTGGGGAGTCAAAAGTAACACAATTCGGAAATAATTTATGATAAAGGTTTTATGGCTTTAATCGCTTAAGTTATCTCCCATTATTACTATCCTAGGTTTTCCCCCTCCACGGATATCAGTGTCAGCTCATAGGAGCGAAAACGTGACCTAAAATTGGGCGCTTTTCTATTTTTCGAAAATAACTCAGAGAAAACACAATAAATAAAAAAAGGGGTTTATATAATAGTTGTAGAGCTTTAAATTGTGCGTAAAATGAGTAACAATATAATATATTTTGTTCCAGTTCAAAGTGAACATTGGCAGTGAAGACTTTTCTGTGAATCCTGAAACTATTTTTCGCCGAATTACCCTGCTAAGGAAAACGGACGATGAGTTGAGGGAATACTTTGAATTTTAGTTGGCACCCTAGTCATTGGCACTTTTTGATGAAACTGGTATGAGGAAGTCTCGTAAATCAGTTTTTTATGATTTGCTCGCTGCAATAACTGACAGTTACAACCTTCTTGGTGCAGCCTATATTATTAATGAAGGATTCCTCCTACATCGAGTGATTTGGAAGAATGGTGAAACGTTTGAAGCAATTATCAAGAATTACCTTGAATACATAAAGAACCATTATAGCAAAGACGCCACTAATGCTTACACGTATAACAAGCTCGTTATCGCTCTTTCGTTAGATACCGTGTTTGCAGATAATGTTTTAAGTAACGGTCTTGCAATATAAATTACTGCTATTTACATACGAGTAGGTTATCTATCAATAACAAAAAGGTAGCAATAGTCGCTTCCACAGTAAATGTGAGAAATATTCTCGTCATAGTTCCTTCTCGTCCTCCATAATATATGCTCATAACGACAGCCGAATTATGGTTCTACTTATACCACCTGGGAAACCTCGGACTACCCGATGACAAATTCGTTCGCTTCGCTATAGCTACATTTCCAACCGAATATGTTGCAACGTTTAGAAATTGTGTCATATACAACTTTCGCTCAAGGATTATCTAAATTTGTACTACCAGGTGCAACTCTACTTTCCCACCAACCTACTGTACCAACAATTTTGGATTTAAATTTAATGATTTTATCTAATGAAAATTAAAAGAGTTGTGAACGCGAAATACGCTATCGATTTGAAATAACAAGTTTGAATAAAAATTGTCAATTACAGTTAGAGATATATCCCAAAATGCAAGATTTTGGAAACTGTAGGCTTTATTATCATCACACGAAGCATCTCGCGTTATTTTGGGCATTTTTAATCAGGGCCATTTCTAGCTTACCCGCCGCCAGGGTTGCGAGTTAGGTGGTTAGGAAAGGTGAGTGATTTGAGTCGAGTGAAATAGCATTCTTAGTATAAACCGAACATCTTTATTTATTGTTAATCTCACAATCGAATAACAACACAATATCAATTACAATATTGAAAGTAATATTTCTAACTTTTTAACAACCAAAATCAACTTTTTTTGAATTCCTTATCGCAAATTCTTTTACATTATCAGTTATATCTATGTCAATGTCGTTTCCAATATTTAATATAGCTAGAGTTGATAGTTTCTCTTATGTCATACTTGAACTTAAATATTGCTTGTATAATATTCAACTTGAAAAGGATATTTCACCCTCAGCAACAGTGACAGGTAATCTTAAGTAACTGAGTACAGCAACCGATAACTTTGGGAATGTGGTAATAAAACTATCTTCAAACCAATGTAAATTAAATATTAATAAAACTAAAGATTTCGTCTTGATCCACATATATTTTTTTTTTAATTCCCGAACGTTTTCGGATTATGCCATCTTCAGGGGACGTTCTACAAAATAATTGACAATGAAAAAAACTTTATAACAAACCAAAAAATGACTTATAGTTAACAAACACGCAAAATCACAAATAAACAGCACCAACTCGCTGCAATTGCCACGGTGGGTTGACTAGAACTGGCAATCAGATACGGTGGAACATTGTGAAAGGCGAAAAATAATAAATACCTACCCATTTCAGAGGTATTCAATTTGAAAATCACCTATCTCACATCAATACACATTAAAAATGTAAAGTTTGAAAAAATTCTTAAAACCGTTTTTGAAAAAATCCAAAAAAACTGAAAAATCACAAGAGTAAACACCGTACTGCCGGTTATGCAATTTTCTTAAAAAAGCTTTTGGTCGCATCGAGATAGTACACGAAACTTATTTATGAAGTTTCAACGCCATACCTCTTTTCGTTTTTGAGGTACAGTCAGACCTCGCCGTTCGCAGGGGTTACGTTCCAGAAGAATGCCGCGAAGCGCAAAACCGCGATGTGCAAGTAAACACATAAATGGTAAAAACGGGGTTAGGTTCCATTAACCAGATTTATTTATACTATGCAACCTCAAAAAACCAAAACTTTTCTTCGTTTTTTGTCTGGCAAATATGAAGCAGAAACTTTACGCCTTGACGACATGGTTTTCCGTGTTTTAAAAATTAAACTCAACTGAATTTTCGGCAGAAACGCTCGAGAAGACAGTAAAGTTTGAACTAAAATTCCATTCGTAACATAAGTCTGCCACTTGAATCTAGAGATCGAATGTCCATTTGTTTATTCAAGTTATAATTTTACAGTTTATTTTAGATCCGATTTCGTAATAAGAGATTCAAAGAAATAGGCTCTATAAGTGTGTTTATAAGTTCGTGATAAATAATGTTATTTAGGTGTTCATGACATAAACCGCATACATTTGCTTTATTTACTTACGGCCGGTCTTATGAAGGTCATTAACCTGACGTTAACTTTAAATCGCTGTTATAATAAACAAAAGCTCATCAAAACGTTGGCGCTTATGACATATTATTCATTAGTAAACAAATTTTTATGCCTTTTCTTTTACTTTAACAGCAAATTAAAGTTAACGTCAGATTAGTGGCTTTCATAAGTCCGGCCGTTTTTGTGTGAAAGTTGAAACAGTTAACGTTGGCAATTCCATCTGCGAACGGCAAAGCAAATATCCGCGAACAGTAAAGAAAAGGGAGCACAAAGGTGCCCCGCTTAAAATAAAATCAGCGAAACGCAAAGCCGCAAACGGCTAGGTCTGTCTGTTCACAGACACACAGACAGACAGACCAATGAACAAAAATTTGTTTTTTGGGTTCAGGGGACTCTAAAACGTGAAGATCTGTTCAAAACTCAAGTTCTAATTTTTAGGGTGAATCCAATACTTTCTTTATTGTAAAAGGAAGTAAAAATGTTGGATTGGTTTTCATGAGCAGTCACGGTCGGTAGATATTAAACGTTTCTATTCGGTTACCTTTCCTTACTTTGTCTGTTGTCATTACGTCAAAATGTCATTAAGAACAATTAGGAAATATTTAAAATGTTTGGTTCCATACAAAATGTTAGAAATATGGATTTACTTTTATGAAACCTTACATATTTATTAAATTAAGTACATTTGTTAGTCTATCTGTGTATGAGAAAAATTCTCATAAGAGGACCTTTTTCCAATATCTGCAGTTAAAAATACGGTCAAAGGTATTTACCTATCTAAAAAGACGCAGATTGGTGAACATACCGCAAGCTTTTAATTTTACACAATTATAATGCATCTCATTTGCTAATATTCTCGAAGTACAAAATATAAAGTCGGCTAAACTGCTAAACAACTGATATTTAACAGCAGTTAAATCACCTATTGTCGATAATATCAATTGTTCCATAAATGCCTCCTTGAGACCCTACCTACTAATTTTTATTTTAAAAAACGATTAAATTAGAATTGCCCAGTGATGTCACAGTTTCTGAAGGAACAAGTAAAGAACATTTACATAAATGGAAATAATTCAGAAAAAACGATTAAACAAATAAAACGCAAAAAACTGTCTCTGTAGTCTCAGGAGAATCCAGTGTAGCAGTTTAAGGGTTAAAGAATTTATTGATAACATCAACTTACCTAGCAAGCATGAACCACTTTCATTCGATCTGATGTATCCTTGTACACAAACATACCTATAGATCTCTCTATAGAACTGGACAAATATCTAAATTCCTAAACTAAATTTTTTAGATGCACTAAAATTAATTTTAAATAATACTTCTCTTACAACAACAACATGTATTGTCAAAATTTCGAGTACCTATGGGGTTACCAATTTCAAGCAGTCTAGCTGAATTTGTATTAATGTAAAAAACCTCATTTACAATAATCACATATCAACGTTTTATCAACGATATTGTAGATGACATCATTATGGGCTCATATAAAAACACGATAAAAACAATTTTCCAAACGTTACAAAAGTTCAACGAAGACTACAATTCCCGATTAAAATGAAAATAAAAATAAATCAATATTTTTTTTTATCTAACATTAAGTAGAGAAAATAAAGGAAAAATTTGCACCAGTTGGTATAGGAAGAAAATAAAAACTAATAAATATTTAAATTTCAACTCAAACTTAGCTATTACATATAAAAAAGTGTAATATCATGACTATTTGAACGTGTAATTATTCTAGCTCATAAAAATATCATAAAAACATCTTAAAACAATTACAAACATACTTTAAAAAATAACTACCCACTTAACTTCAGAAATAAAAACATTAAGATAATATTAAAGATTTCGCAAAATCGAAACAACTGTAATAATTCTATCAGTCTAAAACCAAATTTTTTGAATAAAGATTTTAACAATTAACAAAAAACCAAAGTATACACTACAATTTCATACATTCCTTCATTATCGGAAATGATAAAAGATAAAAATAATCTAAAAAACAATATCAATACGGTTTTTCAAAATCGTAACATTTTTAAAAATCTATTTTACGCAATCCTTCGAAACTAAACAGACAAAAATTTAAAATCACATATAGTATGTCAAGTAAAATGTAGTAACTGCGAAGCCAAAAAATAATGGCACGGCGTAAACAATCGATAAAAAGAAAATTATTAACACCAAACAAAACTAATACAGCACTATCAGACCATGCAGTTGACCATGTACATAACCTTAACCTAATTACTTCAAACATTTTACACAATCATTTTAAAAAATGCTTACTATTAGGATGTATAGAAATTAAAAACCACCTAAAACAATTAACTACAAAACAGACACACAAACATTAAAAAAAATTTATAATATATTTTTTAAATAATTGGTTTATATAAACATTTTCTTTGCTAAAAACTAATTTTTAGTTTTTCCTTCTTAGAGTAAAATTTGGTTATGATTTAAATTGTCCTAGACATTTTCAATTCATTAGTGTGCTTATTACACAAATGGAATCATATTTATCAATACATTGCTCATGTCACGCTACTTCTTTTATTACTTTTATCGTTTTCCCCAGCTTACTGCCTTTTTATTGATGTCCTCTACGGCCTGTCCCACTTTCGCCTTATGCTTTTTCCTATCTTTATTGTGTATCTTGTTTGGCCATGTACTTAGATATGTTCTGATTGTGTGACAATACTAAGTTAGCTGCCTCTTTTCCAATTTCTGTTTATTGATGTTTGGTCTATCATTTTTCTTGTTATTTATTAAACGATAAATAGATGTAGAATAAATAATTGTGTAGGGTGTATAGAAGGTAACGTGCCAGGACGATTTTAGAATACGCAGAACAGAAACCAATCGATTGCACTGTCATCGTTGTTTAGTCCTTCTTCGCGCCAAAACGATAGTCAGAATGCGCTACTGTACGAAGCAATCACAAGAATGTAATCATAAACGGTATTGTTAGAGAAAGTAGGAGGGCAGGATTTGTGGAATAACGACCCAAAGAAATTTGAGAGAAGGTAGGAAGAACAAAGTGTTCTTATTTACAGTCCTATGAATGGAATTACATCTAACATTAATAGTAATTTAATTTAGAAATTTAACACACCTTATTCGATTCTAACCCTGCCCCATAGTGTATTTCTTTCTTTTTTCCACATTTAGGTTACTTTCGTGTGCCGGCTGTATTGCGGACGCTTTATTGCGAATAGTGCTGTAGGTATGCTGATTGAATTTTCTCCAAATACTGTCTTGTGCAGTTTTTACTATTTGTCTCTATATAACTGTCTCTAACATTTGCCCTTTATTGTGTTATTGAGTTCTGTTTCTTTATTGTCAATTATCATTCTCTTGGTTGTTTTAATGTTAACTACTATTTTTAGTCTTTCTATTTATTCAACTCATGTATTCATCAGGGCTTGCATTTTATGTTGGCTATCTGCTATTAGCATTACATCAGCTGCGTATATCAAGCTTTCTGTCTTAATTGGTATTCAGTTGTTGTATTCAATTAATATTTTTGTGGAGTTACCGTTCTTTCCTTGGTATTTTGATTATTCAGTCCATGATTATTAGGAATAACAGCAGACCCAAGCTATCTCCTTGTTTGACTCCTTTTCTTAGTGTGAGCTTTGCGAATACCTTTCCATTAATTTGTACTTTCGTTTTAACATCATATAGCCTATTTGCTTGTTTAGAACGCTTTTATTTGTACTTCCAGTTGTTCTAGACAGTTTCATATTGTATTTCTATGTGCTGTGTCAAATTCTGCTCAGAAGTCAAGGAAAGTATCAGTTGTTCGACCGTTTGTTTCTTCTCTTCTATTAAATTCTTTGTTACGATATTACAAAAATGTTGTCTAAGATGGATCTGCCCGCCCTAAAAACCGATTTTTCATCATCTAGTTTATTTTCTATATACTGTCTTGGTTTTTTTCACGATACTATATATGCCACCGATGATATACATACAGCTCTGAGAATTTTCACAAATTGTTTGGTCGCCTTTTTTATGCACGGGATACTATTTAAATCTTGTAATAATTTTTTCGTCGATATATTCATAATCAATGTAACGTATTTTATAGTATTATAAAAAATTGTTTTTATCTAGTATTGCTATGGAACACCTCCTAATCTATGAACGTAACTACGTTGATACTTAACTGTCAAACTTGATATTTGATTATTATGTACGTTATAGTTGCATTCATAAATTAGGAACTCTGCCATGGCCATACTAGATGAAAATAATTGTTGACCGTACTTTATGCATCAGATAATGAACCTACACACCGTAATCAAAATATTCGATTAGTTGAATTTAATCGATGTATTATTTCCAGTGGAAATAGTCGATGTATTTCATGTAGTTGATAATATTATGTTCGATGTGTTCGTTATGGTCGAGACGCTGGACGCCGTCGCATCGAATATATACCATAAATTCGACATATTTCATGAAATCGATATATTCGATGTAGTCGATATGTTTGGTATAATCGAACTATTCAACATAGTTGATATATAATTTTTTATGATATCGAAAATGTCGCTACATTTTTTCCATTATCGCCCTTGTTCCACATCTAATCTGGGGTTTGTGTGAAAACATATATTTTTAGATCAAGAAATGCTAGCCAATTAAGAAATTTTATTTTTAAAGAAATAGTATGTGAACAATCTAAATTATCGATTACTATTAGTGCACGTTTTTTGCAATTAAAGGTAGTACTAATTATATTTAGTGCTAAAAAATTATGCAGGTACTTAATATTATTTTTTTAAAGATTAGATTTTATATATTGCGGTGTTCTAAAACTTACAAATATTTATTTAAAGAGTTTCTCTGAATGATCATGTAATATAAATAAAAATATTTTATAATCGAAATAGCAGTTATAGTCCAGTTGTTGAAGGTAAAAATATGCTATTACCTCAGAATTCTTTGAACCTTGACCGATTGACGTGAAATTTGGTGAGTGGTTAGGCGATGGCTCAAGAATCAAAAGTGACAGCGCCGATGTGCGCTTTACCCTGAGAGTGGATGCCACCCCTTCTCAGGGGTGGAAATTGTTTACTCAAAATAACCCCGGAAATGGATAGAGGGACAAATTCTAAGTAAAAAATGTTTTGTATAGTTTTTTCGATACATCGATATTTTTCGAGTTATGCGCGATTGAAGACTTAGATTTTTCGTGATAAAAATGCATGTTTTTGGACGGTTTTTCTCGAATAAATCGAAAATTTCGCGTTCTATCAAATAAGTTGCAATAACTAAAAATGAAGCTTAGAAAACAGCAAAGAGATTGGTTTTTATGAATGCTCTAGGTCCAAAATAAAAGAAGTTATGGCTCGTTGAAAAAAATTTTTTTTGCAACAACTTTGTTCGAAGTAATCAACGTTAAATAACGAAAAACCGATTCATTTTTCATTAAAAACTTATAGAACACTTTTTGTAGTGATTCAAAAGACCTTTAACATGAGCACTGCTAAAAGTCGATTGCATTATAACTAAGCAAGTTACGATGCAAAAACGGTGAGCCACTCAAATTTTTGAAAAAAAAATGAGCGCTAAAACCCCGGCCATTCCATCAGAATTGATATTGACCATTATCCCTTTAGAAATTACTTTATTTTAGTATTACTCATGTAATCCAAAAGTTTTTCGACATGCTCAGACTTTGCATATTCAAAAGATAAAGGGTTGAAGGGCTCAGGAGGGGTGGTCCGGCACTATAATGTAAACTTCTAACAGTTATATCTCCGTTATTTTTTTCCTACAGAAATAAAAAAAAACTAAAATATTCGTTAAGAAAAAATCCACATTTTTGTACTATATTATTCTTTACGTTTTTTTCTTTAGTTTTAGGTATTTTCAAAATAAGTATTTTTTTAAGAAATTTCAAAAATACGTTTTCCATTTTCATTATATTTTTTTCGAAAAATCCGCATTATAACCCTCCCAAACCTTTGGATTACCTAAGTAATACTAAACTAAAGTAATTTGTAGAGGATAATGGTCAATGTCAATTCTAGTGGAATGTTTGGGGTTTTATCTCTCATTTTTTTTTCAAAAATTCGAGTGGCCTACCGTTTTTTGCATCGTAATTCGCTTAGTTATAATGCAATTGACTTTTAACAGTGCTCATTTTAAAGGTCTTTTCAATCACTACAAAAATGTTCTATAAGTTTTTCCCGAAAAATGCATTTGTTTTTCGTTAATTAACGTTGATTACTTCGAACCAACTTGTTGGAAAAAAATCTTCTTCAACGAGCCATAACTTCTTTTATTTTGGACCTAGAGCATTCATAAAAAAACCAATCTCTTTCCTGTTTTCTAAGATTCATTTTTGGTTATTAAACTTATTTGATAGAACGCGAAATTTTCGACTTATTCGCGAAAAACCGTCCAAAAACATACATTTTTATCACGAAAAATCTAAGTTTTCAATCGCGAATAGCTCGAAAAATATCGATCTATCGAAAAAACTATATAGAACATTTTTTACTTAGAATTTGTGCCTCTATCCATTTCCGGGGTTATTTTGAGTGAACACAATTTCCACCCCCGAGAAGGGGTGGCATCCACTCTCAGGGTAAAAGCGCACATCAGCGCTATGTCACTTTTGCTCCTTGAGCCATCCCCTAACCACTCACCAAATTTCACTTCAATCGGTCAAGGTTCAAAGAATTCGGAGGTGAAAACCTTCAACGACTGGACTATTAGTATGGATTCAACTGTCAGCTTGCCACCAAAAATTGCTAAAAAAAATCTATATATCAAAATTTTCACAATACATCTACGTCTACCAATTATTCTCTAATTGATAGACTTTATTTTGTCTTCTTTCAAGAGTACCTGAATTTCGTTTAAAGGTGCAGAATGTTTGCGCTATTGAAAATTTATAAGGATCAGCGCCTCCTATACTGAAATCAATCATTTTTATTGCTGTACGTTCTCTTTGCTTGTTATTCTTTTATATTTACTTATTGGACGATAACAGTATTTCTCGTTTAAACAAAAACTGCTGTGTTAAAATACCTAATATTTTTAAGTGTTACAGAATAAAAAATTGTTTTTAATAATTTTCGATGTAGTCGCAAAACTTACGGCATTTTTCACCTTCCTTCCATTTCTCCACTCAACATAAAAATTACCGCACAATGAGAAATGTCCCTCCTGTTGAAACCAACGGCCCACACGGGCATTTGCAAAAGTTATCAGCCGCAAGCAAGCGCAAAAAGCACTTCATTAGATGGATTCGATTTGCTTCAATGCGAGCCGACCGGAGTTTGTTTCTTTAACAGAATGTCAAGTTGCAGGTAATCTAGATGAAATTTTTTCTCGATTTAGAATTTTACATTTGCCACAGTTGAATGCTTTTAAAAGACGTTCCTGAGATACTCGGAATTCAACATCAAAGTCAGACGTTGCTTAATATTGGAAGGTATGATGATGGTCTTGACAGAGGTCTACATATCAAAAGAGACATTTTTTGCGGCGGAGTATATTAAAAACACTCGTTCCTTTTCTACTTTCGTGGATACGCCTTTCAAGATTCTTCTGCGCTGCCGGCGGAGTTTGTTTGAATGCATTTCTTTGCATCGTTATGTTAATCAAGTGGCCACGATTCATTAAGCAAACGAATGCATAGCGCTTGCTTGGAATCTACTCGTGAAACGTTTTTGTTGAAGAGCAACGTTGCAATTTATATAAAAATATTTAGCCTAATGCTATAAGAATTAAGCTGAGTTTCTAATTAACAAAGATTTTTCAAAAATGTTCTCTTAAAAGCTATATTCTGTAGTGACGTATATGGACATGTTTAAGTAAGTTACCCTCTGGTATAATATAAAAGGTTTAGAATAGGCACTCCGTCCTTGAGATAGCTGTACTAACGTACACAAATTAATAAACAAATTACAAATTTATAATTTCTATACTACGATAATTGACTAGGTAGCATTGAAAGCAAACTAATTATGTTAGTTTGAAATAAAATAGTAAATTTTTATATTTAATAAAGCGGTTTAAGTTAACACTAATATCTCAAAAATAAAGTGTCTGTTCGAAAAAATACTTATCCTGATTGTCCTTTTGCAGAATGTAATGGTAAATCATAGAAAATAACGTCCGAAATGCATTTCGCGGCTATTACACAATGTCTAGTGGACAGCAGGCAACGGCAAATCAACACATTTTCCATTTATATGCTCGAACTCCTACCTCTTGGAGTTGCATTTATAAACTCCCAAAAGAATTTATGCAAACTTCTTTGTTTATAATGACATTCGTGCCCTACTATTGACAATTACCAGAACACCGTTTTCGAGATTAATATTGAATATTAATTTGCAGTAATAACCCAACTAATTGAAGCTTTGTATTTGATTTTCAAAAATGCAATAAAAATTATTAATTACTATTGCCTAGTAAAATATGTTCTGATGATAATTCTAATTTTGACCTGCAATCGTTACTGGGTAATTGAGCGAGAGATTATGTAGATAACAATAATAATTATATTAATTTCTCAAATCCTGCATCCTGCAGCAGTACAGTTTGTGTCATTGCCGTTAGATGACGATGAAAACATAACACGCAAGAAGGCACAGCATATATTATTTTGTATATAAAGATAGTCGTTCTGGGCACAAAATTAAAAATACTGGAAAACTGTTTAGTCAAAGCATTAAGCATTTTGAAGAATTAAGGTAAGGTTCAAATGAATCGGGCCAGCTTTACCGAAGGCAGGAAGAGATTTTATCTTGTTGAGAGGCTTACCACTCCACTCTCAGGCTTTAGATGCACAGGTGGCGCTGAATAATTTTCCGGATTGTGCTGTTAGACAGGACGAATTTCGAAAAAGTGAAGTTGTAGAAGCAAACTATATTACTTTTGAGTTAAAGGTGTTTTCTAGCTAATTCGACCCCGGTGAATTCGAAAGTTCCTGTTACCAACTCGAGATTCCGACCGTAAGTGAGATATTTAAGATGGCGGCCAAAAACCGAAAATCAACATATTTTACGCCTCTTAAGACGTATAAACGTAATTTAAACAGCAAATTATAAGTTTTTGAAGGCAAGGAACACACCCGTATACATGAAAATAGCATTTAGAGTCAGTAAAATTATTTATTAATTTTTTATAAATTTTTAAGTTAAGAAAAGACAAGTCTTAAAAAACATTTTTGCTAAGTGTATTTAAGCATAGAGCATAAGAAACCATCGGATGGACGGAATTTAATGCAAACAATTTGCCAATGACAGTTGCTAAATCTGCTCTTGGACTCATGCCAATTATTTTGAATCTGGCTCATGAGTTAACGACTCTTAGTACCTACCATGTCACAAACGAAGCTGTAATCCAACGCATGCAGAAAGAGAAGGAAATTATGAAAACAGTCAAGAAACTAAAATTATCATATTTTGGACATATTATGTGTAACAACAAATATAATCTGCTGCAGCTTATCATGCAGGGGAAATTTGACGGAAAAAGAGGGCCTGGAAGACGTCGAATATCGTGGCTGCGAAATTTAAGACAATGGACCGGAATGACATCGATAGGCCTGTTCCGCGCTGCAGGTAACAAAATTAGAGGGACCATAATGATCGCCAACGTCCAATGAAGATACGGCACAGAAACGAAGAAGAAAAAGTACCTACCGCCCTCAAGAGGTGCATAGCAGTAGCAGATGTACTTGGAGAAAAGTATGTTGTACTGGCAAGCTCAGATATTTACAAAGAGCATATTATCTTGAGAATGGGTGGACTGCACATATCCCTTAACTCTCTGCAAGCTATAGGTCAACATATGGCTGGAAGTGGCTTGGCAGAGTTGTGGCATGGGAGTGGTTTGCTTGCGGAGGGCTCAATAAGAAAAGCTTTGGACGGCAAAGCTTACGCTAAGGCAATGCGAGTACACAAAATTAACTTCCAAGCATTGTGGAGAATAATGTACACACAGATTTTGAACATGCTGGAGGAAAATGATTTTGAAGTAGCTGAAGAATTTAAGAAAGCAGCAGGGAATACCATTGATTTAAGGACCTTTTTTGCATTCCCAAGAGTTCGAAGGGCATTTAACAGATTTTTTGAAGAAGCGCAGTAAAGATGACAAAATCTTTTACTGTGGTTAAAGTACATATACATGGTGCTAATCCTTCTCATGTTTACTAGAGGAATCCGTGGAGGAGACTGGCAATGTTCCCTGCACTCTCTTCCTGAAATGCTGCCATACATGGCTTGGTACGGACATACAAACCACCTACAGTCATTGAGTGTATACAAGGCTCAAATGCATCAGTTACCTGCAGAAGTGGAAGCAAAATTTCTTACTGGAGATTTTGGAGTGCTGCGAAGCGAAAAGAAGTTTTCACAACTAGACCCGGATCACGCACAAGTGTGGGTTGTCGGCACTTGGAAGAGTGCTTCAGGAGGTGGAGTTTAGGGTATAACGCAAGATGTACGCACACTGCACGCTAGCCTGGCGCAGTGAATTAGCCACCCAAACATACCAAATGTATGGCATTCAGACTAAATCTTGTTTCAAGGAAACTTTGTGGTCGCAGAACTAAAGATGCTGCTGGCGAAGATAATCTTGTACAAATGATGAAATCCTTTGAGTTTCTGTCACCCTACTCATCATCTGATGTGGTCAGCAACGTAGTAACAATGGATAAAGAGACTCCAAAAATAACAAACAGATGCTCTACTTGGTGCAAAGAAGCAAGGTGAACATCTTATTGCTTACTTCGTCACAGAAAGGCTTGTTAAAAATTAAAAGACTGGAATTGTCCGCAAAAGCTTCAACGGGCCTTTAAAGAAGAACATGCCACTCACTTTAGCAAATCTTATCAAAGAAACCCCAGAAGATGGCTGTAAGAAAATTAAAAAAGTAGATAGAGATTTTTTGCAGTCACTGGTGCTAGCATACGAAGCTGGAAGAAAAACAGACTTATCTGGCATACTCAAACATGAGTTGTGTGAAGTCCCGGTTTCCCTTGCTGTTATGAATAGCGAACTTCATAAAGCTAGTAGAATGCACATCTAAGCTCGACAATGATAAATCAAAATCAGCCTTGATTATTGACGGCATGGCGTTGGTCAACACCCTTGACAAACCTGTAGCAGATACAAGAACTTTTGCTTAAATACGGTTAGGATCTCGAGTTGCTAACAGGCATTTTCGGATTCAGCGGGGTCGAATTAGCTACAAAACACCTTTAACTCAAAAGTAATATGATTTGCTTCTAGACTCGTAACAGAAGCCTTTTTCTCAAATCTAGTCCTGAGTATGTAGCTCTTCTCACTACACTGTATTGACAACCAGTAAGCAAACAAAATATAGAATTGTCCTTCTCTCTTCACTGAACTATCGGACTCTTTTAAATCGGTCTTATACTTTAAAAGACTACCGTTTTCGAAAGGAATGATTATTATTATTACAAACGGAAACCAGCTATAAGTTGCAGCGTCAATTAATGTGTGGTCATATTTAAACAATATTTCATCTCCATGTGTTATTTTTTCGCTAAATATCCAAATTAACCATTTTGCGTGGTGTATAAAATTCTGTATATGAAATAATGTTATTGAAAACCATGGCAATATCAGCGGTTTCAGAACAGACGTAATACTGCACTAATTCGCCATAGGGTGACTGCAACATAGAAAAATATAAAGGATCAACTAACGCTGTGACTTATATGAGATATCTTGATATAACATTTTTATTAAAGAATCTACTATGCTACTACAGAAAAATACCATATTTTTATTTTATAATAAATTGCAATTATTGCATTATTGAGTACAGACGTTCTATTACAGAATCTAAAATAATATCCGGTAAAATATCTTGCATTGGTGTTTGTTGAGAACTGCTGGCAGCAGAATGCACAAACTTCATCATTGTTAGTTGACGTTGTCGGGAAAACAATAATTATGAACATTATGAGCTCTTGATTATTTGTGTTTTTTAACATAGCAATCATCCTATAGCCCTATATCAAAATATAGTAAAATATTGTTTTAGTACAATCCCACTATGATGACAAATTTTGAATATTGGATGATTGTACTTGTATGTACTCGTATGTAACCTCATTTTACTTTGCAGTATATAGGCTGGTTGTTTCTACGCTTTAACATCTAGCAGTACAATGCTCAACTTGGCCCAGTTTCGGATTACAAAGTTGGAGCGCACTGTTCTTGCTTGCGTAGCAACCATTGTGTTAGGTGTGCGTCCTGGTGATGTGGCTACCTTGTTATTCTATCTTTTAGGTCTGTGGTTCTGAGCAGAGCACAGTTAATTTGGTGCCCAGCTATGAATGGTCCCACTGAACCTGATACCAATCGCCAAGGCTGCGGAAAAATTCCGCCCACCGCCTGACGCTCTACCAGCTCCGCTACTCGGGTTCTTTGTATTTAAATATTTAGTATTAATCAACGAGCATTGTGCAAAGCTAATGCTTTATGCGAGCAATTAAAATATAAAGAATTTGTATAGAAAATAATAGTAATAGTGTTTTCATCGATAAAGCTTTACTTATTTTTCCAGCTTCTTCTTATCTTAAAAACGACATTCAACGTTCTGAAACATGTTAGTTGTTCTTTCATGTAGCAACGAGATTACACTGGCATGAAATGCACTTCATCGACTTTTGTAGCAACGTACAGGTGGAAACACTGAGAGGAACTAAAATCTCGCAAATATAATTCAAATCACGTACTGCAGTATTCACCGTACATTTAGAGCTAAACATCACTAAGATGTAAGAACATGAAGTTATCTCTTAATGATGCACAATTTATAGTTTAATGGTTCTACCGTTCTTTGGAATATAGGTAATGCAATAAGAAGCCAAATTAGATTTAGTCATATACATGGACGTCCATTGAGTTTTATTTTTCGCATTTACTTGTTATTAGTATCATATTTCCACTATGTTGGAAATCACTTTTGTAAATGTAAAATTTAAATAGTAGTCGAACTTTTAAAACTCTCTTGTTTGCTAAATAGTTTGTTAGGACTTCTAAACTGCAACTTCCGTTTCATCATCTTTGTACGCGGCATGTTGTTTATTCCTTATTTCAATGTAAAGCAAACGTCGGGGAAATAACTGGAAATATTAACACATACAATAAATACAGCCAGTCTTATAAAGACCATTAATCAGAGGTTAACTTTAATTTGTTGTTAAAATAAACAACAGCGCATGAAAATTTGTTTACTAATGAATAAAATGTCATAAGCACTAACGTTTTGATGAGCTTTTGTTTATTTTAACAACGAATTAAAGTTAACCGCCGATTAGTGGCCTTTATAAGACCGGCCGTAAACTGCAGTTTCTGATACTACTATTAGCAAAATTCATATCGCAGCCGTTACAGTCATCTCTCGATCTCGAAAATCGCAAAAGTTGATTCTTGATTTTGAACTGCAAATTTCTTGATCTCGACTTTTATATACGAGCGTGCATTAGCATTTATTAGCTTTCTGGATTTTCCCTGGTGATGTTTATTACAGCGTACTTAATATAATGCATGAATGCAGGCAATGCGTTATGGTTTTCTACAAGATAATCATTTTATTTACGTTTAACAACTGATTAAAACGTTACACTGAACTAGCCTATCCCGCCTGTCATAAGATGGGCTTTATTCTGCCACCTTTAGCGTTTCTTCTTCTACAACTTTAAGATTTTCATGTTTGCTGGGTGTTGCAGATACCTTTAGAATTCTTTTCAAGTTTTTCTCTGCACCACTCATGATAGACGAATTCTTCAGACTTTATTGACTATTTGGAGCTGTTAATGGTTAAAATAGGTAAAAGTGTTTTAATGTTTCTAATGAAACTGAAACAGTCAAACGAAACACTTAGTAATGGTAAATACACGTTCATCAAAAAAGTGGAAATTCAAACGTATGAATAATATGTTGGTGGCACTGTAAGTCTATGTCAAATTCGAGGTTAGCAGGTTAGGTTTTGTATAAGTTTGTGTCAAATGAAGTAGTTCTTAAGTTGGACATAGAAAACGGAAGATACAGTTAAAGATAAATAAATCAACACTGACGAGCGTCTTATGTTTATTAGAGTTGTCAATAAACACAACATACAAAATGCTTACAAATAGAATGTCAAATTGAAAAAAATTATTCATTGCGTAAGAATATGGAACTAAGTAAGTAGCTACTACATTAAGAACATAGATGAAAACTAAGCTACAGATTTTTGGCGTATTATTTGTTCAGATACCTCAAAAATCTGTTAGAATCTCTCTGCATCATTAATGTTTTGTTATTCTGCTGGCTTTCCTATTCACTCTGGATTCAATTTTGCTTTTTACAGAAATAACTGCAGCTCCAAATTTTCTTACAAGGTTTTCAGTTCGTAAAATAAAAACTTCTTTGTAAAACTATAAAATATCATTTCACACAGTGTTTTTAATATAATTTTTATTTAATAAATTTAATTTTATAATTAATACTAATTGACAATTGTTTTGGGAAACTCATTCGCCTCCGTTTTAAACGATAACGAGTCATAGCATTTAAAATTCTCAAGAAAACTTAGCATTTTTACTGGAGCTCAAGGATAGTGTTTTTTCTTTGTAACCAACTACTACACTGTTACAGCAATGTAAAGCCTGATCTCATTCATAAAGCAAAAAAAAAATAGACTATATATCAAAACTAACCACTAAGTGTTTTGTGTTTATGCTTTTTTAAGTGTGGTGTGTTTTAAATGTATGAGTTTGTATGTCATGATAAAGGAGTAAGTATTTTGAGCAAATATTTAGCTAAACTATGACACGGTGAGCTTATTGAACTACGTTTTGTCCGAAATGATCAATTTGGTTTGTGTATTTTTGGAAGGCCAAATGTTGAAGTTTACTGCAGTGTGGTGTTAGTGTTCGTCTGCTTCTAAAGTGTTTCACAGATTTTTGTTTCTATTGTATGTGCTGGGTCTTTCTTTGGGCCTTCCATGTATCTTCAGTTTTTCAATGTATGTGTCTATGTCAAAAATTTTGTTCTGCTGCGAGTTTTTCTGTTATGAGGGGTTGATTTTTTAAATGTGTGCGATTTTGCTTTGCCGCATCTCGAATGTAATTGTACACACAATTGAAATCTTATTCCTGTACATGCCTTTATATTAAATATTCCAGCCTGTTTATCTCAGAAAATAATGAAAATATAAACTGCATTAGGTCTGTGAAATTGTTTTCTATGTCTGATTAATGCTGCTATAGCTACTTTTGTGATATTATTAAAACAAATACTCAAATACTTGAGTCTATTAACTGTTTTGAAATAATATACTAAGAAAACATTTTAAAATCGTTGTTTAATTGTCTCTAAATATTAACATCATTTTCTATAAGCTATAAAAAAATATGACACAAAAGATATAAAAATAAAAGAAATATCTTATACCAGGTGGCCATACATATCTGTGATCCCAGTAGCCATGAAATTAGCTACTTATAAATGTTGCTTAGCACTGCAGTTCAATAATAATAATAAATTATAGGAATCTGTAATCATTTTGATACCTAAGAATGTCAGTTGTGATGACAGGAATGACATTTGATATTTAGGTTAGGTAGTTGAGTTCATCATTTTTTAAAGCGTTGCTCATTCCAAAGGTAATGCGATCACATACATTTATGGCCACCCGGTGTAACGCAAATTTAAACAAAAATTCAAACAAAAGCTTCTTATACTAATAAATAAAATCGTTTATTATATCTAAGATATTGCATACATTTCGAATTATACCTGTATATCACTAAGTCTTTGCGATTTTCTAACATGGCCGAGCAAATGAAACAATTCGCAAAAGCTAAGACAATATTGACAAACACTTCAGCAAATAGAATTCCGTAAATCAAATAAGAGGTCGCAGTAAAACGTTTAGTCACCGAAATCAATGGCAACATTACAATTCGTCGGTTTGCTCAAAGTTTGTACTTTTGTTCCGCGCACAATAGAAGTCGGCCACATTGAAATACCGCAAAGGTGCCGGTGACTTTTGAGATTTGTTCACAAAACATTAAAGCTCGACACTTCCTCACATGCGGCGAACTGCCCGGAATGCGCTTTATGTAGTGGAAACTCGGAATGGATAAATCTTGAAGTGTCACCTCTTTGGCCGCACCAACCGCGAGCGTCTTCAATGAAAACGGACCGTTTTGATGTTTCATTTTTGAACGGCGTTAAACGTTTTCAGAACATGACAGCCACGAAATATTCTTTTCACGTTGCTGTCACCGGAGCGTTAATTTTACGTGTGCCAGGAGTACATGTATGTAACCTTTTCCAATCGCGCTGGAAAAAGTTAGCTTTCTAATAAGTATTTTAGCAAAACTGTTTTTTTGCTGAACTCAAATTAAAAGTAGAAAATGAAAATTCCTTGAACTTTGCGAATGCGTAACAATTTTACCAAAATATCGAACTTGCGACCTATAAAGAAATATTTATTTTAGAACTAACCATATAATTTGAACTGCTGAACTATTATAAAGTGACAAGCTGATGTGGAGCGAGTAATTGAATAATCACTGGCTTAAAGTACTGGTATACTACATATCGTAAGAAATTTATGTTAGAGATCAGTAATTCCTCAGAAAGGACAGAATTTCATTTAAAGTGACAGAAATATAAACATAAGCATTTTGTAAACATGCTTAATATAATAGAATAATGGTAAAATTGTAAACGTTTAAAAATAACAACTTACAGCTTAGGTCCCGCTTGAATTCCAATTGTAAAAAAAATTACCAAATTGATTTACAAGTATAGGCCCTATTTTCTTGAAATTTAATTATAGTTTAAAGAAGAATATATTTTTATCCAAGTACCAATGCTAGGGTCATAGGTCAATCTCAGACTATCTTTAAATAACAAAAAAATATAGTAACAGTTGAATTGTATATATATGCATTTTATGCGCCGATGTGATCTAGTTAGTTAACAAGTTAATATTGACAAACCTTACATGAAACTCCCGGTTGGTGCTAGTAAACTATATAATTTTTGATACTTATCATATTTTGTCACAGTAAACAACTAAAAAATAGAAATACTGTCTCCGGGAACGATAGGGCGTGGAAGATATTTCTAAACCTATGAGAATTACATACATATTGTGCGTATGGTGCACATTACTAAAACATTTTTTATTATACAGGGTGTCTCAAAAAAGTGTGGCGATTTAAACCTATTTTATGGAATGCCTTATATTTAGGGAGCCATTTTTGTATGAAGTTGTGTGGGTCTAACATCAATCGTTTTGAAAATATTAACGATTTTATGTAAGAAAATGCTGAACTTCAAGGGGTTGTTGTAAGTAACAGAAAACAATTGAATGATGGAAAACGTTACCAAAGAAATACGTTTTTCGTTAGCTACCCTAAAAGTTCAAAATAGTTACTGTGGGTATTGGTGATGTACAGTGTACTCAACATTTGCAAATTTCCTAATTTCGAGTTTTTTAATGTCTTTTTATATTATTGAAAAACCTTTTTCAAGAGCTTTCTGTTGATATGTTATTTCATATTCCTAAATTCAACTGTTTTATAGATACGCGTATTTTAGCATAAAAGCAGTTTGGCCCACCTAAGATGCTTTATTTCAAGGGATAACAAACAAACGTCACTAAAATGATAATTTAAACAGTGGAACCCTCCAAGCAAAACATAAAACCAGGTTTAGAAAATATAATTCCAGTCATTGTTGATGCAAAAAATAATAAACACAAACAACGTTATCCCTTGAAATAAAACAGCTTACTTCGGTTTTTATGCTAAAATATGAATATCTCAGAAACAGTTGAATTTAGCGGTATGAAGTAACATATCAAAAGTAATCTCATTAAACGGGATTTTTAAAAATATAAAAACATCTTAAGTTACTAAAATTGCAATTGTTGAGCATTAATAGCCACAGCCACTATTTTACACTCTAATTGTAATTCAACAAAAATATCAGTTTTTGGACTAAATTCAGGATTTTCTTACATAAAATCGTTTATATCTCCAAATCAGTTGAGGTTAGATCTAGGCAACTTATATCAAAATGTTTAAACTACGTAAATATAGAACATTCCTTAAAAAAATAGAGTTTGATTCTCCACACTATTTGGAAAAACCTTATATAACAAAAACCAATTTACTTTGTCTAAAATAGCACGCCCTGTATTTAGTTAGCTTAAATTTTCTGTTTTGGAAATGTTAACATTTTCATGCAATGCAAACAGACGCTGTTCTTCAGGCGCCTGCTGTAAGTAACCTAATACAATTGAATGAAATCAAATTTTAGCAAAAAAGAATATCGTTTTTATGATTTGACCTTTCTATATAAAAAAGTGAATATTAATGCTACAAAGGGTTTTCAAAACTGGAAAATAATTTCGATTTAATAAAGCACACGGTGTCTTTTTATAATTTTTAACTAACTTTCATGAGCTTTCTTGTGATATCTTACTTGATACCTTTAAATTTTACCGTTTTTTAGGTATTCGGGTCTAAAGGCACAATAAAGAAATGCTGTCGAAATTATAATTTAAACATGTGAACTTTCTAAATATAAGAGAAAATCATGCTACGATAGTAAAAATACAGTCATTGATGGCACAAGAAATAATAAAATACAAAAAACTAGAACTGCAGGAGTAAAGTACACAATTATTCTGGTAACATATGAAATCAGATAAAAAAACAATACACAAACATTCTATACCTAATTACGTTATGGGTTCAAATTTCCTCTTCTGGTTTATAGGTTTTAACGCTATACTAAAACTGTATATAGGGTGCTCAAAATTTTCGAATGTAGTTATTTAGATTTCTTATATAGAACACCCTGTATACTTTTGTATTTTGAACAGTTCTTCTAATGAGTTTTATTCTGCTATGGCGATATACACCTTTAATTTCAACTGTTTTTCAAATGTACTTCACTTCCGCATTTTTTGTGTCAGCAATAGCTCGAAGTTTATCGTTTACACATGGTTGTTTGTTGTACTCGGAAAATTCAAGTTTTTAAATTGTAATTTTAACGACATTTGTTTGTTATCCCCTTTAATAAAGCATCCTAGGTGGCATAAATAATCGTTATTATAATCGATATTGGCGTATGAAGTGAGGTATCAAAATCACGCTCATTTAGCGAGCTTTTCAAAGATATAAAAACATTTAAATCAATTTTGCCCATGGAGATGCATACTTAGATACCTACACTCGTTCGTTATCTGATATTCATTCACACTGTTTACAGAAAAATTGTACCAATTATAATTGCTACTGTATAAATAGGTACTAGATTTTATCGACTTCTTAAGCTTCTAAATAAAAATAAACGCAAATAAATAAAAATAGTTTTTCGCCAAACAAAAAATTCAAGCAGCTATCGAATATTACTATTTTGTAGGCAAAATGTTTCAACATCGTACGAATTATGTACCCCATGATCGAAAACTTTTATCCTCTCTAGAGGGTTGCAGCATTTTTTTTTAAATTTATGTTGGCAGTCGTCAGTAGTAAAAATGCCATTGGCATTTTACATCTGACAGTTTAAGGTTATATTAGTAACGTCATTTTAATATAAATACAAACATTTCTGTTGAATACGTGCAACTGTTAATAAGAGTTACAAATGTTTAAAGTTATTTCCTCCATTTCCCATAAGCAGCACCACTTTGTGTTCAGTATTAAACATTCTGTAAAAGTTAAGTGATTTTGTCAAAATTGTATAGGTTATATGTATTAAGTACCTTTCAAGTTTAGCGCTTTGTGGTACTCAACATTCAATGCACATCCAATGCCCTCTAGAACAGTTGTCTTCAAAGTGGGGTACGCGATTCGATCCATGTAGTTACGCCAAGTGATAGAATAAAAAAGAAACGCAATTAAATATTAACAAATAATAACTTGCACTTTAAATTATACGATCATAAACATTAAATAGACAAGCAATTGATAGCGGAGACGGTATCACGTATTCTTAAAACGTGGAGCCAGGAAGTATGGAGAAATTTAAAACTCCTAGCTCACGATATTTCAACATATACAGTGTGGTCCATTAAGTGTGCAACAAATGGGACATTTTTACTTCCTTTTACAATAAAGTAAGTATTGGATTCACCCCAAAAATTCTAAATTGAGTTTTCAACAGATCTTCACGTTATATAGTCTCCTGAACCCAAAAAACATATATTTTTTTCATTGGTCTGCCTGTCTGTGAACACAATATCTCAAAAACGAAAAGAGGTATGGCATTGAAACTTCATATATAAGTTTTGTGCACTATCTAGATGCGACAGCAAGCTTTTGAAGAAAATCGCATAACCGGAAGTGTGATTTTTTAGTTTTTTTCGATTTTTTCAAAAACGGCTCTAACGATTTTTTTCAAACTTCACATTTTTATTACATTTTTAATGTGTATTGATGTGAGATAGGTGATTTTCTAGTTGAATAATTCTAAAATTGGTTTCTTTTGTTTTTTCTTCTATTTTTTTATTAACTTTTATTTTAAAGAGAACAGCCGGTATGTTATTACATTTTTGAATTCAGCGTTAAATTCTAGAGAAAAGTTGTCTCTTCACCTAGCGCTCTATTTTATACCATTTTTGTAGAATTTGTAATTTTTGAAAATTTTTGGCAAATGCTTAAAAATTTTAAATCAAATTTTTGGCTAATTATAAGATCACTGTAAAAGGATGTTGTGTGTGTGTATCACACCAGATTTTTGTATTAGTTGTACAACCGAAATTTAAATACGGCCACAAGTTAGTGCATGTTCGATGACCATATCAGATGCATTAAGAATGGTTCCAAGTCAAACAGCTTACAGGGCAGGACAAAATATATGAAATTTGTTCAAGAATAAAGTTACCTTATTTCAAAAGATATGGCAAAATTTTATTGAGAAAAGTTGTTTAGAATCAAAAGTTATGTTCAAATACAAAGTCAGGGAATAGTATTCGAATTTTTATTATATTGTGGAAAATTTTGTTACCTTATTTCAAAAGATATGGCAAAATTTTATTGAGAAAAGTTGTTTAGAATCAAAAGTTATGTTCAAATACAAAGTCAGGGAATAGTATTCGAATTTTTATTATTTTGTGGAAAATTTTGTTACCTTATTTCAAAAGATATGGCAAAATTTTATTGAGAAAAGTTGTTTAGAATCAAAAGTTATGCTCAAATACAAAGTCAGGGCATAGTATTCGAATTTTTATTATTTAAGAAAATTTTGTTGCCTATTGTATTTTCTTCGTGTATTATTGCTCTTTTGTTTTTTCCATAGCTCTCCGTGATAGTTTTGGTATGTTTTGTTGTTTATGCTTCAATTGAGAGTTTTTATATGTAAATTATTATTAGTAAAGCATTTGCCTTGTTAAAAAGAATATTTGCGAAATTCTAAAATTCTATTAAATATCGTTGCAACAAACATGAAGTGGACGGTTACCTAAAAGATATAAATCCACTTAAATTTTACAAATACGCTTCAAGTTGATAAAAGCTATTTAAAAGTGATGTGCTTGCCGGCTACTTCAAATACATACATATAAAATCAGAATAATAAAAATAGGTACCTATCATACGGGGATAATACAAAATTTTCCAAAAAAGAATAAAAATTCGAATAGGAGGCAGTGACTTTGTATTTGAGCGTAACTTTTGATTCTAAACAACTTTTCTCAATAAAATGTTGCTAGATGCAGTTGAAATAACGGGAATTTATTTTTTCACCAATTTTATATTTTTTGTCCGGCCCTGTATGCTGATTCACTTGAAGCCATTCAAAGGGCATCTGATATGGTTATTGACCATGCACTAACTTATGGCGGTATTTAAATTTCGGTTGTACAACTAATAAGTAAATGTCCCTTTTGTTTCACACTTAATGGACCACACTGTATACAGCGTTTCGCTTGAAACGAAGACATCCAAATATATTCTATATTTTTAAGCATGATATAAATCCTTAAAAATAAGTTCTTAATAATTATTTTTGCTAGTAGAAGCAATAATTATCGAAACATTAAATGTCATAAAAAAATAATTGTTTTAGATGATAAGAAAAACGTCATTATATTTTGACGTTTTTCAAAAAAAAATTTTTAGGACAATTTTTGTTTAAAAAAAAATTAAAATATGATATAACTAACACTTGTATTCTAATGGTAAAATAATTAAATTTGTCACAAAATTTCTTATAGTTTTTTTTAAAATGTCATTTTACTTTCGAGAAATCTTTTGCAGTAAATGCCTAGCTTTTTAAAATTTCTTACATGGTTTCGTTTTTGAAAGATTTTAAGGATGGTTGAATATTTTGAAATCGAATTTTCACTTTTTCTCTACATAATAAACCTTGATTTTTTTTAAATAAAAATTTCGATGCTACGTTATAATTTTTGCAACAACTTGTGAAACAGAATTCAGCTTAATACCGGCTCAAAAGCTCTCAAGAACAAAACAAACTTTTTGAAAAAAGAACATTTTTGTTTTTACTCCGCTAGATTGTTAAATGCTTGTTTTACATGATTCTAGATTTTCACCATATTGCGATTGCTAGTGATTTTAACATTTTTCATTCCTGTCACCAAGATGTTAACAAATATTTTGAAATAATTTTTAGCTTTCCTTGATCAGTAGTGTACGTTTTGGGAAATTGGCATTTTTAATCGGTCATAATAGGTGGGCATGCAAAGGTGGAAACTATTCAAATAGATAGCTTAAGTCCCCTTAGTACAAGTGGTTACAATTTCAGATCATGATGTAGAAAAATAAAAAAGGTGTCCTCATTTCAAGTGAAACACACTCTACATATTATTATTTTTTTCTGTCTTAGGGGTACGCGATCAAAAAAGTTAAGAAGCCACTACTCTACAGGATACAAGCTTTTGGTAATATGGTAATTTTTTAAGTATAAGGTACAGATCAGTTTAAAAACTCATGTAATTGTAAGAACTACATGCTTAGGTATACAATTTAAAATAACAACAAAATAATAACAGTTTCGTTGTTGTCTTATATCAAGTAATGTTACTCGAACGAGTTACTTATTAATTAGACTAGTTAGTAAAACTACATCTTCTTCGGGAATGCAAAAAGTACTAATTATAGTTATGTATGTGGAATATGAAAAGTCGATATCAATAATTTATACATTCTTTTTAAAAATTATATTAAAATAAACTTTTTATAGTTAAGATCTGAAAATCCTGTCATATAATAATTATGCAAAATACTTACTAAAAACTTTTGTGGTTAATCTCACCTGATGTACGTATATACTCGGATTCAATTTTATTTTGCGGGTGTCCCTTCACAGTACCAACCACTACTACATTTGTATAGTTATACTGCTCTCTTTCTAGCTTCTTAGTGTGTATAGGCCATTAAAGCGAGTGCGTGGGCGTTTATCTTAGTTCATCCGGTTATTGTTACCTGACTGTGAACTCCTTACCCGCAGAATAAGATGCACTAATGTATCCCAATGGTGGATTTATTTCACTAAACGAGTACAAGTTGGAAATTGCAAACAGTATAATTAAACAATCTACTCCTAATTTTGAATACTTTAACATAAGCAGAAGCATATCATGGTTTCGATATCAAAAATACATTCTAGATCTTAAATCGAGAAAGTAGTACCCAATCAATTTTTGCAGCATTTTCAGCTTGAAAAAGTGGGTTGTTAAGCTTGTCAGTTTCTTGACATAACAATTACTCAAAAGTAGCTTTACATCATCATTGCGATTCCACATAACTACGACGTGACAACCAGAACCAGAAAAGTAAATTAGTAGGAAGGCAAAGTGTAAAATCTAAACTGCTACAATAATTTTGATTCTAAAAGAAAGAAGATGCCCAATATCCATATTGCAATCTAATAAGGAAATTCCAAATGGCCAGCCCACTAAAAAAAGTTTGAAAGGAACCGAAGACAAAACAATACAGTAAAAGCCCTTAATCGTTACAAATAAACACAAATTTCGAATGCCAAGTTCTATGAAACACACCGCAGAACCATCCAAGGTAGTTGAAACACCACGAAAGGTAGGCTGTAACAGAATACACTGCATACTAAGAAAACAACAACAACTACTACTGCCGAATGTAAACTATATATTAATTTTAATAACGGGCCCTAATACACTGAAAATATGTGGAGCTGTCGCAATGTCCATATCGTATGAGCTGGTGAACGTGGCCTTACCGGCAGATTTGGTGTTTTCGTAAATATAATAGCTTTACCTAATTTGTTTAATAATGGACATTTATGCAGTATACACTTACGATCATTGAAAATGAACAGGGTTATGCATGTCAAATTGACTTAACCGACGGTTTGCAATTGCGTGCAATGTTATTTTATTATTACGATGAGGAGAGAGTTAGGACAACACGATTCTGCTTTAGGGACAAGGGAAATTCAGAAAACGTATATCAACTACTGTAATGTTTGTTGCATAGCCACGTTCATTTTCAATGATCCTTTGTGTACATAGATGTTATTGGTAAGTAGTCGCCTAGCGGACATCCGGTTTGTGTTTTCCTCTTCTGGCAAGGGTAATCGCTAATCATTTGACCACAAAATGTATTACTGTGACGTTACCTTTAGAAACTTCCTCCCCATATTAAAATATTAGTGATCGGCCAGCTCCAGATTTCCACTAATTATTATTGTATTTGTATTTTGGTGTGCTCAATATAACGTATCATTTTTCATTGCTTTTGCCTTTCTTTGTAAAGCAAATACACAGATGTGTGTAACCACCTGCGCTTTTATTGTAAACCCTTGCCCATGTACCACTGGAGCTAATCGTGTGCATTTTTCAGATTTGTTATAGGTAGTAGTTAGCTTTTTGGTTGTAACATTTAATCAGGGAAAATATGTCTCCCATTCTTACATTATTAAATGTGGCAATGTCAATGGGCGGCGGACTTTTGCTGCTATTCATAAAAAAAAGCCGTTTACGACCTTTTTGGGACAGAGTTGGCTACGTTCTTTTCTTATCATGTTGGACTAACTGATTCTATGATGTAGCGGATGAAACTTTTTTTTCTGTCAGTGTCTGTTCGACATTTTCTTGCCACCACTTTGCCAGATTTATTATTTTAATATTCGTAGGAAAATAAATTATTTATCAAATGTGTAAAAATAATTTTAATTTTTGTCAAAGGAAAAGTCAAAATGCCCAAAATAATTTTGTTACAACAAAAAATTTCCATTAAACGATGCTACTTCCAATTTAAAAAGGACAGACCAAATTTAAAAGAACGCGAGTCGATGTGGAGACTAGAGAATATCCGGCAACAATGTACCTATTCAGAAATATAACCTTAAACTGAAAACAACCTAACCTAACACAAAAAGTGTCAATTTCTATGAACGAGTTTAGTTGCAACAGAGGTTCTGCCAACAAAATTACTAGATGGTCATAGCCTCACCTGACCCAAAAAGATCGTGAAGGGCGTATAGATTACTATAAAGGTGACTTCATTATATTCTCTCTTTTCAGTCTGTATGGCTGTGTTACCGACATAGGAGTAAAAGTCAGCTGGTATGATTGCATAATCGTTTTTATTGACACTGTGTATCACAGTAACTTCCAAGTTTTCAGGTGTAAGCGACTTTTTCATTTTCGGTTTATTAATATCGCTTTGCGATGTTTTTCTTGCAGCTCAAGCATATTGTAATATTCTAATGATTTACCTCAGACTCTTCTCTTTTTTAATTATTTTTCTAATTTAAATTCTTGGTTTGTAATTCCTCTTGGATTTCATACTGCAAAAATACTTATTTCGGTTATCCTTTTTCTAATATCTTGTTTGGGGTTTTGTGCTTATAACTTAAGTATTTAGCTATAATATGTAAAGTCAGTTCTTAAAAATGCTGTTAAAGAAATGTGCTGCCCCACATCAAAGGATTATTTAATTTCACTCTAATTTCCCCTGGTATGTGAGACAGGCAGTTTAGCCATCTACTTTGAAATTTACCGCTAGGGTGAGGGTACTGCATACCTACGGTGCCATTTCCCGTTATGCAGTGATAATGACCAGCCTAAAAGACAGAAAGTGCACTTACATGTCATGCGAAATCCCTACAAAGTCTAACTGTCATTATGATTTATAACTTCAAATGGAGCTGAACACTTCCATTTGTGTTGCGTACAAAAAGCGCAAAAGCGATAGCTATAGCGGACAGCCCTAATCCATGAAAACCACCAGCTAATTGTTTTAAAACCGATGCATTAGCGCTCTGTCTGACACTGCAACATGTCATAATGAAATCCCAATTGAAAAGCTCTTTGCATGCAAATGGAATTTGCATGTACAAGTTTTGCATTATTTTAAGCGCTTTTTAATAAATAATTTGCTCTTTTTATAAAACACACCGACATCAAGCGGAAATTAAGGTTCAACGATTGCAGGGCTCGAGGCTGTGTGTTATTTTTATTTCACGTTTAGGAATATCGTAATTGTTGTAGGTGAATAAGCTACAGAAAAACTTCAGTAATCACAGTGCTGATACTGACTAATTTATAATGGATACTATAAAATTATGAAAGATTATTATAGACTAGTACTGCTACGCAATAAAATTAACTATCTTTACCAACAATACAGTTGCTTAATGATAGTACCAATAATAGCCACATACATTTTGTTGTGGGCTAACATTTGATAATATCTAAGAGATTCATGCTGTTAAACCGTTAAGTTTTCTTCATTTTTTAGACCTGATGCGTTTAATTAAATAGGTGTAATAATTAAGCTATGTGGAATTAAACTAAGTGTGTATATATACCAAGATTAGCGAACAAAATATAAACACGTTTATACGTTCAATGAATCTATCGATTAACTAATAGTTATCTTAGCATATGTATTTATGGTTCGTTGGTTTGAAACTTACCTGCATAATTTTTCAATTTACACTTGAAGGTTGAGAATCGCACTATATCTATGGAATAAGTACATGGCGTTCTGCTGGAGCTCAAGGACTTGAAAGATACAATACATATAATCTTCTACATTTAAGGAAAAAAAGAATTTTAGAGTCATTAAGTATAGATCACGATTTTATCATGAATTACATTCTTGTGTTGTATGCTGCAATATCCAGGGTGTTTCAGTATGCTGCAATATCCAGGGTGTTTCAAAATTGCACGGAACAAATATAAGGGCGTTATTCTGCATCAAAAATAAAAGGAAAGCTCTAATAAACACATGTCCTAAAATCATTCATTTCAAAGATATCCTTAATCAAAGAATTAAAGATAGCAATTTGTTTTTCAAACGTAGGCTGGTGTTTTGTTCCAACACATGGTTTTTGTTTACATACAGTATGTGTGCATTGTTCTATAGTAAAAAGCATGCGTTTCTCTTTTTTTAGCAAAATTTATAGTTACTGTTCGAAGTCATATCTTTCTTCTGAGTCACTCGTAATCATTTTGACAGTTGTAAGTAAAACATACAGATAATGGAAACTAAATACCAGCCTACTAAATCTAAACGTCTTAAAAATGAAATGTCATTTTTAATTATTTAATCAAGGATATCTTTGAAATGAATGATTTTAGGACAAATGTTTATTAGAGATTTTCTCTTATTTTTTTGATGATATGTACAGCTGATGAAATAAAAAGCGGGACACAACAGTTTTGCCGAAGTTAAATTGTCTGAATAAATTCATTTTCGATTCTATCCCAAGCTTCTTGTACTGCATTAACCTGTTCGTCTTTGTTCATTGACACATGATAGAAAGCATTTCATAAAAAATCAGGAAGGCAACATTACAACGTTCAAATATTAAAAAATGCCTTACAGAACTTGTCCCGGTTTATGTTTCCGCAACTGTACCATGCAATTTTGAAACATCCTGTATATTACAATAAAACGATTGTTGCCATTTACAGTGCTAATTATAAATACACTAGCTGTTACCCGCGACTTCGTTCGCGCGAGGTTCGTTATTTGTGTATCAAATAATGACTAATTATTTTCTATCATCCCATCCCATCCTATCCCCGTCCCTTTCTCCGTCCCCGTCTCCGTACCGTCCCATCCCGTCCCGTCCCGTCCCCTCCTCTTCTCTCCCCTCCCCACCACCCCCTCGCCTAACCCTCACCCCCCTCTTCAACCCTCCCCTCCCCCTCTCCACCTTCCCCACCACGTTTAAAACTAACTTTAGAACATTACATTTCGATCAAATTGTAATTTCCTAACTGTAATTTATTGCAATAATTCATAATAAATGATCAAAATGTTCACCGCATTGCTGACGTTTTTTAATATATTTGGATTGTTATTAATTTCATTAATTTTTTCCAATAGGTCATATGTTGACTACTGGAAAGTGGAGTTCTTTAAATACGGACACAGAAAGAAATCGCATGGCGCGAGTCACAAGGTCTAGCAGGATAAGGTATTGGTGTGTTTCGACTAATAATGCAGCTGTAGAAAATTCTCGTATCATATTTTAGATAGCATGTGTGTGTGCGAAGTTGGAAAAATCAAACCTGAGTTAATCGTCATGAAGCTCTTCGGAAAAAAAACGGCTGTAGAAGCTCTTCCCGACACCTTTCTGCAGTCAAAGTGCCTGAAAAAATCACAGTTATTTTTTCAACAAATAATAGTAATTTATTATACAAGACGATAAAGTTAAATTTTATCCACGAGTGAATCGTTTAACGTCGAGACGAAGTCGAGACGTTAATGATTCAAGAGTGGATAGAAATAACTTTATCGTCGTGTATAATGCAATATTTTTTTCTATAGCAAGAACTTTTAACAATTTCAAAAGAAAATAAGGACAGTCAATGACATTTCAAAATGTCAGTAGCTGGATTGGGCTGCTACGATAATACGAAGCTGTCATATTTAATTTAAACAAAAGTTAGAAAATTAAATTACTTTATCTATCCTTGATGTTAAAGTGCTACTTTATCTATCCTTGCTGTTAAAGTAAAACTTGACCTTTTGTTTTGAGTTGATAAAAGCACACTTTAACATGTGCTATAGAAAAAACACTTTTGTCTTACTTGTACCTTCAAAAAAGTATGGCCCAATCATTCTACCCCTTGAAATAGCCGTCCACACTTCTATTTTTTAAGACGAAGAAATGTCTCTACCATACAATTAAGCTTCTCCGAACTCCACCAACGCATGTTTTGAGAATTATTGTATATATCCGTCTAAATGAGGTTCGTGGAGCATCTTCCACAATATGTCTTACATTTTCAATAGTTTTGCCATTCTTTTCGGACGATGGCCGCTGCCTTCTTTGCGTGAAATGGTTCCAGTCCCAGTTATTTTACCAAACACAAATAACTGACAGGTAGTGATTACAGAATACGTCTGTCTGTCTAGAGAAGCTGATGTTCTGTAAAGAAAGATTCTGTCTTAGTTAAAATTATTAAAACAAACCGTTCTGTACTTAGATATTTCACTAACGCAATACACAATTTACTAAATGGCAGCAAACGCAAAGTGGTATTCGGTTGAAATAGCTGATGTGGTACGTTCACAATGAACTCTTCAGCGCCGACTTCGACGTCAAATATAAAAGAACGCTTTGTATTTCTAAAAGAGTGCAGATCTAAATAAGCAATTATTCCACATTCCTCAACAATATGTTGATAACATTAGGCTCTTCTTTAGATTATTATTCGTTTCAATAAACATGGTTATTTCTCTGCACACAGGCAACTAAATTGCACCTGTTTAAAATAACGTGACATACTTACTAAGCGTTTATTTCTTTTTGTAAGTCATAACTGATATTAAAAATTTTAAAAACAGACAAAAAATATAATGAATGTCTTTTTCTGGAAAAATAATTCAGAAGCTATCGGCCTAACAACTATTAAAACGTTGCTGTTTGATCTGTGTTGTAACACCCATGTTTCCTCTACTAATATTCCATTGATATCTCAAAATAAGACTTGCCATTTATCATCAAAACGAATTCAAGTGTTCTCTTGTTCTAAGCAGAACTGTTATAAAAGAACTTAAAGCAGAATACAAGTTTAACGAAACGCATTTGGATATATGCAGAGAAGTAACGCTCAATATTATTTTAGTCCCAAGAATGTGGTTAAGTCATATCTACATATTTTAGGGGCACCATGTATGGTTTGAAGCTATGAGCAACATAATGCAGAGCTCGAGCTAAGCAGAGGTGTTCTTGCCTCGCTGTGTAATTCGATATTGTGAAGTATTTTTCGCTATTTAAAAATGTCGGTAACCCGATCAACTAAGGATATGGAAAAATCTGTTCGAGATGTGGTAACTAACATTGTTAAAGAAGAATGGATGCAGAAATTGATTGATGTAATAACCAAAACTGTAATGGAACGAGTAAGTGCGGAACTTAAGCAACAAGAAGCCAAGATATCTATCTTAGAAGATAAAGTGAGTGATACGAAAAATGAAATTTCGATGTTGAATGGAAAAATGCAGAAACTAGAAAAAATTAGTGATAAGTCGGAGCAGTACTCGAGGAGAAATAATCTACGAGTGTTTGGTGTGAAAGAGGTCGAAGGTGAAAATGTCGAAGAAGCGTTTTTGAAAATAGTGCACGCAAAAATGAACTTTCAATTAAGTAGAGATGACATAGACAGGATTTATCGTACTGGAAGTAACAGAGAAGGCCGTCCCAGACCAATCATTGTAAAATTTGTTACATATAAGTGGCGTAGCATGATTTTTAAAATAAAAAACTGCTCAAAGGTACTAAAATCTCAATTAAGGAAAACCTAACAAAAGAGCGACTAAATGTAATTAAACTAACTTCTAAAAAACTATCATTTAGAAAGGTATGGTCGTACGATGGTAATATTTTTGCAAAGTATGGTGGAAAGGTGCAAATAATCGATAACCAGGAGCATTTAAAAGAAATCACCACAGCGGCATCAGCCTTAGATTAAAGTGCGTATGGTGGATAGCGATCCTGTAAATGTAATGCGACAGCGATGTAGGAGTTTAATTTACACGTTTTTGTATCTGTAATTTGTAATTGTTTAATTGTTACTTGTTTATATAATATAATTAATATTTATTTCATGTAAAATGTTACCTTACTATCAAAATTGCAGAGGGTTGCGGAAGAAGCTACAACAATTCTATAACAGTACAATGGATAAAGTTTATGACATCATAAGCGTCACAGAATCTGGTCTTAATGAATTTATATTTGATGCTGAGGTTACGGATACCGAAATGTACAATGTTGTGCGAGCGGATAGGTCTAGGGAGTTCTCCAATAAGGGTAGAGGCGGAGGAGTGATGGTATGTGTCAATCGTAAACATAAAATTCTAAAATTTAGTACATATAGTTTATATTTTAAGGCAGTTTCATTAAATATAAGAATAAGAAATAATGTAATAATTTTAGTGGCAATATACATACCACCTGGTGGGCCTGTTGACCGATACGTTGATCTATTTAACTTTATCGAAAGCAGTATTCAACAAGATGTGCATTGCAGAAAATATTGATAATTGGTGACTTTAATCTTCTTGAGATTACTAGCACTGAGATTCTTGTGGACAAACTATTCATTCACGGCAAACAACTACATAATTTTATAAATTTTAATAATCTTAAATTATTTGACAATATTAAAAATCCATTTGGCAAAACTTGAGATTTGGTAATTTTTTCGGAAGAACTACATTATTGTTCAGTGGCAAAAGAAGTACTGCCTTTTGTTGCTGAAGATATATATCATCCTGCTTTATCGAATACTATAAGTTTACAGCAAAATTGCACTAATTTTGTTGGTAAGGAAGTAATTGAATTTTACAATTTCAAAAAATGTGATTTCCTGCTTCTCACTCGAAAGATTTCTAATATAGATTGGTCAAATTTATATTTGGAATCAGATGTGAATTTAGCAGTTGCGATTTTCTATGCCAATTTGTACCACTGTACCAAAAACAAGGATGGTCAGAAAATACCCATGTTGGTTTAGTAAAGAAACAAAGCAGTGCTTGAGCAATAAAAATAGATTAAGAAAGCAGAGATTCCTTTCTGGGCATCATAATAGTGACTATTCAACACTATAACATATAAGCCAATCACATTGCAGACATTTGCTTTTTTCAACCAATAACAGCAGTATATCACTGAATATTGGGCACCATGCAAAATATTCACAAAACAATGTACGTACTCAAAAAATAAATAGCCTTTTTGCAAAGTATCGCTTAGCAACGATGTTCTGTCCTTAGTGATATCGCTAGGTTACGTAACTCTAAACCCCAACAAACTGTGTGGCTTGTTTTAAAAATTTTAAAATGCTGTGTTTTGGAAGTATTCGGCTGAATTTAATTGAGAATGAATAATTATATTAATTGTTGGATTATTTTTCAATAAAGTTAATCGTTATGTATTAATATTGTTAAATAGTCGTCCCAAATACCACTCGAAGTGGATATATATTTTTTTAAATATTTTGCCATTTCCATAGAAATTATTGCAAATTTCACTCAACAAAATCACATTTAAATGTCACTCGCCCTCGCGCTCGTGACATTTTTTATGTGATTTTGTATCGTGAAATTTAAACGCAATAATTTACATGGAAACGACAAAATATTTGTCAAAAATATATCCACTGCTTGTGGTATTACCCTTGAATACATTGAAACCAGAAAGCAGCTTAAATTCTTAATAAAAAGAGATCATAGTGTCTACATTAGTGAAGTTGAACAAAGTTCACAGACGAATGTTGCACACCTTTGGTCTTATGTCAGCAGCATACGAAAGGAATCTCGGCTAAAATCTGTAATGCAACTTAACGGACATAATATACCTGATACCCAAGTTGCTGAAAGTTTTGCTAATTATTTTCATTCTATATATTCTAATTGTATTTCATCCAATAACTTGAATTTTACTGTTTCTAACATAACAAATGATTGTTTAAATATTGATAGTATTACTATTGAAGACTTTCGAGAATCTATCAAGAAAATGAAACCTAAGAAAGCTGCAGGGATAGATAAGTTACCCCCGTACCTCTTCAAGGGCTGTGCAGACTGGTTACAAAATCCTCTTTTATTTATTTATAATCTGGCAGTAAAAACTAACAGTTATCCGGAAGTATGGAAGGAAGCATTGGTAACACGCTTATTTAAAGCAGGTAGCAAATGTAGTATAGAAAATTACAGACGTATTTCAGTAATTTGTGCTCCAGCTAAAATTTTTGAACAAATATTCTATAAAAGACTTTCACTATTTTCAAAAATTTATCAATGAAAACCAACATGGGTTTACACCTAAAAAGTCTGTGGTCACCAATTCTCTGCTGTTTAATCACGATATAGTGCAGATCCTAGATGATAAACATCAGGCTGACATTCTATATACGGATTTTCAAAAGGCTTTCGATAAAGTGGATCACGACGTTTTGATAGGCAAGTTGCATGGTTTAGGGATATCGGATTCCACATTAAAACAATTTTCATCTTATTTACAAAATAGGAAGTTTGTTGTCAAATACGATGGTAATACATCGGGCAAGTTTGAGGCTAATTCTGGTGTGTCCCAAGGTTCGAATTTGGGACCGCTTTTATTTTTGATTTTTATAAATGATTTGCCCGACTCATATGAAATGTTTGTTATTCGCCGATGATGCTAAATTTTATCTTAATATTGAAACAGTTGAAAATTGCTTAAAAATACAAAATGATATTAATAACATACATAAATGGAGTATTAAAAATAAATTGAATTTTAATATTTCTAAACGTTGCATAATGTCATTTACTCGTAAGCAGTTACCAGTCGTATTTGACTACAAAATGCATAATAAAATTTTAAAGCGCGTTGAATCTATTAAAGACGTGGGTATTACATATGATTGTAAACTAAATTATAAACTTCATATTGATCATGTAGTTTCGGAGGCGCTTCGTACTTTGGGGTTTGTGATAAGACAATGTAAAGTATTTAAAATTGGAGAACGCTAAAAACCTTATATTGTGCACTAGTCCGTCCTAAACTTGAATATGCTTCTATAGTTTGGCGGTCCCAATCTCAATCACACTAAATACCTCTGGAAAAGGTACAAAACAAATTCTTACGAAATCTAGATTTTATAAAGTACAAAACATATCCTGACTATAATATCATTAGATCTGCACATATGCGAAAAGAGTTTGAACTGCCAAGCTTGGAAAGCAGGGGTTTCTCTACATTTCTCAAGCTATGCTATAAAATTTGGATTAATCACATAAATGATGAAAGGTTGGTCTCGCTATTGACTTTAAAAGTACCTCCTAGGCCTGTGCGTTTCAGTAATTTATTTTTCGTTACCTCGTATTACACTAGAACTCCGATTACGGATATGCTTAAATTAGCAAATCAAGTCTCTTTGCTTTTAGATATTGACATTTCTTATACACAAAGGCTTGCTCTTGTGAAATACGTTTCTGAAATAAAACGTTCCATTGTTTGGATTTGCTCAAGAGCATCCTTGTTTGGAAGTTCATCTTTAGGCTTCCGTTCCCTTCGGGACATTGTGATGACGTTCCGGTGAAGATTAGTGATTTTCCAAGACCAAACATTGGTTTGGGATATGGTCTGTCTGCACGCAGCACGGTTCACTCTGGCGAAGATAATTGCGAAACACGCGAAGATAGGCTTTAGCTTTCATTTATTTGGTGTAATCCTGTCGTTTCTCTTTTTGTTTCCGGCACGGAGCGAAAGTCGTTCGTTCCTTGGGTTACCGTAGCTTACTGGTATGGGATATGCGAGGGTTCTATCCTTGAAGCCTCATTGTCGAAAGCTTACCTGCAGTTTGGCAGTTCGAATTTTGAGCATGGTTGCCTGACCTCCTCGACGCTGGTCGACACAGGACTTCCGATACGTGTGTTTACTACCTGGCGAACTTTGCCGTATAAGGTCTGTCTCAATCCATTCTGTTTTACCCTTGCGTCGAGATGTCGGCTACTGAAGTTATCTACGGTTTGGAACACGTTTTAATATGTTTTTTGTGGTTGCGTTAGCTTGTTTTACATTCAGCAAACCTCAAATTGCCCTTATAGTTATATGAACTAAAAATAGCACCTAAATAACTAGCACAGATTATTCAGTTAATATTGATTTAGGCGTTTGTTTACATTGTAACCTGTAATATATGTCAAACCAAAATTCCACGCGAAGAGTCACACGTACCACTCACGTGAAATTTTAATTGCAATTTGGATTTGTAAGGGAACCCTGCATCAAATCTCACCTGATTTCAGTTTTTCACGTCAGATTGGTAAAAAAGAACTCGGTTGAATTGAATTTATGATTAATCCCTCACTTGCAAGGATTTGCTTAATGACATAGCATTATCCGACACGTTAAAACCAATGACATTTAAATCAACCATAAGTTATATTCAGGGTTATGAAGCGCCCTACAATTAGAAACAAAAACTTGAATCTGTGGGTGCAATTAATTTTATTAATTACTGTAAACATCTTAATGCTTTTGCATTAGTGAGTTTAGGGTCGAATTCAGCTCGACACCCAAAATTTTATCTTTAGTGATATTGTCGTGGTCATACGTTCTACCGACAACATTTTGGTAATACGAATTGCCAATTTGACAGTCAATCTGTAATTTACTTCTTTACAATATTTATTTACATTAAATGTTTATACGTTAATTTATTAAATTATATATAAATATTATGGTAAGTTTCTAAACCACTCTTTATGTTGTGATATTTTACCTGTGTCCTTTACGCTGAATATTTATAAATTTAACCTTAAACAGGCATCTTGTTTTTATACCTTTCTGCGCCTCGTTTATCTGAAACTTTTCCTGGGGGTATTCATTTAGGGATACGCCGTGCTTAGCTGTTCGTGCACTCACGCATCCATGGGGCGTTTCTCTTATCTTCTTCGTACTCTGGATGTCAAGCATTGGTTCTGACTTAAGTTCAAATTCTAGCACATTATTTATGTGTAAATTTAATTTATACACGCGCAAACACTGCAATGAATCTTATACGGAAGAAGCAAAAATCACCGAATTTGTAAAAGCATACCAGTATGATGGTTAGGCGATATACAGCAAATGGAGAACACCCGTACGACAAAATCTGTGTTAAGGGCCAACCCAGAAGCAACAAGAAGAAAGCGACCTTCAAGAAAGAGATGGATAGAAACAAAAAACTCTAAAGGGAAGGGAGCTATTTGCTGTCAAATGTGAACAAAAATTTTATGAAGTAGATATTAAATGCTATTTGCAAATCAGTTACCTTTTAAATAATAAAGCGACTTCAGTGTTCAGTACTTGAGTCAATTTCTTTCTTTTTTGTATGTAATGTACAAATTATTTTTTTAATAGCCATTTTCAACTAAGTTTATCTGCCCCTGTCAAATTTTAACTGATACAGGACTAATGATTTCATTTAAAATGAATATATGAGATAATTTACTATTTAAGCGTACTTCGATGCAGTTAACGTTCGTGCTTTTAAAAGCAATTTTTTTGGGGTTATTTTTAATATTCTTTAAATGTATCTGTATGGCATATACACTGGGTCCAATATAAACTATAACTTTGGCGAGGAGAGTTAAATAAAATTTGGGAACTTTATTGCTGTTAAGTTTTGAATGTCACTTCTGTTATCTTTCTGACTTGTCCAGTGCCCTTCATCGGGTTATTTTGTTTCGAATTTCGCCACAAATTTTTCATTTCCTTGTGTTCAGTATTTGTTTCATTTAAGTAATTCAGACTTTTTAATAATAAATTATTTATTTTCATGTTACCCCACTGACATTTCTACCGGGTATACCAACCAACCACCTTAACCAAGTCAAATACAAGTTACACTCATTGTTGAACACTGTATAATTATCCTGGCAGTACGTTAATGTAAATGCGAGTAGCCCCAAGCTATATCGCCCGTAGAGGGTCCGTTCTTATTTGACAGTTGTGTTTAGGACTGGCCAATCGTACCAAGTTCTAATCCAATTTTATTTTATCTTATTTATTGTTTTATATCTATCTTAAATTCAATATATTTTCTGGTGCATACGTTTGAATTCATTTTCAGCTCGAGAACACTACAGGTGCAGTCCAACTTTTTCTTTTTAGCAAATAGTACCGTCCGTAACCACCACGGTTGAGGTATTTAAAAAAGTCTCAAGCATACTGAGCAAGCAAGGTAAACAAACAGGTAATTTTGATTATTAAAATACGAAGGTGTACGAACGTCTAATTTGAATTTAATGCCTCGGCAGAAGGGACAAACGTAAAATTACAAAATCAATTGTTCTTTTAAGAAAGTGTATTAAAAATGTATCTTCATTCAAATTCGAACTTGATACCGATTGGGTTAATAATTTCACTCTGTCCGGCCAATTGTTTTGGAGAATGATCAATGTTGTGATTAGTTTGTGTTTAGTTAACGTTTTGCTATAAATTGCTTTGTTTTATACAGTTTATTGTGGAAATAAAAATGTACTTTTTTAACTTACTATTGGTGCAGAAATTTTATTTTAAGAAAATATGGAAAATGTATATAATTTACGGTTGTGTGGCCACTAAATTTAGGTATTGTATAGCTCTCCACGCCCTCTAAAGCAATTTGCAGCAACTAACACCAGCATTTCCGGGGAAACCGATTTATTGGTCAAGTCACGTTGACTCAGAAGCAGCTGCAGGGATCCGCACAATGCGACGGTTGTATGCGATGTTTTGTGGCATTCGTGGTTGATCTTGAGCCAATTAGTAAATTGCCCGATTTTGGCCACAAGAACTCGCTAAATCGGTTCGAATTATTGTGCTAAATTGGCAGGTATTCAGAGAGGTAGCACTCTTGAATTTGAAGATAGGGTCGATGAGATCGATTGAATGCCGCGAGCGATTTGAGAGCATAATGAGATCGCTCCGCATAACTGATTTTTATAGGCAAGCAGATCATTCGGCAGGCGGAGCCACTCGGCATCCATCCCCTTAATAGTCTTAATTAGCAGGAATGCACTCATAGACATGTGAGAATAATATATGCGCATATGTGGCGGAAGCTGCCATAACACGATCGCGGTTTGTTTGACAAAACTGACACATGTAGTTGTCGCGAGTAGTTTCCGGTCGCATTCGACTTATTAGCATAATGTGCAGCGCGCCAGTAGCTTTTCATAAAGCCAACAAATCTAGTCAACAATCTTGCAAGTCACGACGGAATTATAATTACAAATTGTAATTAATTCAAAATATCAAGACTTTGCTGAGTTTTATTATTACGTTTATTTGCGAGAGCTGAATTAAACACCGAACGTAAACTTTAGCTCCTTCTTTACAGCCACATCATGCAATTCGATGTTATGGAATATTTTAGTGTGCTCTATAGTTTAACTTTAATGGATCGGGACCAGCTGTTTTCTCAAATTAGCTTTCAGCTGTAATTTATAGAAAATGTTATTTTATTGCTACAGGTTTTTTTATTCAGTTGAGGGACTATTTTTTTATTTGGAAAGGTTGCTATTCCATGCATGCTCTAATAGTTATACCAGAGCAATTTTTATTCATATAATCAACCTACATGACTACTTTTGACACTTATGCACTTATTCTAGTTTTAATAGCTACTGCATCCCCGCAAAATGGGGTAAAACTTTAGGTAAATCGTCTGCAACAGCTTTTCCCCCTTCATCACTATGCGCGCTTTATGTACCTTGCAGTTATTTTTTCTCTCTCCAAGAACAGTTCGCTTTCACATATATATTATGTTAATTTGTACTAATGGACACTACTCCGTCGATTAAACCACAATTTTCAATTATATAATTGATGGTCCAAGTTTGTTAGCCATCTACTGCATATACTCTGGTCATCTACTTGCGGCTAATTGCAGCATTTTGTGAAAAGCGTCATTACCCAGCCCTGGTACAATATCACTCTGTTCTTCAAACTTCTTTAAAAACCTTCTAAAAGAAACCATCTAACGTGACTGAAAATGGCCCAAGATTTTTGCTTTGTTTATAGATTCCACAATTAAAATGTCTTCGATTTTATTTATATCGAATCAGTTTCTGAATATAATAATTACTAGAAAAAAAAACTCTCAGATAGCTACTGTTTAATGGAAGATAATTACATTATTGACATTGCTAATAATTTGAAAACGTGGTAATAGCCACCTACTGGGAAATCACTCCAATTAGTCGGCAAGTAGTTGCAACTGGGCTATTTAATGGGGATAGTTCATCCGAAACAAACCACTGACCAATAGCTATATAGTAAATACCGCCCCAATAGCACCAGATATAACACACAGTAATTAGTAGAAATAGCTACATAATCAGTGCATCGTAGCTTCTTCAAATATATAGTCCACACGTTGACACTTTGTCTACTTTAAGTACTGGAATCGACAAAGACGTTTTTAAAAAGGAATGGCTAATTACGCGGCTGGTTCACTTGAAGTACGTCTGTTTATTAAAGTGTTCGTTTTTGTTTTATATATAGAATTTCACAATTATATGAAGTTATATCGATTTTTCAAATGCCCTTTACAATAAAAAGTTTGTCTAAACAACACCAAGGCACTGTAATTCAATTTTTAACTGCCGAGGAGCTTTCTGATCAAAAAATTCATACGAGAATGCTCGGTGTTTATGGAGAAGCTTGCAATTGAAAAACGGCAATTTTGAAATAGCAAAAGAAATTTTAGAAAGGTAGAAATTCACAAAAGACGTCACGGACAAGCGCATGTTGTGAAAATGGCAAACAGTGTTAAGTGTGTGGAAAACATTTTGCTTTTGAAAATAGACTCATTCAAGTAACAGACATTGCGAGCCACATGAATATTAACCTTGAAGCCCTAGCAGACTATCCAAGAATGGTTTCACCAGCAGACCAAATCTACAACTTAGTGAAGCATTCCGAGTTGTGTATTAATGCTAATATATGCTCCATTTCAAACAATTTCGCATATTGTCGCTATTGTCTTTAACTTTTTAGCATGGTGAAATGCACAACAAAGCATATGACAGTAAAATTCACCATCGAAACCTATTTATGGTCTTAGAATAACAAGCAACTTCAGAAATCTGGGGACCACTCAGTTGTGACATTTTGGAAATGGAACGGTTCCATGTTGTTGTGAAAATAATTCGTTTATTTAAATGTGTTATAACTAAAGGTGAAATATGCTAGTACCGGTTCTAATAATACTGTAAAAAAGCGAGCGAAGCTCTAATATGAGGTACAATACGATTTCGCAAATATAATAAAGTTATATTGTTTTCTGACATAAATCGATAGAAACAGGTAGTATTATATTAATAACAATAATTAAGCCAATAAATATAAATATCTTAGAAAAAATTATACAACTCAACCGAGTGACCTGAACTATATAGCATTTTTAACTGAAAGTGCATTTAATCTGTCTTCAAGGGAACGAAACGCTGGTACTCTTAATACACAAGATTACAAACAAAATTATTCTAAAATAACCTTTCTTTTGTCATTAATTATTGTCAGTAACATGTTTATACCAACACAAATAAATGTGGTGGAAGTATGAATTCATAGCATGGCTCCAGAATGTTAATAGCGTACACAAATGTCTTGAGTGTATCAACAATAAAAAACCTCTATCAAAATTTATTTTATGTAAGACGAAAAATGAATACTTTTGAATTATCAATATACTAAGAGAAGCCGGATAGCGCAGTTCGTAAAACGTTAGGCTTGCATTAAGCAAGTCCTCGGTTCAAACCACACGGTGGACGGAATTTTTCCACAATCTTGGCGATCGGTAGCGGGTCCGGTGAGACCACTCACAGTTAGGCACCAAATTAAATGTGCTCTACTCAGAACCACAGACCTAAGAGATAGAGTAGCAAGATCCACACATCACGAAGACCATCTAATGCAATGGTTGCTACCCAAGCTCAAAAGGCTCACTCCTACCTTGTAATCTGAAACCGGGGCACGTTTAGGGCTACACCGCCAGATGCTAGCGTATAAAAAGCACCAATCTCTACACTACTAAGGTAACAAGAGGTAAAACGATAATATATACATACATATATACAATATACCAGTAAATAAGAGCATATTTTGGTTCTGCTATATAAAAATATTTATGACGGAACCAAAGTTTTTCGTTCTAATAGAGCGTTTTTACAAAACAAAGGATTTATTGAAAATGATAAAAAAATTTGTTTTAACACAGGCTTTTGGTTGGAACATTTTCAAAACAGGAACCAACAAAAACAACCAGTACGATCGACAGACAGCAACAAATTATAATAAATTACCGTCGACTGTCACTAGAACCAAGAGATTTGCAAAAAGGAGGTTTTATTTTATCAAAACGGTTATTAAAATATTACAAGCAAACGGCGCGCTACGCGCACGTGTGGCGCACGTGTGAAATAGGATACGCGAAAGGTCACGCTCCGAGCCGACCGCTAAGATAAGAAAAACAAAACCTAAACAAATATAAACATCTGCGAAACCGGAACGTGAGATTTGATTTTGTGCCACAGACACACAGACAAACACACATTAAGGAAAATTATATTATAGATGGGGGAAGAACGTTAATGCTTATTTATAAAATTGGAAACCTACAAACTTGAACAATGTACATTCAGTGGATAATAGATATCGGCATCAACTCAATGCCCTCATTTTTTGAGATAGTAGAATGTAGAAGTGGAAACCAAACCCAAATTATGAAATTATAGCAACTTGAGACATTACGATCTTTTGGCAATTATTTGAAAAGTTCTCACCTAAATTCATTATTATAAAGAAATTAAATACGCGCATTAAAATACTAAATTGTATAATCTTTTCCAAAGCTAATTATTTTTGTATTAATAGCCAAATGCTTTATTGTTGTTCACGTTTGCAAATTAGAACAGAAGGATGAAAAAAAAACCTTTTGAAGGCCGCACCAAGGTTTCACACACCTTTTTTCAGACTGCGGTGTCCTTCTACAGGATATATTATACGTATCTTCTCTTCCGCCCCCCCTATAAAGTCAGCCAAAACGATACAATAAAAATAAAAACGTTAATATAGCTATTTATGTTTGTTTGTTTGTTATGGACAAGGTCTAGGAATGTGAAGTAACCTGTACTTTAGACATCAACTGCTATGGTCATATGGTCAAAGTTCTACTTAGAATCTTGCCGAGGCTAAAGGGTTCCAACCCTAGCAAGGGATCTTTTACATGCTGCTCATCGTAGTAAGATGAAACCCACGGCTTTAGATCACTTTCGAATGATGGCATCCTGTAGAGGTGTTCTTCTGTTCATCCGCCTTTTTTTATTTTTAAAAACTTTACCGGGATTGGAGATCGAACTCGCGACACTTAGATCAGTAGACAGAATGCTTAACCACTAAAGCTACATAGACCAATAGCTATTTATGTTACAAGTGGGGAAAAAACGCACGTTACATACACGATTTTATCTATTTTCAAAAGAAAATTTGAGGAAAGTTTTTCTTACTTTTGCGCCTAGTGGGAAAAATAATTATTTTCCCCTAGTGCGAAAAGTAATTAATTTTAACACTGTAATATTTACTTTTCCTACTAGTGCCGAAATGAACTTTATTTACTAATTCAAGCTAATGAGAAACGTATTGGGCCAAGAAGAATTTGCAAACGAGATGGGAACTAATAATTGCGAAACGTAGACGGAGAAAATCGGTTAAAAATGGAGTCGGCGATTTATGAATATCTTCTTTATAAAAGTTAGTATGGTTACCGGCACAAGCAGGCCCATCCAACATGAAGTATCAACGATTCGTGCTTTCTAAAGGTTCAATACGTAATTTAAGCAAACGCATGCTTTGATGTTCGAATTGTTTTTCTGCTACTGCCAGAAAATATCTGATGCTAATCTTCTTTTGGCACACTAACCATACCAAAATTGTCTTTAAAAACTTCGAATGCCTTTTAAATTTGATATCAGGATTGACATATATTCCATATTCATAAAAGTATGTAGGATTGCCGGCACATGCAGATCTATCAATATGAAGTATGATTTGTCGTCCATGATAACCTACAAAATGATTCGTAAGTTATAAAGGACCAGCTCGTAATTTACGCAAAATTGTTCTTTTAACAACCGTGCGTACCAATATTCTTTGTTCATCCTCGTCATCTTTCTCATTTTTCTATCACTCAATCTTCTACCAC
>OW679195.1:141758035-141901525 GCA_940337035.1 Agriotes lineatus | reverse complement strand
GGGTTGGAAATTTCCGTTGATTTTGAACAGCTCTGCAAGTAACTTTTTGCTTCGCCGTATATGGCTTTAATTTGGTCGTAATACCCTGTTTTAAAATAATTATGAGTTGGAATACTTAGCTGCCCCATTTCTGCATGATTTTTAGTTGCAGTGTTCCACAGTTCGTCCAGCGTTTTGTTGCGACTTGCGATGTATGCTTCATTTTTTCGGCTGGGAGGGTCCTTTTTGCAGTTGGAGAATATTTGCTTTATCTTCTGCGCGAGCTCTTCTTGGGCGATAGCTAAGTTGTTGAATTCCTCCATGTTGTTGGCCATTTTCTGGGAACTGGGTGGTTGGCAGATGTTGTCTTCTTCTCGGGATGTGTTTTTTCGTTAGTTGGAGACAGATCCGGCTCGAAGAACCATGAACAGAGATGCCTGAGAGGCTGCTTCAGGATTCCGTTACTTTGCGCTGATTCTATCCGTCAAGCACGTAAACAAGACTGTGTTTACGTTTTAAACCAATGTAGTCAATGGTACTTGAACGGACGACAGTAAAACCAAACTAACCCCTGGAGCACAGCCTCATGCCCCATAAATATTATGGCTTGGAAGGGGTAGTGAATGAATCAAACATTAAATTCCGATTGATTCTTATTATAAAAATAAACTGGTATTTATACAAAACTAAAATGCTTAACGAAGTAACAATATCAAAGTTCATATATACAGTTTACTGGGCTAGAGTGTTTAAATTACAAAACAGCAGATTAGCAATTGTGCAGTTTTTGTTTCCTGCTAGAGCGAAGGTCGCCCGTTGAACTTACTGCTGTAGGTCGGTATTGTGCATGGAGTGCAGATTTGCATTTTTCCTGGTCTTTAACTCGTCTGATTGCGTAATAACACTGGCTTTTAAATTATTAATAATGTTCCGTAAATTTGGACTGAAATATATATTTTTAATCTAATTTAAACATATTAAATTTAGTAATTATGAGGCAAAGACTGGTGATTGCAACATTAAATTTTTCTTGCTAATAAATGGGAATTGCATTTAAAAACGTGCAACTGGATTTCGTAAATTTTAGAAAATAAAATTTATGTGTGTTTAAATCAAGTTTAAACACAAGAGAATTCATGTGCCTTTTTATTTGTGTTGTCCCAATTTTAATTTGTCATAAAAACTGTTTTTAAAAAAAGTCTGAAGAAGCTATATTAAAATAGCGAAACGTAACGTGAAATGATTTGTTTTATTTGCAAATTTTATATTGACACAACTAATAAGTTTGCTTATAACTATTAGGAACGTAAATCTAAAGAACAAAATTAGCTGAAACAATTCTTCTACCGAAAAAATATGACAAGTAATGTCGTGTTTCTTCACACTTAATCTACTGTTATGTAAGATTACAGTACTGCATAAGTGTTCTCATGATAGAAGAATTCTTCTTTCTTAAGTGGATATTTAGGAATAGCCATTTTTTTCCTTATGCCGAAAACATTTAGTACATAACACAGCGGAGGATGTAATCATTTAACGAAATCTGCAGTTTTGGAAAAGTTTATATAGAAAATAGGCAATTTACCCCAAAAGTTTAGTTTTCTTCTACATTCCCCTTGCAGACCTAGGGCCTTGTCACATAATCTAACAATTGGCGTTTATTTTATGTTTTAGAAAATTGTTATTTCCTAAAGACGATAAGTATAGTTGGATACACAATTTGTAGCAATATTCTGCATGAATCTTCTCCTGTAGAACAGTTTGAGATAAGTAAAGACAAAATGTAATCCCTAACGCGTTATTTTGTTGAAATTACTGCTATCGATAAATTAAAGGTGGAATGAGCAAAGTAAATCACGAACAAGCTATAAATACCGGATTGTTCATCATTGGATTTTATAGGCGATATAAACTTAAATCAATGGCTTCTGCGTCTCAGAAGGATTGATTTACGGCGAAAGCTCTGTACTGCTTTGCCACTTGAGTTATAGTAGTCAGATTGGTTAAATGAAGTTCCTCAGATGAGCAGATTTTGCTAAACGGGTTCCTCCGCGAAAGCATTTTAGATTCTTCATTAAAGGCCTAATTTAGCGCCAAGTCTGAAAGAGATTTTTGTTAATTGGCTTCCAGGCTGCGGCGATGGGCAACCTCCAGCTTTTTTGGGCGTTTGCGGGAACTGAAGCGGTTAACATCTAATGGAGCACGGCGTGTTTGCGTTTGCCAGGAGTGTCGTTTGCCTGGTGAAATAAAAAGTTTCCTCTTTAATCAATTTTAGAGCCTTAGCAGAGTTTTAGATTAAATGCGCAAGGACAGATAGCCTGCCAGCCAGATAAAATTTTTACTGGTCGCTGATCAGGTAATAAAAATGGCGTTAAGCGTAGAGTAAAAGCTTGATGTTGTTCGTATTGAAGCGTTTCTTAGAAGGGTTATTTTAAGTTAGCGTAACTCATTTAATTAACCAGAGTATCTAGAATATGTTTAAATTAATATCTGAAGCCATACGTGAGGGAGTTAAATGTTTTGAGCTGTAACACATTGCAACATAAAACGGTGTAAATTGAAGAAAAAATGTATTTATTAAAAAATTTAAACAAATACTAAAACATTCTGAAACATTTAACATAGGTACTACATTAGCCAGCGTGGCCGAGCGGTTAAGGAGCTCAGGCTGCAGTGTCACGGTACGGGGTTCAATCCCCACATCTGGCAACTGGCGGGCGGCCCGCTCAGTCGCTTTAAAAATTGGATACCGGCCATGTTCCTACATGGAATGAAGTGCCCGAACTTTACTTAACTTTACTTTACTATACTAGTATAACATAAAGTAATACGAAAATTTAAGTAAACTAATTGATTATAAGCATTGGATGAAATGTGTACATACTATTATTGCAAAATATAAGTACTATTAAAACAATAACCATTAATTTCAAAGTTAATGGCTTGCTTGGACTAACTTTGCAAAATTCTTCATAAGATGATATTATATTAGAAAATGACACCTTGGTTTTCTTTTTATATTTAACTGAGATCCATATTTTCTTTTTAAAGCAGACACTGTAGAAATCCCGATTTCTCAAATAAAAGACGACAAAAAAGACGAAAGTATATGCAAAGATCTTGACTTCAGTGCTGAAGATTCATCATTAAAACCAGGACCAGCGCAAAATTCAATAAGTGATTGATAATCAAAATCTATTTCTATTCGCCGTTTAATGTCAAGTCTATAAATGGCTTTTCATGCTGAATAAAGAACCCATTAGGAGTATTTTCAAATGGGTTTCTAATCCATTCCTATATTTATTTTTAAATTATTTTTTATACTTCTAACCGAGAAAACTTCGGAGAAATGTATATAGGGTGAGCACCTTAAAAATAAAATTCTCTTTAATTTTGCTTTAATTGAGTAATAGATGAAAGTAATGATTTGTACATTCATCCTTGACAAAAATGGGACCCAACAGATACAGGGTAAATGCTGTACAAGACAAAAAGGAGCAACGAATAAGTGCGCTATGTTAACCTTTTCAGGCGGAGAGCCACATAATGCGCATATCGCAAACGTTCAAATACGAGTAGTCAGGACCATAAATTCGATCATAGGGTGTGCATTCGAAAATATAGGTTAAAAAAATGTACAGTATCTGTAATTACCTTGCGGATCTAAATGTGGAGGGCTCCCATTCCTTTTGAGATTTCAAATGTCCAGAAATAAATATTTTCCGAATTTTTTAATTACTGATAACACTGGTCAACACAGTTTGGTTTTCTTATACATCAATACGTGTAGTTTATGTCTTTTGTCATGCTGATTTTGAATCTGATTTCAAATATGCTCCATCGCGTCAGAATTTTGAGAAATGTTCTTAAATAGTTTTTTTCAAAAACGCAATAAATTTTACACAATTTCAAAGTTAATTTTATATAATAAAGATAGTACAAGAACATTGAGTGGGCATGTCTGAACATGTCCTTGCATGTTTCCTACGTCAGAGCACTTAAACCACGTCCACTTTGCTCTGAGACCAAACAAATTAAGAATTGGTCGATTTCTGGCTATGTGGGTATATAAAAAGCTACACCGGCTCTTTCGATTCAATGTAAATCAGTTTGTGATAGCTGAACGTCTTTTTATTTCATAATGTCCCTTACATGTATACATAATCCAAACAGCTTCTGTTATGTGTGTGGAGAGTTCACTACCCACCAGCATAAGCGGAATATTATACCTTGCTGATTATTGTTGGACATTGATATCAGAAAGTGCCGAAGAACAGTATAAGAGAACCGTAAAAAGAAAAACATTTTAAACAGCACTATAGTATACAGCTCCATGTAATGTACATAAGTACCTAATTAATATTATTTCATTTACTCTTCAATAATTTTTTTTCCAAAACCTGACGTGCCATAATAAATTTGTTTTTATTACTATTATTAGAACTATAAAAGACACGAACATTGTACATAGTTTCTAAAGAAAAACAATAAAAATAATATTTATTGTCTAGTGTAATTGATTAATTTTATGCGTACAAGCTTAGTTTTGAAATTTTCTCAATGATTCTTAAACTAGTGCAAAGCTTATTCTTTCTACATTCAGGTGATAACAAAGTAATCTTAGAATTATATTTAACAAATACTACAGACATTGTTTAAACAAAGCGTACGGGGAATGCGCAGTATAAATTTCAGCATCGAGGTATTTTGAAAACTATTGCACAAAAATGTATACTTCCAGCGTATGAAATGTGTAAAAAAGAATGAAGATATTTTTAGTGAAAGAATTATCTGCATTGATTTATTTGTTGTAAACAATACGATTTATTTTTCGCTGCGTGATTTGGTGCACACGCGTGTCGCGACAAAGTTAGATAGAACGGAAACTTAAATATCATATAGAAGCAGTGTGCATGTGCTTGATAGGGTAATATTGCTAGACATCGTTAAGGTATTACAATAAAGGAAAATTGCAGTCGAAATTAATACAAGAAATATATATTGGCATCAACATCAAAATGAACCAATAGAGATGAAAAAACGGGCTAAGACAGGAAGATTTGTTAAGTCTTCTGTTGTTTAATATGATAATGGACGAATTAATAAAAGAAATAAAAAACCTAAATGGGTTAACAATGGCTAGAAACACATTTAATATAATAGCATATGCAGACGAAGCCATACTAGTGGTAGAAAATAAGGACAATTTGTAGAGATTACTGTATCTATTTGACAAAAAATGTAAGGAGTTTAATATCAGTAGATCTACAAAAAGACAACCATGGCAATTGCTAAAGATCCTATGAGATGTAAATTCAAGGTGGAAAAAGTAACTATAGAACAAGTTATGGAAATTAAATACTTGGGGGTACCGTTGACTAGCAATGGTCAAATAGAGAACAAAACCCCGAATCAGATAATAAAGGCTAATAGAGTTGCGGGCTGCTTGATCAAAAAGTATATGAAACAATAAGTACATGGAGCAAGAAACAAAATGTAGAACGTATAGAAGTGTTGTGAAACTCATTATATCTTATGCGGCGGAAACGAGACAAGACACGAGCACAAAATAAAGCAACAAGGTGAAGTAGCAGAAATGAAGGCACTACGAAGGATACTGGGAAAAACAAGATTGTACAGAATCCCTAATACAAATATAAGAGAAAGTTGGAACATTTCAAATACAGATTGTCCGAAATCCGTTTTGAACGCAGGAAATTAATGAGAGCGACAAGAAAGACATTAAAAAAATGAGTAGCAGGACAAAGATAGAATGTAATCATCAATAATTAAAATAATAATGTGAATAGTAAACAATAGTAGATTTAAACCTCACTTTATACTCTTAATGACAAATAAAATATTTGACAGCAGTGTTTGTTTGTTTCACTGATTTAATTTTAGTTAAAAATTTATCTAGTCATGATTACATTCTATCTTTATGCTGGTACTCCTTTTTTTATATCTTCCTTGTCGCACTCATTAATTTCCTACCGAGTGATTTTTTAAAAACTCAATTGCAGCAGGCCCTGCGTAGCCTGAATCAGTTAGCAATACTGAAATGTCTTGTTAGTAACACTCTAAGTCTATGTCAAATTCAGGGTTAGCAGGTTAGGTTTTGCGTCAGCTTTGACACAGACTGAGGCAAAACCTAACCTGCTAACCTCGAATTTGCCATTGACGTACAGTGTCACCAACAATACATTTCAGTATTGCCAACTGATTCAGGCTATCCAGGGTCTGCTGCAATTGATTTCGGAAAATCTGTATATCGGATTGGATCAACAATAGAAATCAGTGGAACGAGCACATTGACAGAATGAATGAAGGAACAATAGGAAGAAGGTCCGAGATAGTAAACGCCGTGGAAGAAGAGAAAAAGATGGAGATTTAGTTTATAGAGTGAGTGAAAAGTGATAGGTTAAATAAAAGAAGAAGAAGCAGTTACTTTACAGGTTGTGTTCATAATTTTATCTACTCCAGTGGGATAAGTAACTCATTACGTCACTAGTTTGACACTTCGTCAATATTCGGCAATCGCCGTCGTTGTTGTTTAATTTCCCCGTATAGTGATTGTTTATTTGCGTCATGACAGTTCTACAATATAACCTACAATGTTTAATTCTAAATAAACTGCTCAAGTACAGGTCTAAAGAGTAGCTTCAGCACTGCGAAAACATTAAGTATTATAGTGAAAATGCTTGGAAATATAAGTGACCTTTGACATAGGTCGCCAACGGTTGACCTTTCGCCAAAACCAAATAGCGTATGAAGGTGCTCGGGACCTTAGCAACAACTTTGCCCCATTTCAAAATTTCGATATCTGTAGCCGTTGGAAAGTTACAGGCGATCCAGACAGACACACGGACACACAGACAGACGGACGGACAAAACGTTCGCATAAGTACGCTGAAGCTACTAATAATAAGTCATATTACCGAATTTATGAGTAGTTGGAGAAAAAATAGTATCTCATTCGCACAAAAAATGCGTTTTCGGGACGCGTAAGACTCGCCGGACTCCGCTGCGCGTCGTCCGGCGATCTTCTTACTTGTCCCGAAATCATGCATTTTTTGTACTAATGAAATAAATAAGTATTAATAGTATTATATTTAGTTCCGATTATATTATTTAATGCGAACTGGCTGATGGAACTTCATTGCGATTGTAATATTTGGTTGCTTTATACATTTATTATACCGCAATAAATTGTTGAAATACGAAGATTAGCAACTGATTTTCTAATAGAATTTTATCATAATTTAGGATTGAATACAATTATTCTTTGCTTACAACTTCAATCACTTTCGAAGAATTGTAGGACGTCACAATATGGTTTAAGATTAATGTATTTGAAATTCTACTAGAAGACAGAGGATACGCAAAATAGATATAATACAAATCTCACGAAAATAAAGCAATAAGGAGAGAAATATTAGCTAACCGTGGAATGCTTCATGGGGCTGTAAAAAGTCAGTCGACCGAAAGGATGCTTACGAGACCGGAGTTGAAATAAAAGGATTAAAAGCGTAGACAAAACAGACGGTGAAAAGTGCCAGGAAAATTCGATGTTCACTCGTGATTTTCAAGAGACTTATTGGAGAGGCTTAGTACTGGCTTCTCATTAGTTATAATTACGTATAAAAACGCAATTCTGTAAATATTTCGTTGACGTTGAATTATAGCTACGTGGATGAGATTCTCCATTTAAGACTAGGGTCTGGGTCGCAAGGCAATTAAACAAATTTAATAAATAGGAATTAAAATGTGTATACTTAAATAGCAGAGTAGATATGTATACACATAATTGCAATTTAATAGAATTAATCACTGTACATACGATACTTAATAAGCTTTGATTTAAAAAACACGGGAATTTTCAATTACATCAGGCTTAACTGATTCCAGTTTTGAGAGTTTTCATTTTAGTCAGTTAGAAATTATGATTTAAAGCAGGATGAGACGGTGCAAAACCCTTATCGATACTTCGGCACACTGTTGGCATGGAGCAGTTTTGCCATGCGCTCTTTTATGTGCCCGCTCCTAAAGACACATGTAGTATTCGTAATCTGTTGAACGGTGTTTTCAATGGTGTTTCAGCGTTATCATATTATGTTATATACATAATCGCGCTAAATGTGCGACGACTTTGGTTAAAGAGCATTCTAATCGGGTCGGAGATGTATCTATACCGTTAGCGGAGAGTACGAATGTGGTACATGGCGCCGATAAAGTAGATTTCACTTGCATTCTCATCTTTCGATAATATAAAAAAAATCTGCTCCGGGCTGAGATTCGAACTCGCGATCTCAGGTTCGACAGCCCACGAGCGCTAACACTACACCAATCTGATAACGTAGTTAAGTGACCGCTTAACGTATATTATTGGTAACGTAAGAAACAAATCGATAAATACCTATAATGCGATCACTCTCGCCTAAAAGCTAGTCAGTTTTCTGCATAAATATTCCGCATAAAATGGTGTAAAAATAATCCTGATAGGTTATGTCGTTCTGGAGTTCTCATGTTTACAGCCATAGGAAATGGCATACTCGTTCATTAGTAATTTTCTGGCTTTTCTAAAATCGTTTATTAATGACTTCCGTTAATTACGCCTATTTAAGAATGACTTTCTACTAATAAATAATATAAATAAATTTTAGTATAAATAATCAAAAATACCATTAATAAATGTCAAAACTTTAAGTGTCAAACATATGAAATAAATAAAGTAACATTTAGAAATGGAACCTTTGTCATGGAATAAAATTAGATTTTTTCCAATTTAATAAGATACAATGAACGAAAATATACTGTAACTTAGTTGTGTGTTAATCAGCGATTAATATTCTCAACAATTAATGTCTCGATTATTAATTGCTCTCATTAATGTTTGTTTTTAAATAACTATTAATTAATTTTGTTAGTTATTTATTTAATGGCAAAATATCACCCAAACCAGCATTTTGTGTCACAAAGCTGTGACCCTCAAATGCCGCCACATTTCAATAAGCTCTTCTTAACTTGTAGGGAGTAAATCTTTGAGCATCACTAGCGCTTCATCAACCGTCACATTAACAAAGAGTGACACCATGTCGAAACTGGCTAAGATATCGGATCTCTTTAACTTTATTCTCTTTAGTTTCTGCAATGTGCACCCAATCCTTGATAAGACGAACGATTTCCAATTAGATATTGTAGTGTACTTGTCAAACGCTAAGACAAGGGTAGGAAAATTGATACCGCTAACAGTTGGTCTCAACGGTATTCACTCTTTATGCATCTTTGGTAAACCATAAATGGGAGGAGTTATTGAGGGTTCACAAGCCACCAACTAACGTAATTATGACAGAAATTCTTGTTTTGGGTTCACAAGGTGTAAGGCATATAAAGAGAAAAACATGCTAGGCGTTTATCTAGAAAGACGACGCGGTCTACGCCGAAATTAAGTTAAATATTGATGAGAAAGAAACAGCTGTGTAAATATTTTGAGTAACTCTTCAAACTTGGAATATTTATTAGTATCAATTTCAATAAAATTACATTTTAATTCCTATAACTGTTTAAAATGGAATTAACAAAGTTTGACAAAACAGGCGGTGATATAGAATCGTTTTTGTCTAGTGCTTAATGAATACAAAATAGAATAAAAATATAGATCAGATTTCGTGAAAATACTTTCACATTTTTTAAATAATTGAATGCAGATCGTCTTCAGTCTTTTTGCTGTGATTTCACACTGTATGCCGCCAAATATAATGAGACGTACATGACAGCATATTATTGAAATTACCTATCTAAATTATATATTTACAACATAATCCCTAACAAACACATAAAGATAGTTATTCTAAAATATATTTATAAAAATGGAATTTTACAATTTCTCTATAAAAATTGAATCCTAATATAATTTTGCTTATTGGAATCTACAATTAAAGTTTGACTGCATTTGTAAATATCTCTGTATATTTATGAAAAGGCCGTAAACCACATACAAACTGATTTATTTTCTTTTCTAATACGTTTGACTGCAAAAACAGCATAACTATCACATATGCTCTATTTTCCGAATGTCTTTAACGTTCTTGTACTTTTCTTACCTGTTAGGAATAATTGAAAAGTTGAGCATGCATTTTTTTAGATAAAAAGCGAAATTGTGCTAGGTAATCTCCAGTATCATTGCAATGAAAAGAACAACAAGCACTTCCAGAATTGCTTCCAGTTGAAGGGAGTTGTGGCGCAGTTGCAAATCATAGAGGTAATATTTGATTAAATATTTTGTGTTGTTTGTTTGATGAGATATGGGGTACAATCTGAAGTGATCTGAAAAAATCGAAAATATAGAATTTGTTTTTTCAATTTCAGATAATTGAAAAATTGGACGTTGTGAAAAAATGGTATTTAAGAAGCTAATAAGATTTAAAACCACAGGACTTTTATCCAATGAGCCATATTTCCCATTTAACAATTATTATAATGTACTGTATGCTATCTTCAAAATTTAGAATAAACCTTTCCTATTTGACCATTGTCCTAAGCTAGTTAATTTATCAATTAGTGATTACTACATGAGACAATTTATTCAAACTCATTAAAAAAATGCAGTTCTGAAATATGCTTATAAATACATAAACATGCATTTCATTTTTTTTTAATTATAATTTTAAATAGAGAAGTATATTTGGAAAACTTGAAACCCGTATAAAGCTTCTAAATTTCTCTGTAATTGGTTCTTAAGTTTCTTAAGAAGATTAGTTTTGAATTGTTGTTTCTATTTTTCTTGAAATTTATGTTCAACATTGTTTATAGGGGACTTTACTCCCGGTTGTGTTTTAATAAAACACTTTTTTATATAGAGAACTTTATAATTATTGTTTTAATTATATTTTTGTAAAACAAAAAATATCATACATTTTTGTATTCTTGATCTCTTAGGGAAAATGCAGTAAAATCAAGTACGTAATAATTACGGAAATTTCAAATACATTGCTACACATTTTTCCAATAATAAAAATTACAAAAAGCTGCTTTCTATTGCAATATACCATTCAAAAGTTGTTGACAGCCAATACGTGAATTTTGCGGGATTTCCACACGACCACTTTCGAAAGCCATTCCGATTGTCTGTGTTATATTTGAGGTTTTGTCGGTCTTACTTTACACTGCCATCTCGGCATGTCCCACAAGGGAATAGTGAAAGAGCGACACGTTTAAAGAGTTTGAAAGGCAAACAAACCGATCCTTGAAATTCACACTTGTCTATTTTTCAACTTCGAAGAGAAACGCTTTAAGGATTTTGGTTGAATATTGGCGAGTATTAGCGACAATGGTAACGATTACTTTTTTTAATATAAATAGATGAAGAACGTTTTTAGTTACTTTATAACAACTTTCTTACAGTGTGAATTGGAATTCTGGCATTAAATTTACATTAGCAAGTCTGAGTTTACCTTCCATGTCATTTTTTGGAATATAACATTAATATTTATACTAAAAATCGTAATTCGGAAAACAATTTAATCCAACACTCAATAGTAATATGGTTGTTCTCTGAATGATGTAATTTTTAACAGTGGTCTTTTATGAGATGTTTTATCGGACATATTCCACGGTCTTGGGTGTTTATCACACGACGTATCACCGCGCTGGTGGCTAGTGGTAAGAGTGACAGACTCGTAATCACAGCGATCCGAGTTCAAACCCCGGGTAGGCGCGAGTGTAGGTGAAAAGAGTACAAAAATCGGTCCTTCTCAGGACTAACCAGGAACACCTGAGGACGGGAGTAGATCAAAAACTCCCGAAATTTTGTGTGTAAACACCCAAGACAGTGGAAAAAGTCCGATAAAACATCTCATAGTAATATGACGTTTTATACTAGTTCGTTTTAAACAAGTAAACTGGACTATTACTAGCTTCTTTACATCATAACTCACGTTACACTTGACACCGTGGGTTATTTAGCTTGTTTACATTATAACCCACGATACCCTTAACACAGTGCATTATAATAAATAATCCACACTTGTCTTAACTCACTCCCGTGGCTTACAAATACTATAACTCACTCTCAATTAATTTGTCACTTTGAATTTTCACAACTGTCAATACATAATTTATGCTCTTTTGGTATTTATTGAGTTATTGGCAATATTAGTGATTAATATTAATCGGAAAAGCCAATATCAGAGCTTGAATATTTCATTTTTTGGTCCAAAGATCGTTATCCTATATATGAAATTTAAAACAAGATTTTGGTAAGTTATAGAGATTATTCATCACTAATGACCATATGTAGCAGCTTAAAAATTACTGAGGCATTTTGTGTTTACAAATGCGTATTTCGGTTTTCAACACCAAAATGAAACAGAAGTACGGCACAGAGATTTCGACTTTTTAATTTTCAAATCAGTTATGTTTCCATTAATCTTAAATTGTATCAGATTTAGAAAAAAAATTTACTTTATCACATGTTTAGGTATAATAAAAAGATCAGAAATTGCTAGGAAGAAGGCGAGTAGAATTGTTCAGCCTATCAATGATCTGAATAATTTAATGTCAGAATCGTGATGTTCTCTTTTATCAGAGTTAATATCTTCCATAAATAAATCTACACTTATCGCTGCCGGAGAATTCATTCTTCATAATAGAATCCAGCATCTAATTATGCAAATATAGGCTGCGCGATATAAATAATGTATAGGAATATAGGGAACACATAATATAGATTGGTATCACTTATGTCAGTTATTGTTAGAATCGGACAAATGTGTATAACCTGTTGCTAAGATTTCAGATCCTTTTTAAGATGACAGAATGAAAGCTGTCCCATGAAAATAATATGAAGTACATAATGCAGCACAATAGATAAACTTTGAAATTAGTGGTTGCTGAAATTTGATTATTCAAAGAATTCGTACAATATTCGCCATAAATAATAATCAGTTACACTTAAGCAAAATATAGCCAAGAATAATGGAAATAAATGTTGTCTGAATGTTAAAACCAAATTATATAAATAGAATATATTTTCTCCAATTTGGTTAAAGTTACAAAATAAAATAATAGTTATTTATGTATTAAAGGCATAATTAATAGATTATAGCACGCGACGTGAAATTTCCCGAGCGCTGTAATCGTGATTAGACACATGGTACATACAACGTTTTATTTCATTTTGCTTCTCAAAATGGACAAAATTCAAAGATTTAGTATACTGGCTGCAGGCTACTGCGTCATCGTCGCGCTGGTGCTGTGATTTTTTGGAGTGATATGGTTTATATGCAGATTTTTGGTATTGATATATTACATTGTTGGTGCTTGTTAAACTGCTTAGTAAATTTATAGGCCCTAGGGTCATAAAAGCAATTTTATGCCTGCTATCGGGCCGGTGAAGAAGCTTACGGTTCCAAAATGAAATAAATAATGTTTAGTTTGCTGTGGAATTAAAAAATATTTTTCAATATCAGCTTGTTATTACAGATTATTAATTGGCTACATTCACGGATATCTCAAAAAAAATTAGAAATTACATCTTGCGTAGCTTTCTAAGGTAAAATATTTTCTTTTAACGAGTTATTTAACTCGCTATTTTCAAGGTACGCAGTATTGTTGTTTTAGTATTTGAAAGTTTTCTTCTTGGAAACTATCGACTTTTTTCAATGTGTAAATAAGAATGTGTTTTTGAAATTCCCAAAGATATATTTCACGCCCTTCTGGTATATTATTGAAAATACAGCGTATCTGCTAAAAATGGGACAGCAAAAATTCTCTGTCGAATCGCTGATTAGGTTCTGTAACGAACACATTTATTTGGGTTACGGCTTTAACGAACTCATCGAGCAAAATGTGATTTATCTACTGTTAATGTGGCTGTTATTTGGAGAAGCACTTAAACCGCGGTAAGCGAAATAGCGGAAACATTAAACATATTTGTTTCGGCCGTTACACTTCCTGTACAGCTATATGAATGGTCGTTCTGTTTTTAGCCGAAATACTTCCAATAGATCTTTTATTCCTCGACAACTACTGTGCGAAATGGTAAAAATGGTTAGGAATATTGGCAGTTAACAGTAGAATTTACAGTCAATGATAATGGCATTAAATCTGAAAAATAGACTTTTAGACTTCAATATACAGGGCGTTTTCAAAATAAAATGTTAAGGACTACTGCAGTTCAACACGATAACAAAAGACGAGAAAGCTGTGTGCTTGCAGAGTTTCATACTTTTTTCCTGGCGAATAAGTGGGTAGTATACGATTTAGATAAAAGGTCATAATCATGTCATTATCCTTATTGTTGCCGTTACAACCCAGGCCGGGTTATCGTCTGTTCTACAATAATGATGTTACTTATAATACAATTAGTACAGCGAATATTATCGAACATTTTTTGCAAGACGGGCGATTAGCAGAAAAACATTAATTGGAAATATTCAGTGGACGTTAGATATTTCATAAAATATTGCTTTGCGTATTGCTTGCTCCAGAAATGCAGATCTTATAACGTTCTAAACCACCAATTTATCTGAAATTTTGCACTTGTTCAAACTATTGCTGTAATTGCACTAGTGCAAAATTATCACCCGAATTCAATTACCTCCATAGAAACTAAGATCAATACAAATATAAAATATACGGTACCCCCCCATCCAAGAAAAGCGCCCTTCCGTGCTTTCCAAGAATACTTCGACACTCAGCATCACTCCGTTTCGCTAATACAATGAAATGTTAGAAACAAGTTATTTATAAAAAAAAAAACCAAAAAAAATTTTTTTGCAGATGACCATACCTCAAAAGTTGATGTTGCCTTCATTTTCGGAGGATCTATCGTATGAAAACGATCCAAGACTTCAGATAGGTTCCTGGCGACCGGAATCGTGTACACATACGAACATACATACCCCGCACAGCACATTTAAGCACCCCCCAATATGAGGGAGGGATCTAGTGGGTTGGTGTCTTCACCAAAAGATCCGCACAGCCGGGATGGAGATTTGGTATAGGGGGTTCATTAGTCGGTTGGCCCGAATTTTAGAGATATTTCACTCAGAGTGGTTTTCGATATGAGGGAATGTCAATACTTCGTACACTTCGTGTAGAAGTAATATTAGAAAATGCTAAGCCTAGCATTGCAAGACGAACTCCTAGAGAGGATTTTAAAGTTTTACTCAAAATGTTATTTTTAACTTATCCGCCCTTTTGTCCTTGTTCCTTATGACATGGGAAGGTGGTTCTTCAGAATTCCTACTCTACGTTTTCATCTTCTATCCGAATCTGAGGTCAACATTTAAAAATTTCGAACAGTGAGCCCACAATTCATTCAGATCATCCATCATTATCATGCCTCAGCCGTTTGCATCCACTCTTGGCTATAGGCCATCTCTAACTTTCTCCATTGAACTCTGTCTTGAGCGATGTTGATCCAGGTTCCCGCTATTCTTTTTATATCATCGCTCCATCTAGTTGGTGGTCTGCTCCTGTTCCTTTTGTCTGCTCTGGATCTCCATTTTATAACCCTTTTGGTCTATCTCTTATTGGTCATTCGAGCTACATGGCCCGCCCATCTCCATTTAGCTTGAGTGACACGTTAAATTACGTCGGTTACTTTTGTTCTTTGTCTTATTGCCGTGTTTATTATTATATTGCACCTTGTAATTCTCACCCTTTGTGTCACTCTCAATTTGTTTACCAATCATTTTATCAGCGTCAGCGTTTCGGCACCGTATGTCATCACTGGCATAATACATTGTTTGCAGAACTTCCACTTTTTAACATATTGGCAGATCCCCTTTAAAGATATCTCGCATTTTTCCGAATGCGGCCATTCCAAGCTTATGCGACGATGAATTTCGCAGTTTGGTTATCTCTACCAATTCGTATTTCATGCCCTAAATACTTGGAACTGTAAACATGCTCTACTTTGTTTTCATCAATCGTATGCAACATACCGTATGAATGATACCTTTAATTAAAATAATATCTAGATATCTAATGTATATCACGTGATATAACAGTTGTATGTTTTAACTGGTGGTGTTGTAAAAGGGCAACCACAGGGTCGTCTATATCAAGTAGTAAAAAATATCTTGAATTGATAATCTACGATAAATAGTCACGTTAAGGGTTAAATTTCCATTAATCGTGAAGAATAATAATTGATGATTTGATACGTAGTAGCAATATTGTATTCTCTACAATCAAATTTGACTATAAGTCACAAATATTTATTATTCAAATATAAAATTCAAGATTATTCGATTCCATTTAATGTGGTATTTTACTACGAAGCCAGTAAAAAAGTGAAAGTGAGTGTTGTGGTATGCTGTTGAACTGTATATCCACATAATAGAGGTTTCAAAGAGCTACAACGAGCTTTGTTTTGGTCGGGAACATCCCAGGGAGGTGTTTGCTGATTAGAATTTATCCAGTTAGGAGCTGGGATAACACATTCAGGTACAAGACAGGCAATCAGAAGGTTAGTTGCCATTTCTTATGAGATATTAAGAAGTTATATAGCAAGTTTTGTAATGCAAATAATTGAAATAATTGTAAATATATTAAGAAGAACTAATTTTCTAAATTTAATAGTAATTCGAGTACTCGTCGTTTTTCGATCATTATAATTTGAAATGTACATTTTGGTATTAGGTTATTTTTTTGGAATATTCATTTAGATAAAGTTTGGATATTTAACATTTGATTACACTATTTTTGACAATATCAATTTACTTTTGTAATGTCAGATCAAATTTCGATGTGCTACTAACAAACTGAAAGTATGAATTTAATTTTGTGAAGTACCTGAAGCGTGTATCTGATTCACAAAGTCAAATAATTATTATATTTTAAAAGTAATTCAGTCTTTAACTACAAAATAAAGTTGTTAGTTGAAAATGTACTCATTGAGCTGGGAGTCAGGAATCCCATTGCTTGTAAACTGACTAGCCGATGCTTTAAAAAACTATAATCACATGACATATATCTAAATGTCAAATTGATTTATGAGATACGTCAAATCATATTTATTGTATTAAGAAGTAAGGGAAGTACATAATTGAGCTATACCTGATAGGTACTGCTTCTTTTTAATAGTTAGTAAAAAAGTATATTTAATTTGTTATTAATTGTAATAACACCGTAAGAGAGTGATATATTACAAATTTGGCACTTCAAGTGGGCCAGATATATAACAAGGCTATTGCTGTTATTACACAATGTCCATAAGGTTATTTGTAACTAGATGGTCATGAATTTGGTTTTTTGAAAATTAACATTTAGATTGGTTTTTGCTGTTGCTAATTTAACCGATGCTATTGTGATCTGATTATCTCCGGAAGCTCTTTGTCTTTCATTTGTTAGACAGCGTTTCTCGCCTCCTCAGTTGTTAGGTTTGATAAATCTTCTGAACCCTCGTTAATTAGTTTTTCTTTTGGCTGTGGTACGTAGTTATTTGTTGCTTTTTGACGGTTTCTGTGCAATTCTTTATAAAATTCTACCGTTATCTCTATTAGTCCTTTTCTATTATTTGTTTAATTTCCATTAGCATCTCTTAGTTTGAAAATTCGGTCAACTTTTTTCGAAGTGCTTCATGTTTTTATTCTCTTCAATTGTTTGTTGAATTGTTGTGCGTCTCTTCATTGGGACTTGCTTTGTTATCATATATCGTTGTTGTGCTGTTATTAGTGCTTCTGTGATTGTGTCGTTAAGGATTTTGACGTCAGTTGCGTGATCATAGTTTAGAGCCAGGGTCACGGATTCCGAAAATTCTGCAGTGTTTTCCGATGTGTTCCATTTTATTGTTGCCCTTCTACAGATCATTCTCTTTTCCTTCTTTTTAGGTTTATTTTAATTGTTGCTCTTACTGCTCGGTAGTCACTTCCTACGCACATTTTATATCGTACATTAGCGTATGTAATAATCCGTTTCCGTCTCTGTGATGTTGTGAAGAAATCTATTTCATTTTTGGTTTGACCATCTGGGCTGACTCAAGTCCATCTTCTGTATGTTTTCTTTTTAAAAAAGCTGTTCATTATGCACAAATGATGGTGGTGTAAAAAATTTAACAGTGTTTGCCCTCTTTCATTTCTACCATCCAGCCCACTTCCCTAATACTGTTTTTGATTCATCAATCGAGGTTCCGACTTTCGCGTTAAAGTAAAAAAGTGTAATAGCAGTTGGTTTCTGTTAGTGCCGTTTCGACATTTTCATAGAAATTGTCGAATTTTTTATCGTCGTAACTTGTTGTGGGAGTTTAGGCTTGCATTTATGTTGATTTTTTAACGATTATTTAATGAAAGTATTACAGACGCTACCCTATTTGATTTCTTTATAGTCACTATATTCTGTGAGTGTTTCTATTACTGAAGAAACCATTGTAGTTACCATTGTGATATAATATGTGACCCGACTTCAGAGTAAGAAGTTGTTCGCCACGTCTTCTGACTTCACATAGTCCAGCTCAGTTTATAACTCTTAATTCTTCTTCTATTTCAAGGAGTTTGTCTTGTGAGGATAATGTTCTTACGGTGTACGTTATGATTTTTAGTGTTATGGTATTTGTCTCATTCTGTGAAGATATCTATTAGTCACTTTTCTGGACTAAATAGGACAGGATAATGGTCCGGACATGATTTCTCTGAAAAGAGGGGAGTCAATAAAATCAGGGCTCACGAGGACAGGGGTTGCTAGGTCCCTGACTTAGATCCAAATATTCTGCTGGGATCGTAGAGGAGTACAGTATCTACTCGTTACCCGTTTATTCAGATACGACACACTATTGGGTGTTTGAGAATATAAGGCAATATTTACTATAAGTACCTATTACATCTTGTTGTAATTATGGTGTGCACCAACTAAGTATTGGCAGAAGATAATTATTTCTACGGGGTATGATAAAAATACGTTTAGTGGAATTAGACTATCTAGCAAAATAATAAGTAACAATTTGATCGGTTGTACCACTCTGTTTTAAATACACTGTTTGTGAACCTACGTTTTGCAGTATCCCGACAGATAAATATGCACTCGAAGTTTTACTTATGTATATGACAAGGCTTGGAATATCTATGAAATCGTTTAATGAATTTTAGAAGTAGTTTCCATGTCAGATATGCTTTTAAATCTGTAATTGCCCTATTGAATGTAGATAAGCAAAATATTCTGTTCAAATTAATGTTGCCTTTAGATTTTTTTATATTGCTAATAGTTCTGTTTTGTTTTTATTCAAAATTAGTTTATCGTAAACCATCGTATGCTACAAATTTATTATTTTTCGAATTTATCAAGACTAAAGCATGGCCATTTTAGTAATAGTGCTATATAAAAACAACCAGTAGAAATAGTTAATTTATATATTAATTCAAAGTAGTTGACATTTTCATAAACTCTGCTACAAAACGGCATAAAATTCATATATCTGATAAAATATATACAGCGGTTGGATAAGCAAAGGCCTTTCATTAATTGCAACATTGCGTATACATCTCTCGCTTCCATATAAGTACTGAAAGGAGCAAAAATAGCTAATAGAGTGCAGCTACTTTTTAGGGTAGTTGCCATTAACAGCTTGAAAGTAATTAGGACTGGCTACATGCCCAAAAACGCTTTTCGTCTATTGGAATTTTATTAGATCTCCGTGTCATATAAAGGGTAGGTAAAAGTAAATAAACTTAGTTAAGAACTCACAAATATAATTCTTCATAAAAGATGAAAATATACAATAGTTTTATTTACTACTGATATTACCTATTATGATGTCGCAGCATACCTTTGTTCAGTGGTATGAAATTTTTGCTGTACCCCACATTTGCATCAATATATTGAGTATTAGTATAAGTATGTGTTGCGGGGAAACTGATTTCAAGCAATTACGCCTTCATATGCCCTTTTTGCCAACCCCGTAGACAAGGTCTAGGCATGCAGAGTACTAGGTACACTTCTGTGCAATAAAATTAAGCACACACGGCTTTGTTACATTTATTAATAGTGGCTTTTTTTCGGAAGGTCTTAGTTTTGGTCTTTTAATAAAGGTGTTATTTTCAAGTTATGGTGTTTTATCATTTATTGAAATTGCTACTAGACAACTAAAATAGACCAGAATTATACAAACTAGAATATTGTGAAAAATAGTCGTAAGGCGTGTGCTTAATTTTATTGCACAGAAGTGTACCTTAGTCCTACTTAGAATTTTGCCGAGATTAAGGAGTTCCAACCCTAGCAAGGAATTTTTAAAAATTCCTTGCATCGTGGTGACGAGATTTAAAATGTAAAACTTGGCATGCTTATTTTTCGGTTCCTTATCGATAAATATATAAAATTTCATCTACGATAGATATCTTTATAGTAAATGCATTTTTTGTAGCCATCCGGTATTATTGCTATTACAAGTTCAATTATTTGTATGCACATACTTAGATTAGATTAGATTAGATTTAGATCCCACGACTGCCTTTTGCTGGCATGAGCACGTCAGCCCTTTGGGCTTTTTGTACTGTCGGGAGTTTTCAAGTTAGCAGTTACGATTTGTTACAATAAACAGAATAAACAGAATGCGCATTTGGATAGCCAGGGATGCTCATTTCCCACAAAGGCCGTATGATTTCGGTCTTCTACGGGGGCGGCAACCGCAGTTGCATATCACACTGACATGAGTTGTAGCTCATTGGTCTACCTAGCATTCGGCTAATAGGCACTAGATGCGTTAAGCATCCATGTTGCAGGATTTTACAGGTACTATCGGGAGCAATTGAATATAAAACATATGCAGATTGCATGTCTGTTTAGACAATATTCTAGTTATAATATGAATAGCGTTTTTAAATAACAAGTGGATACCTGAACTAAAACAGAATTTAACCAGTTCAAAATGCTAGAACTAACATTGACAGCAAAACTCCTAGATAGCATTTAAAATGTCTGCCGTTGACTTTCAGTTGCTCCCGATAGTACATCATCGTCGGTGCACCTGAAGATTATTCCTGAGTGAGGTACTTTCGTAGACACTACGTGGGAACGCCGCGGAGAACCGCAAAACCCCCTGTAAATATTATGATAATGAACACGTACTGCTAAACGTCGTAACGTTGGCTTATTCTTGTTTGCATATGTGATTATGAAATTTGGCTGGTTTTGTGATTGCAAACGAGTGTGTGTGACCACATGCCACATGAAAGGGCCGCTTGCCTCGCTCTCACTCACCGTTATGTCTCTGGCTTAAACCCTTAGACGGAAGGCGTGTTACGAAACTTTTGATAAGTTGCCAGCCTGTAAACTTATGCATGAGGATGGATCTACATCTAGAAAATAATAATTAGCCCCGAATCCTGAATATGTGCCTACAAAAAAAAATTACTGGGGGCAAGATTATACACATTTAGAGATGTTGAAATTATGTATAATGCGCAATTAAATTGTCAAGTTTACGTACACTTAGTAGAGAGTAGAAAGAGCTCCTAGTCAGAACCAGTGCCGCACTTTGCCTTTCTTTCTGTCTGATAATACCTGTGGTATTATTCTTTCACCAACCATGCTATTTGTTTGGGTATTTCGCCATACTACAAAATGAAAAATATTAAAACATGAACTTTTCGGAAGACAAATCTACTTCCGTTATCAACATTAACTAATTAAATTAAAAATCAAGAAGAGATTATTATTCTTTCAGATAAACAGGTTTTAAAAGAATTTTGTAATTAGTTACAACAGAGAAATATTAAAGAAAATGCATTAAATGTATTTCAACAGAAACTTTATAACCAAATGTGTCATGAGTAGAAAAATTGTAAACAATACATAACCATTTTATTTAAAAGATTAATAAGTACATAGTATAAAAATAACAGACAATTAATATAATTAACATAGATGCAATATGCTATTATTTATTAAATATTAACAAGAATAACCTTCACAAAAGGTTTGCTCATGTTGTGTGAGTGAGGTTCATTATGTTTGTCGTGGGCGTTACGTTCGTCAAATTCGTTACGTTAGACGTGCTCGATACGTTTATTGCGTTCACTACGTCCATTGTGCTCACTACGTTCGTCGTGTTTGCTACATCTGTTGTGTTCGCTACGTTCGTCGTGTTCGCTGCAGGCCAGTTAGTTTGATCTAAAATATCACCGATATGGTGTTTTCCAAGTACCGTTATGAAGTTAGCTAGTGCTGAAACTGGAGAATCTAGCCGTTTTGGTTCTGCGATTGCCGTAACACATAACTCATAGTTTCCATCCTGGTAAAAATTTTCATATACTTTTTCTTTCACAAGAGTTATATTTGAAATGCATGGGAGGTAAAACTCCAAGAAAGTTTGGGATGCTTTGACGTTGCACGGAGGCTTTCCAGCGCATTCTATTTTCGAATAAACACAAGCGGTCTTGGTAGTGCTGTCGCAAGGCGAAGTAAACGATGTAGGAGTAACGCACATAATTGTACCATTCCTCAGGCATAGTGAATTGGTGTTGGGTACGCACAGCTTGTCGGCAGCATCTCCTCGACACTCCACGACGCTGTTGCCTTGCACAGAGAACTTGGGCGGCACTTTCTCAGGGCTTTGATTGTAGTGGTGAACTGTATAAAGGTTGGTTTGGTCGTCTCTGTAATAGTAATCGTCGTTCTTGTTACTATCACTGCTGGATGAGTAATGATGATGATGGTAGTAGTGGTTGTGGCTGCTTCCACCGGAACTACTTAGTCGTCCTACTAAATAACCCCCCAGAAAGGAGGAACCATGGTTGTCTATGGACGAACTGCTGCTATAAGTGTGAACTGGTTGATACACTGGTACAGGATGATACACATAGTGAACAGTTGATGCGGGTGGAGTATATTGTAGCTGTTTGGGTGGGTGGTATACAACCCTTCCACTCGAATAAACAACATTTTGGGACTGGTAGGGTTTGTACGTTTGAGGCTTGATGTATGATGTGTGCCCACTTCCATAGCTTTCGAAGCCAATGGGACCGTTTGTTTTGTGGCTGTTACCTGTCGAGTGCCCATACCCTCCATGATTTGTCGAATGGCTGGTTCCATATTTATTACTAGATCCGTAACTGGAATGACTGGACCCATAGCTGGAATGACTAGACCCATAACTGGAGTGACTTGACCCATATGAATGAGATCCCCCAGAACTAGTTCGTCTTCCTCCACCGGTACGGCCGCCACCTCCACCTCTTCGGCTTTCACTTTGCAGTACGAGTACAACTAGTATGATTAAAAGGTAGCCTTTAAGGCCGGTTGTTAAAGCCATTGCTCCTGCTTTCAGCAAAGACGAGGCTGCACTGATGCAAATTATCCGTCTGCACTCTTATAAAGCGAATTGAGTAATGTATCTTGGGGTCATGACTCTATTAAGATAATGGGAATTCCTGCGTAGAGTTCCACTTCGGGCCATATCAATGACGCACATTGACTAAGAACTTGTTTTGGTGCAGTGGGTTACTTGGAACGTTCTATCGCTTTGCGGAAGCGTCTTTGGTTGGGTATTTATCGGAAGTAGTTGATGAGTTATCAGTTTCGTAGTAAATAAAGCGTGTTTTCCTTTTGCGTACAGAAAAACTGATCCGAATGATTAGGAGGCAAATAATGTATACGTATTTATAAAAAATTATATTTTTCAGTAGATCGACTGATTCCAAATTCAGATATTTATTACATAATAGGCAAAACTGTGTATATTTACGAATCTATTTTTAGATTTACATTTGGTGATGCAATTAAATAGATTCTTAAGAAGTTCTGCGCATTCCACTAATTAAGATGTATCATACGAGTTTTACAGGCATACATGAATTTCATAGTTTATGAATATATATATTTATATGTTAGCGATTTAAATGATTTGAAATCAATCAGGCAACAAACAAGCAATGCGATTTACGATATCATTTTTCTACAAATTTATATAGCCGCTAAAGCGTAAATAAATTCGGAGGAATGTTAAAAACACACAAGGATAAAATCATTTAATGGTATTAGATCACTAATTTTTTGTTTTAAATTTAATAAAGTAAATGCCTGTTACTTGAAGTATTCTCCTGGACAGGATATGGATCATGGAGGATGTTATGAGATCTTAACACAATTAATCAGGACGATGATGGTCGAATATGGCTCCGCATTCACCCATTTGATGTACTATTGCTACCAAAAAAACCTAGGACAAGTTCTAAATCTAGAAGTCATGCATTTTTGAATTTTAGTTGATTAAATGACTTTAACTGTCATGTGTAATATGACATATCAAAAAACTACAATACAAAACAATTGTAAAACTAGGGAAATGTGCAGTTTGACTAATAGTTATACCGTTTTCTAAGAAAGAAATAATTATAGCTTTTGAAACTGAACTCATTCTAGGCATTATTGCAGTGACGTTTGGAAATAATTTAAGATTTGTTCACATCTCAGTTGGCAGTTAAAAATTCAGATTCACAAAGCTAAAAAAATCTTGTTCTTGTGTTTTTTTGTAGTAATGGTATATTTGACTGCGTTTTGTGGAGAGAATTAAAACTTACTTTCCACCCATAAAAATGTAGAAGTCTTATTCTAAATTCTAAATCAGCCGGAAATTTTTCATTGAGTGGAAAAGTCAATGACTGGATGTGCCCAGCATTTAGTAGACATAGCTGGACAACTTTTGTCTAACTACCATAGTACCAATTATCGTTTTAGATAATTTAATTTACTAAAACATCATATAAGATTCATATTACTAAATAAATATAGTGAGATGGTATTAGGCCCACAACTTGGCTCTGTATGCAGTGCAGGATAATTGACCGATTAAATAAGCACACAGTTGGGATGTTTTATGCAATTGCAATGTTAAACTAAAGTAAAATATTAAATGCATTGACAATGAGATGCGAGAGACAGTAAGGTAGTCGAGAAAGGAACGCAAAGGCAAAGCTTGTTTTCACAGGGTTTGACTTTTAAATAAATTAAAATAATAAAAGAGTAGGTTTGTGCATAATGTAAAGCCAGACCGAAGGAAATTAATAGACACACAAAGGTTTGTTATGTGCATTTTAAAACGAGCGTAGTTTTCAATAAAGCCAAACATAGTGAAAATTGTGAGGAATCTGAAAGGTGAATTACGCGAGATGAAAGATAACAGAACATTGCAAAGAGCAATTCGAGAAGCATGCAACAGGAAAGGAAGCAAACGAAGGAAAATGGTGGAACTCTAATATGCCAGTGCGTTAATAATTAATAAGAATAAGGCAAAACAGAGCAGTGACCAAATAATAAAAAAACTTTCGTGTGTGTAACGCAATAGGACAATTTTAGTTATAAGAAAAAGACAATAATCTAGATTTTAAGAAAAATGTTAATTGTAATTTATGTACTCAAATTTATTTCCTTTTATGTCCATTAATTGTCAAACCTAATTTCCATTAACATAAGCATAAGCAACTTGATGCTATTTTGTTAAACAAAGGAGAACAAATTAATTAAAATTATTATAAGTTTGTCAGATTTGTGCTATACATTTAAATACATTTTTATAGTAATAAACAAGCATTTTACCAGTTAAAAAGTATTGCCTTTTATTGTGCCCACGTCAGCGTTTATGTGGTAGCGTTGGTGAAAGTTTCCGCAACACAAAAATTGATAATTCTCCGATCCTATCTACGAGGACATCGGGAGCCAACACTTCAAAATTTCGAGGCCCATCTACGAGCAAATAAGGCAGTGGAAACCAGAGGACAGCAGCCCAGGGCATAGAACGAGTCTGCAAGAACGTCTCAACCACCTTCTCCAGCCAGACGAGCATCTCCAGCAGGAAACCCGGGCAGCATTGCCGCAAGCAGCTCCGAAGCCAGCAAACGAGGTAGGATTATGCCTGCGATTTAAGTGTTAAAGTTTGGGGAAAAGCAGCAAAATACGAGATCAAACCTTGTCGAAGAGAATTGGCTCGTTTCCAAGGCTCCAGCTACGATGTAATTTGCGTAATAAGCAAGGCGTCATCAAATTTTGCAAATTTAGCGAGAATCCCAAGCGACCAGAAACAAGTGCACGTTTTGGCGTATATCCTACGTCAATACTAAAACAAAACAGTGTTAATTGTTGCCAAGCTCGAAAATTTGCATATTTACCTGATGTTTTCTTATATTTTCACGAGTTTAAACGTTCAAAGAATCGCTGTTGCACTGGAAGATTTGGACTAACGTCGCGTATTTGAACTACTGATTTAGAATTGCTGGCTATAGTAAAATTCACATCATTTTAAAAATATAGTCAACTTTGGAACCTAACCTGAGAAAGAACTTATGTTTTCGCATTGAGCTAGCGTAATAAATAATTGCAATTGAATAAAATAGAAAGAGGGGCATGCAACCATTTATTTGAGTAATTGAGGGTTACATTTCAATTTTAACCAGCCTAAATTTACTCACAGATAAAAATTGGAGGAGAGTATAAAATTTAACTTATTAAATATCATTCAAAATAACAATCCAGGTAAGGGCTTTCATCGTAAATTAGGCACCGCAACCTGAGGCTTATTACAATCACCATTATAATAGATGTATTAAAACGAAGCGTCTGTGAACACGTCTACCACATGGACTTCTTTCATTTAGAGCCAGTGTGATCGAGAGATTAAGGAACCCGGCTGAGTATTTACCAATGCTAACCTTGTGCAGCACAAATTCCATCGACAACAACCGATCGTGAGATATACAAACCCTAAACTACTACAACGCGTTTCGCTGTATGGGATGATGGTTGGTTATTACCAGCGATATATTATCGCTCGAAATAAAAGTAAATTCGTATGTGATTATTATTTATTCAAGGAATTTGATTTAAGCTACATAATAATATTCAAAATTCTAATTACAAACTATTTATTAAAACTCAATATATTATTGTTATAACAAATATTATTTTAGTGAACTTAAAATTATATAAAAGGCGTTTCTTATTATTAAAACTTAATGACCATTGAATTTAGTATTTGCAATATTTGCTCCAAGATACGCTTCTGGGGTTTCCGGGACGTCCAGCTTGCATGCGACGTGCACCTCGTGGTAGACCAGCCGCTGCTTTCTTCTAGAAATGGATGCTGGTTAAACCATAATATTTTGCTTTTGTCGTGATTCTTGTGGCAACATTGTTACGGCGTATTTTTTGCTAAATCAACTAGAGTATGTATCTAACTTTAAGGAAAATCTATTAACTTGATTTTTAAACTAGGTGCCGTTGTGATATTATTATTTAATTCATGCAAGTGCTTACAAAAAGCTCCACCTCGTCCTGATATGCATTCACACATCTTGATGTTTACAATTGTTTGTACAATCTTCATTATTTTTATATGACTGGACATGAAATTTATTGTCGCCGAATTTCTCTACAACCAGATTTTTGCAGCTCCTACAAATTTCATCTACAGGAGATCATTTCTTGTGTCACGACTGTTAGCATAATTTACGAGTCTTAATTTGTCATAATTCTCGAGAATTATTTAAATCAAGTCCAACAAAGCACACATATTAGAGGCCTTGCGCTGTATCGGTATAAGTTTTGTATATCTGACAATCGGTTGTTATCGGGTGGAATATGCGCTGCACAGGGTTAGCGTTGGTAAATACACAACCTGGCTACGGTGTTGAAGGTAAGAGGTTCAATTCTCACACCTGGAAACTGGAGATGGCCCACACAGTAACTTTAAAAATTGAGTTTCGAAACCACGGTTGTGGAAGTAGTAAGGTAGTCGTCGAAGGTGTGATGCTACCCACATCACTCAGTACTCAGCCCAATTCCTACATGGAATATAGAGCCCCAAACTTTACTTTTTATTTTTTTTAGCTGCAGTATCTAAGTTTCACTTGCCAATCGCCAGGCTTCGAAATATGTATGAGATCGTCTAATAAATTATAGAGCAAAGTTCAGATACACTTCTAAATCTGAAATGATCCTATAGAAGGTTGGTTCGTAGAAGATTCTGCTCAAAGTGATGTTGGCTCTACATTCATCATTCATCATATTGTAATTATCCTAACTAAGCATAAAATAAGTCTAAAACAATAATCTTCTTTTTTAAATTCCAGATTAGTTTTGAATATACTCTCGTAGGCTAGAATTTCATAATTTTTCGAATTTATAAAGATCAAAATATAGAGAGTGCAGTAATACTATATAAAAACACCTAGTAGAAAGAGTTAACTTATCTATTAATCCGAAGAAATCTTTATGAACTCTGCTATAAAACGGCATAAGAAGTCATATCTCTGATAAAATAAATATACAACGGTTGGATAAGAAAAGCGCTATCATTAATTACAATATTGGGTATACGTCTCCCGTCCCATAGAAGTACTAAAACGAGCAAAAAAGCTAATAGAGTGCAGTTCCTTTTTAGGGTGGTTGCCCTTAATGGCACGAAAGTAATTAGCACTGGCTAGATGCCCAAAAACGTTTTTCGCCTATTGGAGTTTTATTAAATCGCTGTACATCATACGGAAATTAGCTAAAGATAAATGCATTTCGTTGAAACCTGACAAATATGATTTTTATGAATGATAAAAATATAAATATTTTTATTACTACTCAAATTTCTTTTCGCCAATTATTATTATGATGTCGTATATCTACATTTGTGTAATGGATTTTTTATTAGTATGTTGTTTAAAATTGGTAGAAATATTTTTCCCTGTACACTAAAATACTTTGTCTGTGAATATAAGGAGATTAATATTCTCTGAATAATATGTATTTTAGTATTTTATGTAATCAAATGGTATGTAGGTATTTTTAAATGCACCGATTTGGAAATGAAAAGATTTATGTCTAAGGTACTAGCCTATTGCTTCTCGAACAGAAAAGACACTTTGATTATATCGGGTGGCTAGAAAAAATTGTTTGACAGGTAATAGGTTCTGAGATAGTGACAGATATTAAATATTAACCTTGCATTTAGTCCAGTTACTGACAAAATAGTGAAAATCAAGTTTTTGAAAGAAAAACATTTATTAATTAAAACAGATGATCAGTTGAAAGCTAAAATGGATTACAAAAAATATGCTCGATTAGCCCGCCATTTTGAAGACTGTCAGTCTTTAATCTGGACGTAAACTGCAGAATACCCTTTCTAATTAAGAATTTACTAAATCTTATAAATATTCACCCTCCAAACAAGATGCACTTTTGTACCCACCCGGTATAATTATTATTACACTTTCGATTATTTGTATGCGCATACTTAACGAGTTTTTACAATAATTCTAAATCTAATTTTAAAACTTACCAGCTCATGAACAGATGCAGGAGAATGTGGTGGAAAAATAATGCAATAAAATAACTTAAAAGTTAGAGGTCACTAAAACTTAGAGCGCCAGGTTTTATGACTTATCGTGATACACCCCGTAGAACCATATGGGGCAGTCAAGATGTGATCTAAGATAAGCTAAAAAGGGCTGTGGGTACTCAAGAAAAAACAACGGGTAGTTGCCGAATATAAAACATGTATATATTTAAATGACGCGTCTTAATACGCCGAAAAGTATATTAAACATCCCCCGTACGAGAACCCGTTTACATACTCAACCGAAAATTATATAGATTAACAAGACAACATTAGCAATGGAAACCTTAAATCAACACTCACCGAAAATTAAAATTAGGCGACTCGACATGAGAACTCCAAGTGAATCAAAATTCGAATTAACGGTGCAGTTACAAATGTATTACATTAATAACACCCAAATGAATCCAGAATTCAGATAAATAATTTCTGTATATTTAAATATTATCAGGGGGAATACTCGTATAATGAGTAGTACGCTTATTATCGACGATTTTTTTATCAATATTATGACTTATATCCCTAAACCCTACAAATTTTCTTGCATTGGGATTATAACAAAAGAAGAAGAAGAAGAAGAAAGATATTCATAATAGATGTAGATATATATAATGTACGAGCACTGACATCGCCTAATGTGGGATAGAATCACAAACTTGTACAAAGCAAAATTGATCAAACAAAGACGTCAAATGAAGTGAAACAACCACCCAAGTACATAAAGAAGATAAACATGGAAACCTTGGAGGATGAAACAATGCGATGGCTATATACCCAGCGCATAGGAGAAAAGCTCGAACAGAATAAGATGAACGAAGAAGTTAGTCTAAAAGGTAGCTGGAAGAAGATTAAATGAAGTATACTACAAGCTGTTGAGGAAAGTGTAGGAAATAGACAAATAAACATAAATGAAAATAAAAAAACAAAACCATAGTTTACAGAAGAAATTAAGGAACTAGCATACGAAAAGCGGAAAGCATACCTACAATATCGCAGCAATCCAACACCTGTAACCTATGAACAATATAAGACAGAGAGAAACCGAGTGAACGGTAAAATTAGAAACTTAAAGAGGGAATACTGGTCCTGATTTACCAAGTGTATGGAACATGACTTGTATGGCAGTCAACGTAAAATATGGAAAATGTTAAAAGCTAGAAAAATGCCAATAAATGAATATAACACACTATCAAAAATAGATAAAAACAATGGATAACATACATAAACCTGCTATATAATGATCAAGAAAACGACATCATAGACACAGAATGTTACGAAGCTACGATAGAGCAAGTTGAAATACATAAGGAAGTGGTGGAAGAGCACATAAAGAAATTAAAAAATAGGAAAGCGCCAGGACCAGACCAGATAACCAACGAGCTAATCAAATATGGTGGAGAAGCGCTTATCGAAAGCATGACGAAACTCTTCAACAAGATCCTAAACAAACAGCAAATACCAGATAAATGGAAAGAGAGTATTACTATACCTATATATAAAAAAGGGAACAGAAAAGACCCATTAAATTACCGCACGATCACTCTACTTAACACAACACTTAAGCTACTGACAAGAATAATTGCGAATGAAATAACTAAAAGATACCACATGAGTGAAGAACAGCAGGGCTTTAGAAGAAATAGGTCAACAACTGACGCAATATCTATATAAATAAAAATCAATTGCCGCATGTATGTTACATCATCACTGGAGAACGGCTAGACCGATTTGGCTCATTCTTTTTTTGTTGTGTTCGTAATTGTCAGGATAAGGTTTGTATGAAATTTTGGGAAAATCTACCGGAAAAGTCAGAAAATTCGGAAAATCAAAAAGATGATTTTGTATGGTATTTTTGTTTGGGATTTCGTATGTTTTCGTTTCTGAATGGCTTTTCGAAGAGAAAAATGGGAAAATCGGAGTGAAAAACTCGAAAAATTCGGAAAATTAGCAAAAATTGATTTTGGAATGGAATGGAAAAGTCATGTTTCAAAACATACAAGCATAGGTTCACGTAATATTATGCCCGGGCAACGTCGGGTAGGTCACAGCTGTGATGTATACAAGAAATAAGGAAGGATATTTCGAAATGCAACCCCTAAAGCGGTAAAATAAGGGTTCCTGAAGCCATTACAAAACTGAGTGGTGTAATGACCTTCATTACCTGACTAAAATAGTGTCAAATGAGTGACGTAATAAGTTACTTATCCCCCTGGAGTAGATAAAAGATATAACTTTTTTCGTTAATCGCTTGCCAGATGAGCTACTTTTTATAAAACATTACTTTTGGTATAACTTTATGGCCATATTTGACACATTTTGAATTGTGAGGCATGATCTTCTTCTAAACGCTTCGGCAGCCTGACTTTAGTTGCTCTTCATTCTTATAGTATTTCAGCGCTGATAGGTTTGAGTAAGCTTTGATTCCCAATATCTTACATTTAATATACGACACAGTAGAAACCAGAAGCCAAAGTTTGTAGATAGAATGAGTTTCAACAGATTTCTTACCTTGATCGTATTTCTTGGAGTACAGTCAGACCTCGGACCACCAGCCCATTTTTGAAATTAGCTATTACAATTCTCATAGCTTGATATAATCCTACAAACAGAAGTTCTTCTAATTCCTTCGCCAATAAAAATGTCTATCATTAACCTGTGCCGTTTGACAGTGATTTTATAATAATGAATAATGGGTTTGGGTAGTAACCCATATTCTCTCACGGTTCTCCATATAAACCGAGATATCGTCAAAAGTGTTCACCGGTTCACAAGAACACAATTTTTGAAATGCTCAGTTGACACTGCTGCGATATCTTCTTTAGATATTTGAATAGATCTCGTTGGGAGATTTAAAACAATACTACGCATAACAGCTTTGCACTCACGGTTGACAAGATAGATTGAACGAATGGAGTACGACTAAGGGCTCAGTTCACGACTGGTAACCCAGTTTCCACAGGAAGCCATTATTTTTGAAGTCATAAACACTCCTTGTCCATATGATTTAATCGATAGTATAAGTAGGTAGATAGCTCTTTTGACGAGCAGATACGCGAATTTGAATTAAAAAACGGTTCAAGTCATATCTTATTTCCAGGGATAACAAACAACCCCTGTCAAAATAGTAATTAAACACTTTGTCTCTCCATACAAAATATTTTATCAGGTTCAGAAATGGAGGAGTAAATTAATTTCAGTATCAATTTAAATCAGATTTAAAGAATCTGTAAGGGGGTTTTACTCAGAACTTTCCCTACAAGTGGACGTTGTGATACTAAACAATTTTCAAAATCAAAGGAAAATAGGCGTACAAAATTCTGAATGCTCCTCATAATACTAAAACAATAAAGGGAAACAATTAGTGAAGCAAATTATATCAATTTTCAAATAAAAAAGCATTACAGGTGGTGGGATTCGAATTACAGTTGCATGCGCTTATGGAAGACCTCTCGCGTCTGTGCGATGGGTGGCGAACAGAAACCACTTATTGATGCCCCTTTTTGAATCTTTTTACAATTATCCTGTATCTGCTGGGTCCCATTTTCGCAAGTGTAAAGCCTGAACTTTGTACAAATTATTACTTCTATCTGTTTCTAAGTCAAAGCAAAACTAAACAAACATGATTTTTTAAGATGTTCACCCTGTATATGTTGAGTCCAATATATGCCCCTTTTCTTCAAGAGCAAAACCTGAGTTATGTACAAAATATTACTTTTATTTTTAGTAACAGTTCTTGAGTTAAAGCAAAAATAAGATAAAGTTTATTTGTTAAATTTTCTCACTTTCATGCAGGCTTTATTCTTACCAAGAATGGACCCGAATAGATACAGAATAAATGTTGTACGATACAAAAAGGAGTAACAAATTAGTGCGTTACTTAATACAGCTGCAGCGCAGGAATTCGAAGGGTCGGTGCTCCGTAGCTCAGTATAAATAGCCCGTATCCCACAAAACGTTGGAACTGTATACGCGCTTCGCCTGCCTTTCGAATTCGAGCACCGGTAACGTTTTTTTTATTTGAAAATGTATTTAATTTATTAGAAACGTGAAGATATTTTTACTCCTAACTTAATTTCATTTTATAAATTATTTAATGTCACAATGTCGACGAGGAAAGTTCTGGGTAAAGCCTTTTACAGATTTTTTGTTAATGCTATCTCATTACTGTTAGATACCGATGTGGCCATAACAAATATGGCCATTCAATTTAACGGTAGTTAGAGGACATCCAACAAAACAACTTTTGCGTAATAAACTATACCTCAACAATTAATTATTGTAATTCCACAAAAAAATTAAATATTTAGTGGCGCAGGTGGTTGCGCTAAGGCCAAATTTGGATAAAATGCTGAAGCAAGAAAGTAGTTGTTTAGGTATTTTAATCAGATTTAGGTGCATTAAGTTAATGTACCCTTACTGATTTAGTCAGAGATTTTCAAAACTTTGTAACAGACTTTTGCGCATTTTTTTCGTAAGCGATAAATTGTTAGTGCAGAGCACGTCTGCTGAGATCGACATACACCCACTACATTTAATGACCATACTTATGAATCAGCCTGTAAATAACAGCAATGCGCGAACAAGAAAATAGAGTGCATTGTTGGAATAAGAAAGAGATACACACAGAAACAAATATTTTAGTAGGCTTGACGCTCATTTTAATTATGACATGTCAACTAAATACGCCTTTTTCTTATTCAAATATTCTGTTTTCTTTTTTCCATGCTATCGCATTGCTGTTATTCAGAGTAATTAAAAGAGAACTACATCTAGTTGTCTTTGAAATTTTTCTGCATGTACGTTTTTACGTGCCACTATATATTTTATTATTTCCGAACTAGCTAAAGCTTTCAATGCTTAAGCTCTAGCTAGTTCGAGAACAATAAAAACACAGACAACACAAAAATTTACATGTAAAAAAGTTTCAAAGGTAACTAGATGTAATTATTTTTAATCACAAATCACAATGTATATAATTATGGCCCCATCGATATTTTAAATTATCTCATACACAGGGTGAGAAAAAAGTAACGCAATATGGCCATAACTTTTTTACTATAGATTTTTCAGAAAAAAATTTAATAAAAAGTTACTAAGCAACAAGTATTGCATATGTCCTTAACCTTGAATTTCTTTTACACCATCACGTGCAAACACAGAAGCATGCAACATTAATTTTACAAATAGCAACCTATGCTTTTTTTCAGTTTTAGCATCGGCAGATGTTTTTGCTTCAGGTAGCATAAAATTTTCGGAAAGATCAACATGAAGTTTTTATCAACCACAATAAAAATTATAAGTCTGTTTTATACAAAAATCTTCCACTTTGCATACAAAATTCTAGTCTTTATTGGAGTTGAATAGTTGATGTCGATTTTTTACGAAAATTATTTATGCAGCCTACCAAATATTGTATGCTCCTCAGCTAAAAATGTAAAAATTCCAAAATTACAGTTGCATGATTCTAGGCGTACACGTGACTATGTAAGAGAACTTAACATCAAGGATATGTGAATTGTGAAGTACTACTTGTTTCCTAGTAATACAGAAGTTATGGCCATATTTCTTTACTTTTTTTCAACCTGTATAAGGACCAAATGGATCCGTTATACGTAAATAATGATGGCTATTGCAATTTTACAACGATCATTTTTATTTTTTAGTTATTTAAATAATGGCGGACAATTGAGCGACAATTTCATTAAAAACGCCGGTCTAGTTCGTTGGGTTATCGACATTTTTGAGCATCATTTCTGCATAACAAATCCAATTTAGCTTGTTTGTTTGCACCTAATTATCCGGGTGTAGACTAGATAATTTTTTTTGCCGAGATTCAACTACTATTTGAAATTTTAGTAAGTAATAAATAATGTGTTTAATTAATTAACAATCATATCACTGTTTACTTGCTAATCTCAAACAAAAAAGTAAATAATTCTTACAAATCTTGAGTTAGCCTTGATATCATTCCTAGAAGAGTTAAGTAACTGTTAAGCTGTGTACAGAAAAACATGATTTATACTTGTTAACATTCAAGTCAGATGTTCGCAGTGTTTACGACCAATAAGCTACGATTTTAATTGGAAACGGTATTAATCTTTCAATTTAAAGAAATATGTGTGACTCTACGTTACTCTTCATTCAAGTTGGTCACTTGCAGGTTTCTACTGTATAATCTCAACTAGAATTATAATTATAGTTTCCCAATAATTCCGTATAAATTTGCATCACGCAAGTATTCTATAGACCGAAAATAGTTGGGGTTTATTTTTCGCTATTTGTATGAAATCATTTGGAGACTGAGGAACGATTACAAGTTATAGATTTCACAATAAATATTTCTTCTAATTTTACAAAATAGTGAATTCGAACTTCAATATACATTTCATTGTGTAATTTTGTTGAATTGCTTTTTAAAATAACATTTAATATGTTGATGATATGTTCATTTATTGAACTTTTAAGCAGAAGTAATTACCAATAAACAATTAAACCAATTCGATGCTTTAATAGAAACCTTTATTTTCTCACAATAATAGATTCTCGTCGTTTTTGACATGCATATTAATTATTATTTAAACAATGGTGTCCATATACTGTGCCAGTGTTCGATTACAAGTTTTCGCTTAATCCGATAAACAGGTTGATTAAGACGATTCTGATGCGTTTTAAAATACATCTACATGTCCCAAAAAATATGTCTGCTGAAATGAAACACCTTGTATTTTGTGGCTATGTAAACTTCTGTGGGTACTACGTTAAAACCTATTTTCTAAATTGCTGTCAGAGTTGCCAACTTACTTTTCGCCAATGTCACTGAAAACGTCAGATTTTATATTTTCTTTCAAATTTTATAAAATTTCATAAAAAGGGGCTATGTGAAAATAGAAGACCTAATATTTTATTACAGGTATAAGTAGAGAGTCAAATTTTACTTTAACCCCAACATGCTGTAATTGATTCCAAAGGGTGGGTGTCATATTGAGGTTCCAATAAAAATGAATGTGTACTTGGCTCATGGTTTAGAACAATACGAGTTTCTGTGGAGATACAAAATTAACGTTTTAGGTAAATAATTAACTGTGAACAAAAATAAAATTCGAATTTATGGTCGTAACAATCGTTTAAAATGTCTTATATAGTTGGCTGTTAGCTAATATATTTCTAAACCATGTTTTAAATTAAAAGTAGAATTATTTTAAGGCTTTGTTTAGACAGGTAATAAAATACAGGATGTTCCATTAAAAAATTGACAAAACGGAGATATTGCAGTTTAAAGTATTTTGAACACCCTTTATAAAAATATCTCCTTTTTATGAAAATTTAGTATCTTCGTATCCGAGATTATACTTCCCTAAATTTCAAAGAAATGTCGGGGATCTTTTAACGAAAAACTGAATATTAAAAAATATATTAAAAGCGTTCATAAGCTGAAAACGCTGACAAAAATTGTAAAATGTAAGGCTAAACATAGGACCTATGTAAGTTTAAATAACCAAAACAAAAAATACAGGGGTGGCTATTAAAAATATTTTTTGGAAACACCCTACAAATACTGAATCAAATTAGTGAAGTTACAGAAGGAAGGCAAGTGCTATTGCATAAAGTCTTATTGGACAATTTTGATGAATTCTAACCATGAAGGAGAATCTATCCAATGATATTACCTCGTATAATAGTAGGCGTTGATAAAGTAATTTTAATTCGCAGTAACTTTTCTTTTAGTGGTTGACATTCTTGTTTTTCTAGAAGAGGTTGTATAGCTTCGTTGGGATGGGTTGTCAGTTGCTGATGCTATGATGCTAATATTTACCTCATTGACGACCATTACACTTTGAGTGAAAATTTCTCCGTGTAAATACAGGGCCGATTACTTTTCACCATGTATCAATCGTGTTTCACTGTTTGTCAATTATAATTCCAATTTGTCAATATGGACAAGAAAGAAATGCATTTGAGATAAAGTGAAACATAATCGATACATGGCAAAACACATTCGGAAAACCCTGTATTATGATCATTTTCCAGAAGACAAGAAATAAAATTATTTTCATATTGATTTTTTGAATTTTTGTGTTTTGTTACATTTAAATTTAAAAAATACAATGCTAAAAGTGACTTGTATCTTTATTCGCTTTATTAACTTTCATTAATGCAATGAAGTACTTACTTACCGTACGTTAAATTATAATGAAATAAATACAAATATTTAGTAGGTATTTATTTTTGTTAATATATAGGTATAACTAATGTAATAAATCGAAAAGAAAAAAAAAAACGGCCTCGACATACAAATACTATAACGTGTTTGTTGTGTTTGTCGAATTGGTAGTGTCTAGTATGTTATTTATATGCCATTTTCCAAGTTCCGTTACAAATCCAGCAAGAGCCCCAACAGGAGATTCCAGCTTCTTTGGTTCTGCAAGTGCTGTAATACACAGCTCGTAATTTTGAGCCGTTTTATCAAACGTAGAATCCGTCACCCTGTTGTTGGCAATGGTTATATTGGAAACGCAAGGCAGATAAAAGTCGACGAAAGTTTGATTGGCAGTCACGTTGCACGGCGGTTGTCCAGCACATTCTATTTTGGAGTAAACACATGCCGTATTGGAGGTGTTGTCGCAAGGCACGGTAAAGTTGGTCAATGTAACGCACATGATTGTACCATTCTTCAAACATATTGCATCCGTGTTGGGCACGCAGAGCTTGGAGGAGAGATCCCCTTTGCACTCCACCATGCTGTCTCCTGGTACTGTAAATTTAGGCGGCACTTGCTCACGACTCTGATGATAGTGATGTACTGTGTAAATATTATTTTGGGTTTCATCTTTGTAATACAATGGATCACTTCCGGCGTTGTTATTGTTATTACTATCATAGTGGTGGTGATGATGAGTGTGATACTCGTTTCCACCACCATATCCTCCCCCATAGCCACCACCATAGCCACCACCATATCCTCCATAGCCACCACCGAATCCACCACCACCGAAGCCACCGCCAGTCATTCTACCAACTAAGTAACCACCAAGGAAGGAACCACCATAACCTAACACCGATCCTCCACTGCTTTGTTGGTAAACAGGTTGGTATACCGGCACCGGTTGGTACATAGGTACGTGATGTACAGTTTGCACTGGTGGTGTATACTGCTGCTGCAAAGGTGGATGATACTGCACACTCCCACTTGGGTGAACAACAGACTGCGGCTGGTAAGGACGGTACATTCCTTGATTGTTTGAATACGTGTTGTGTCCATAATTCTGCTGGGGATATGTTCCGCTATGTCCGCTTCCTAGTGGGCGGTTAACGTTGGAATTAAGAGGTGGCTGGGCATTAAGGGGTGTATTAGACTGGCCAGTTCGTGATGGCAGCCTGTTTTGGACGCCCTCAAATCCAATGGGGGTTTGTGAGTTGCGGTTGTGATTCTCAAATCCTACTCCTCCTGGACGATTATTTGGAGGCGCTACCGGCGCGCTGGGTACACCACTGCTCACACCTTGGGTATTTCTCTGATTGAACGTATCACCCACGGGTTTTATATTGTTAAAGCCACCGGTAACGGTATGGGTGGATTGAATTCCGCTTCCCCCGTAACCTGTTCCATAAGGTCTACCCGAACCTGTGTTGCTTGGATTGCCAAATCCTTCAAAACCAATGGGGCGAGCTGCTCCCGAACCTGTATTGGACGTCGAATGACCCGATCCATATCCAGTGTTAGAGTGACCTGTCCCATAGCCTGTGTGGCTTGTAGAACCATAACCTGTATGGCTTGTAGAACCATAACCTGTGTGGCCTGTAGATCCATAACCAGTGTGACTAGTTGAGTGACCTGTTCCATAGCCTGTATGACTGGTTGACCCATACCCAGTGTGACTGGTGTGGCTTGTAGTGCCTGTTCTAGTTCCTCCATAGCTGGTACCGACACGACTTCCGCTGGTACGACTTCCTCCACTGGTTCGACTTCCTCCGCTAGTTCGGCTTCCGCCACCTCCTGTTCTTCGACATTCTGTCTGCGCCACGAGCAATAACAAAATAATCGCGAAATAACACTTAAAACACTTCGCCGCTTTTGAAGCCATCTGCACGGTTTTGAGTAAAGTCCGCGCTGTACTAATGAGAGTAGGATGCGTGTTCTGTTATAAGCTGTAATTATGGTGTTACTTCTTTATTAAACGAGTTAAAGGTCACAGCTGTTCAGATAGTGGCGACTCCGTGAACCGAGTCCGCTCTTATTTGTTTCCTCTCGGTGGCTGCGTGTGACGCATGCAACTTCCGAGCAGTCAAACGCTGAAAATTACCAGGAACGCAATCAGCTACAAGCGGCAATATAGGTACATTGTAAATTGACCAACTTTAGGGAAAATTTGTACGTTAACAATTTCGCGACAATTTCGCAGTATTGTGCTTGAACATTATGGCATGCACATGCAACTGGAGCAAAATTAAGTTCTATTGTTTAAGAAATAATTATTTTAAATATAAACTTTATCAAGCAATGCGTTTAGATTTCACTGTTACCGTATACCTATAGATATAATTAGTAATTCCATAGGATGACTAAAAATTACAGGAAATAATCTTTTAAAAAGATTACTCATTCCAAACCCTACTCAATTACCTTCTATTTCTGAGCTTAATTGATTTCTAGATATTTCTATTACTAAAATATTTGGATGTAACTATATCCCTTGGCATCAGTATCGTATTACAAACAATTCGCTTACATTGTCTTCGGTAGATAGGGAATCTATATCCAGTCAGGATAATTTAAATGCGCATCTAATTGGCAGGGCCGTAACTAGGTATAGGCCGAGTAGGCCCCCGCCTACAGGCGCAAGCGGCAAGGGGCGCTAAAATGGCACTGAAAATATTTCTTTCGTAATAATAAAAAACAAATAAGCAAGTGGCCAATTTTGCAAATAAATTAATTTATAATATAACGATTTAAGTCCAGATAATGCTAATTATAATAATGTGAATTGCGCCCAATTTGGTCGATACATTACATTGCCTTGTGCAATTTGCAAAGGGAATGTTATATGTCTACCAGATTTATTTTATAGTTCTCACCTATATCAATCACCATTAGAAGTATTAGCTTATTAGTCCACCGCATAGGTGGCCTTATTTTAATTCTAAAAATGTTCCCATTTTTAAAACAATGTAATGCAGTAGTGGCAACAAACTCACTTAAATTTTTAGCAACTGTTGGAACAGGTCCACTGATATTACATATACATTCACTGCTTTGGGCTCATCACTGATACAGTCGTCCATTGCAACAATCAGCAGAATACCACAGACCGATTTTGAGATATTACTTGTTCCACTAATATGATATTTTTCGCTACAATCACTTTCCTGGTAGAATTTGTTCAATTTAAAACACTTCTGCGACCCTACACGATAGTAGCTTTTATAAAAAAAGAATTATCGAAATTGGCCTAATGCAAGGCGTAGTATAAACGTGCCGACAAAAAAAGCTTCACGTATTAAATATATTGATTATTACAATACAGTGTGACAGTATGGTTGCGAATACAGAACCTTATTCTACGTTCCCATGTACTACGCATAATAATATGTAATTACTTATTTGTTTATATTGTATTATTTTAACATATTGATGTCGTTACTAGCTTTTGAACGCAGCAAATTAGTGGTCTTAATAATTTTTGCATTTTTAAAATAGAAAAGTTACAAAAGAAAATGTTTTCAACGTCTTTCATACAGAAAGCTCGATGCAAAAAAAACAACTTTTGTTAGATCGAATTATGGTTGAAGTTTTCAAAATTCTTTACAAAATAGGTAAAAAATACCTGAATGCTGCTAAAAATACAGAAACACTTAGTAAAGCGAATTACATGAATTTGGAAATTTAAAAAGACGTTGCAGTCAGTGGGATTTGAACCGCGTTCGCTGATAAATGCATATGCTTATCGTTGCGCTATTAATGACGCAGTGGCGTTCCGAATTTGGGTGCACCATATGTTTATATATAGGGATTTGTAAAATGTTCTGCTGACTACTTAATATGTACTTTTTTTAAATTATGTTTTCTAATCTTGTTTTCTGTTCTTCGCTTATTTGTGTTGTATTTTCTTATTTTAACATTTAGTTGTTTATTTTTAAAATATTTGAATAGAAAACGTTGGATTTATTTTTGAATACCTACCTGTTTGTTTAAATACATTACATCATATATCCGGATATAAATGTAGAAGTCATACAGTATCATTAGTATTTTTGTTACATATATCATTTTTATACCGAGGGGCGCAAAACTGTTGGCTTGCCTACAATAAAAGTTTGCTTAGTTACGGCCCTGCTAATTGGAAGCATTGTATAAAATAACAGGTGGCGCAAAAGTAATCACCCTATCGGAACATGCTCTCGTTTTTGCAAATGGCATCTTATGTCATCGCGACTTTGACATTCGTGAAGCAAACAGAAGCAGAATACACATAGACAAACCATGGATCGCTATACTCCTCAAGAACGCGGAATAATTTGTGTCAATGTTTTTGATAAATAATCGGTCAGTGCTTTTGGCTCCACGTGAAATTTGTTGTCGATTCCCTGGTCGTGTGGCATCAAATGTGCAAACACTGTGGCGTTTAGCCACTCGCCTCGAGCAGACTGGCTCAATACGGGACAGTTTCAGACGTGGTCAGCCCCGGAGTAGCCGTTCGGTCGAGAATATCGCTGCTGTGGCTGCAGCTGTCCAAGAGCACCCTCAAACATCCACCAGACGATGGGCCACGCACTTGGGTATCGGTAGACGGTCTTTACAGCGAATTTTGGTGAAAGACTTCAAGATGTTCCCTTACAAGTGCAACCGCACACACAGCATGAACGACAGTGGATATTCTGAAGCAAGGTTTTCCCGACTGCTTCATCTCTCGTTTTGGAGATCTGCACTGGCCCGCAAGATCGGCCGATTTGACCGTTCCAGACTTCTTTCTTTGGGGTTTTCTGAAGTCACGGGTCTATACGAACAAGTCACAGACCTTGGCGACCCTAAAGGAAAACATCTGACTAGAAGTGGAGAATTTATCGCCAGAAGTTTTGAGAAAAGTCATGAAAAATGCTGTGAAACGAGCCCAAATTTTCATCAACTCTGGCGGTGTCCACTTGACTGATATTGTCTTCGAGACTTAATGGAAAAAAAAATTAACGTCTAAATAAACATAATCAACAAACAGAACTAATTCTTTTCATTTACAAACAAAGTTACTGCCTTAGGAAATCGAGTGAGGACTTTTGCGCCACCTTGTATTTGTGGATTCAACTAACAATTTTGGGATTAGAAAATAAAACTGTTTAGCAATGCTTTGAATAATTTAGCAGTGGTTTATATTAACTAGCTTCAAAAAAGGATGATAATCCAAAAAAGTAAATGCTCCTTGGATAATACATTAGTGATTTAAAATAAGTATAGGAGAAGTTTGTCTGTTAAATTTTAAATATATGCGAGTTTTTAAATCATTTAATTATTTCAGAAGCTAAAATTGCATTAATAGTATTAAATTTACACTATTCTAATTTTACTACAACTTGTATATCTAACATCTCCTCGGAAACACTAATTTTAGCAATGCAACCTGTGCGCATTAAACTTTTCATATTGTGCACTGGTAGTGGTATTAACACCGTACTAAACCAAAATATTTAGATAAAAAGACCATTTTTGAAAATCGGCAACGAAGTACCTTGAAATCGCCATTAAAATACGAGAAATCGACAGTGAAGTAATCCATTGTTTTACGATATTTTGTAGGTGGCGGAGCAACAGATAAACGTTAACCGACGTCAACATAACCTAAAAAAGTTGGTTAAACAGTTGTAATTTCACGATTTCTCGATCTCAAAAAAAACATAGTGTACCACTCGGCACTGAAGTTCCTTTTTATCCCTCATTCGTGATAAAAAGTTAAACTTCAGTGCCTTGGTACACAAACTACTATTATTCATAAATTTGTCATGTTTTTAAAATACGTAAAACAAATACTTTGACCGATCTAGCTGAACATAAGAAACATTAAAAAAAAGTCCATTGAGACTCTAATATCTCTTTCTAGTGCATGGTGTTATTGCAAAATCAAAACTTTTTTTAGACAAAATAAATCTTATAAAGTAAATGTCAAATTTAAAAGGTCACTTAAATTCTGACTTTTGTCATTTAGTTTACGCCAGTGAATCTCTACTTTCTAAAGGGCATTTTATCGTTGTCGTTATTGTTGCTCTTTTTTGCCAGTTCGTTTAAGTTGTCCTTACTGCTCAAGGTGCTTGATGTCACTTATATTCGACAAACCCTTGTAACTAGAAATCTAGTGATATTTAGCTAGTCTCGATGGATATTATTTCAACAATACCTAAGTATATTAAACTTGCAAAACATTGAAAAACAATAGTATGTAGCTAAGTATAAGTAATAAGTAACCTTATTGAATAAGTAAGGCTTTCTTTTAGCTTAGCTCAGTGGCGTCGCTAGGGGGTGGGCTTATTTCTCCGTGGCCCACTTAAAATTTGGATTTCCACCCTTTGGCCCACTTTTCTATCGACCAGTGCTCACAGACACGATGAACTAACGTTGAAACATAATCTTGGACTAAGCGTTATATAACGTCGAAGTGTCGCGAAAATCAATCAGTTTTTCAACGTTATGTGGTTGATTCTATAATATGTGACGGGGTTATCTATGGACGTTATAATGCGATCAAAAACATGCAAGTTTTCAACATTTTTGCCGACTATCGTGCTTTTTACGTTTGGTTGCCAAGCCGTCTTTGGAACGTCATGTTCTTGAACAATTTTCAGCACTACGTTAACGTTGTAACGTCGTTACCCTTTCAACAAAAAATGCAAGTATTTTCTACGTTAAAACGGCGTTTTTAACGTCAGTTTTTAGTTAAGTGCTAACATTATAAGCACGTTTCGTTTTAACCACAACTTCAAAATGTTTTTTACGGTGAAGCTGCATACTGCGTAACGCTTTTCAATTGGTCGTGTTTTTTGTCGACCTTACTAAAGAAGGGTACAACTTACTTATGCGTTTGGAAACAACATGTCAATGTTTAACATTAACTGCTGGTCCAAAATTCACTTACAATCAACTACATCAAAACTTAATGTATGTATTATTTGTAACCTCATTTACCTTGCCTCAGTGTAGACTGTAGAGGCTGGTGCTTTATACGCTTGCACCTAGCGGTACAGAATGCTCAACTTGCCCCGGATTCGGGCTACAGAGTTACAGCCTTTTGAGATTGCGCAGCAACCATCGTGTGCGGTGGGCAGCATAAGCTTTAGATGTACATTGAATAACGTGTTGGCTAAATCGGAGATTAGTATCAATTAGAAGACCAAGGTTCTTATATGTATCGGTTAAGGATAATCGACATTATTGATTTTAATATCGACCAAATTTAGAACTGCACATGCATTCTCTGCCAAAAAACATTATTGACGACTTCCGAGGATTAATAGCAACAGATTGATTAGCCGATTAACGGATTAAATCTTGTTTATAATATTCACAGCAGCTAACACCTCCTTGAATTGAAATGAGTAATATAACTGTGTGTCGTCAGCATACACATGAACACTACAATTTGAGGGAGTTTTTGCCAGACTACTCGTATAAAGCATATATAAAAACGGTCCTAAAATAGAACCTTGAGCAACGCCACTAACTAATTGCAAAGTTGCAGACGTTTGATTTAATAACAATACCCTGTGTTTTCTATTTTCGAAATGAGTTTTGCCACAGATTGGTTGAAACCTATATACAGTAAAATACCAAGTAGCATATCATAATTAATAGTGTCCAAAGGTTTAGAGCAGTCTAGCAAAACTAACACTGTAATTTCAGTTCCCTTCAAAGGTTTATCCTTGCCTAAATCCAGATTGCGTTTCCGGTAGTACCTATATTATATGTATTTAAGTACTCTGTAATTTGTTCGCTGAGAATCTTTTCAAAAATCTTAGATAATGTTGGCAAGATATAAATACGATTTCAGAAAAGATAAACGTTTATCAGCAGTAACGCCAATAAGTAATGCTAATTTAAAACAAGTGCAAGAAAATAAAAAATGACTGGAGATAATTACTGACTTCTCTCTTGTTACCAGGAGTTGAAGGGGGTGAAGGAATACCCTTTAGAGAACGCCACGCATCAGAATTAAATTCCAGTACAAGAAATTATTTAGAATTATTGAACTGTTTAGCAACAAAAATCTTTTTTAAGACAATATTAAATAATTCAGCGAGGAATATTAAGTATTTGCATTCAATCATTCAGAATGGAATTCTTATATTAATTTCCGAATTCGTTTTCGAAAAACCAACCAAGAAGTAGATCAATGTGATTGTTACTCCATCATGGTGGATCAAACAAATGACATTTCGAAAAGTAAGCAAATATCAGTTAGTTGTTATAGCAGCAGCAAAAGATCAGATAATGTACTTCATAATCGCGATAATAACGACACACAATTAGTTTGTATACTACACTTAGGTATAATTTTAAAAATAAATAACAAATAGGTATAATGTAATACGTTTAATTTTCGTCTCCCAAATATTTATTCATGTACAGGTTGGGCTAATTTCGACGTTTTCATTGGGAATATCGATAACGATAAGAGATATGAAAAAATGAACCCTTCATCCTCGATCTCTTTTTTTGAGAAAAGCTTAATGGTAAAAACCAAAATGGGCTATGGTCTTTTGTTTTGGAGTTATAAACAAAAGTTCGATTTTTCGACTTTTCGTTTCGTGGCTACATCTCGCTTATTTATAAAAATAGGAAAACGCTATTTCGACGTTCTTTAGACACCTTTTTGATAAGAATGCAGTGGTGTAGTCACTTTTTTATTATCAATTTATCAGAATATGTTTTTTGATAAAAGTTGCTGTATCTTCTCAAACTAACCATGCACTTACCAAACATTAAATATATTCTTTCATCTACGGAGCAGGTTCGAAAATATGAAAAAGGCGCAAGAATAAACTACCCGTATTTTTCAAGAAACACAGAAATGTTACTTGGAACAATTGTTTATAATTGAAAGAAGGTGTCAAATCTGAAGTCACAGCCACCTATTCCGAAAAAAAATTACACTGGTTTTTTCCTATTTTTTTCTTAGCACCCGGTGTATTATTGGATATTAGCAATCAGAAAATTACGTTAACAGAAATTAGTGATATAGAATATTGTTTTTGTGTCCAAAGTAGAAATTAGGTATCTTTAACAAATATAATAACAAACGATCCGAACATTAAAAATAACATTTTCTGATGAATGGATAATAAAACAATTTCCATTTGTCCAAATTTATGACGGACACTATGTAATGTTAAAAGTTACAATCAAACCTTATTAATTCTGCCAATCAAACGATCGGTATTGTAACAACATAATGGCAGATAATTTGTATTTAATCAGGTATATTCTAAATGACATGAGCCTTAAACCAGAAAACGAAGAAATATTAAACACTACATTGAAAATTGCGAGTTTTTGATATAATGTAGTGAAAATGAATAAATCGGCCACACATGATATACTGGCTGTTTCCTAAAAAACGCCGCAACCCATAACTTCGTTGTTTTAAATTTTAGACCCAATAAACTATATATATTCTTAAATGGCAAGACAAGAGCTACCTTTTAACATCGCCCGTTCGTAAATATATTTCAACATTTTTGAGCAACGAGGTTCAACTTTTTTATTTTAAAGGAATACCCTGTATATTTTTACATATTTGGATTCAGGATGAAATTCTGCATGCAGTAGTATGCTTCATTTGTTTTTTGAATACTTAGAAATGTTTAAAATAATTTTTTAATATTGCATGTAGACAGTCGTACAGTACCATAAAATTTTCAAGTGTGCCGTGTAAAACAATCAGAATGTTGAAATATTTTATCTAACACGTCCAGAAAACGAAGAAATTCTGAGGCAGAGGAATATCAATGCTTGTCGCAAAATACCTCCCAATTTGATATTGAATGCGACCAATGGAGTAACTAGAAGATGTCAGTTGTGTGTTCAACAAGGTGGCGGTCAGTTTGAGCAATACTTGTAGATGCGGTTTGTAGTTTTGTTTAAATTTGTTTCCAATAAAATATTTCAACATTCTGATTGGTTTCCACGGCACACTTGAAAATTTTACGGTACTGTACGACTGTCTACATGCAATATTGAAAAATTATTTTAAACATTTCTAAGTGTCCAAAAAGCAAATGAAGCATACTACTGCATGCAGAATTTCATCCTGAATCCAAATATGTAAAAATATACAGGGTGTTCCATTTAAAATAAAAAAGTTGAACATCGTTGCTCAAAACAGTTGAAAGCTATTTACGAACGGGCGATGCCAAAAGGTAGCTCTTGTCTTGCCATTTAAGAATATATATAGTTTGTTGGGTCTAAAATTAAAACAACGGAGTTATGGGTTGCGGCGTTTTTTAGGAAACAGCCAGTATACAATATACCAGTAAATAGGAGCATCTTCTGGTTCTATTATATAAAAATATTTATGACGGAACCAAAGTTTTTCGTTCTAATAGAGCGTTTTTACAAAAGAAAGGATTTATTGAAAATGATAAAAAAATTTGTTTTATCACAGACTTTTGGTTAGAACATTGTCAAAACAGGAACCAACAAAAACAACCAGTACGATCTATAGACAACAACAAATTATAATAAATTACCGTCCACTATCACTAGAACCAGGAGATTTGCAAAAAGGAGGTTTTATTTTATCAAAACGGTTATTAAAATATTATGGCGGAAGAACGTTAATGTGTATTTATAAAATTGGAAACCTACAAACTTGAACAATGTACATTCAGTGGATAGTAGATATCGGCATCAACTCAATGCCTTCATTTTTTGAGATAGTAGAATATAGAAGAGGAAACCAAACTCAAATTATGAAATTATAGCAACTTGAGATATTACGATCTTTTGGCAATTCTTTGAAAAGTTCTCACCAAAATTCATTGTATAATCTTTTCCAAAACGAATTATTTTTGTATTAGTAGCCAAATGCTTTATTGTTGTTCACGTTTGCAAATTACAACAGAAGGATGAAAAAAAACCTTTTGAAGGCCGCACCAAGGTTTCACACACCTTTTTTCAGACTGCGGTGTCCTTCTACAGGATATATTATACGTATCTTCTACCCCCCCCCCCCCCCCCCAATAAACTCAGCCAAAACGATACAATAAAAATAAAATGTTAATATAGCTATTTATGTTTGTTTGTTTGTTATGCACAAGGTCTAGGAATGTGAAGTAACCTGTACTTTAGACATCAACTGCTATGGTCATATGGTCAAAGTCCTACTTAGAATCTTGCCAAGGCTAAAGGGTTCCAACGCTAGCAAGGGATCTTTTACATGCTGCTCATCGTAGTAAGATGAGCCCCACGGCTTTACATCACTTTCGAATGATGGCATCCTGTAGAGGTGTTCATCTGTTCATCCGCCTTTTTTTATTTTTAAAAACTTTACCGGAACCGGAGATCGAACTCGCGACCCTTAGATCAGTAGTCAGAATGCTTAATCACTAAAGCTACATAGACCAATAGCTATTTATGTTACAAGTGGGAAAAAACGCACGTTACATACACGATTTTATCTATTTTCAAAGGGAAATTTGAGGAAAGCTTTTCTTACTTTTGCGCCTAGTGGGAAAAATAATTATTTTCCCCTAGTGCGAAAAGTAATTAATTTTAACACTGTAAAATTTACTTTTTCTACTAGTGCCGAAATGAACTTCATTTACTAATTCAAGCTAATGAGAAACGTGTATTCGGCCAAGCAGAATTTGCAAACGAGATGGGAACTAATAATTGCGAAACGTAGACGGAGAAAATCGGTTAAAAATGGAGTCGGCGATTTATGAATATCTTCTTTATAAAAGTTAGTATGGTTACCGGCACAAGCAGGTCCATCCAACATGAAGTATCAACGATTCGTGCTTTCTAAAGGTTCAATACGTAATTTAAGCAAACGCATTCTTTGATGTTCGAATTGTTTTTCTGCTACTGCCGGAAAATATCTGATGCTAATCTTCTCTTGGCACACTAGCCATACCAAAATTGTCTTTAAAAACTTCGAATGCCTTTTAAATTTGATATCAGGATTGACATATATTCCATCTTCATAAAAGTATGTAGGATTGCCGGCACATGCAGATCTATCAACATGAACTATGATTTGTCGTCCATGATAACCTACAAAATGATTCGTAAGTTATAAAGGACCAGCTCGTAATTTACGCAAAATTGTTCTTTTAACAACAGTGCGTACCAATATTCTTTGTTCATCCTGGCCATCTTTCTAATTCTTCTATCACTCAATCTTCTACCACTGTATTAATTGGTTTATTATTTATTTATTTAAATATTCAATGGCTTAGTTGACCGCGAGTCTCAGGCCTACAACCTAAGATAATTAAATAACTGCTACTTAACACTTCAAGCTTTTTATCGCAGTAAACAGCTAATGTATGTGATAATATCAAGTGAATATTATTATGTGCAAATGCTACTGCGTTTGACTTTTCAAGGTAAACGTAAACAAAGTTTGTGCGGATTTTTGGTTGACGCAGCTGTATTCCAAACTAGAATTATTTTGAATTATGTAGTGGTAATATATGTACCCTCGAAACAAAGACATAATTGAAATTTACAGTCAAACCAAAATAAAGTACTTGAAACTATAAATTACGCTGCATATTATTCCTTGTACCTATATGTGAACAATAGTACTGCGTGAATGAAAATAGAGGAATTAGAGCAGGCATATTTATTACTGACTTTTTACAAGTACAATCACAATATATGAGCACTGACCAGGTGAACACGGAAACTATGAACCGAACAGCATGTGGATGTGTAGGTGATACACAAATTTAATAATCTGCTAAAGGCCTACCCTAATTCTGTTTTTTTTTCGATCGCGCGGAATGTAGGTAAGACGATATAATCTTCAGCTATTGCTAACAATATATCTGTTATGAATATAAGGAATTGCAATACATGCATGTTTTAGCAATCTAGAAATGATAAATATTAGATACTATTCTTGCCATTTATACCTGCAGAAGTAGTAGAACTTGAAAAATAACAATATCACAGTTAATAAAGATAGATACTGCAATTCAATTAAATCTGCCAAGACATCCAATAACCCTGATCGCAATCCAATAGTATGTAAATTCAAGCATAAACTCAATCACACAAAGCATGGCAAGAAAATAGGCATGAGGCCAGACTAAATCAACCAAGTACAGGCAAGAAAACGCTAAACAATAACTGCCTTGTCAGTCCACAAAATATTAGGCAGAGTATCTTCACTCGGCTGAATCCAGGTAGAAAATCTGTTAATCGTGCTTCTGCATCATTGTCCAGAGCTTGAACTCTTTGATAATGGTATAGATGGAAACGCTCCATTCTTATTGAAACAAGCATAAGCATCTAATATCAGCATTCCTTCATCGCATGCAAACAGATAAGCACAAATGATAAGATTTACCCAAATAAACATATTGTAATTAGTTACTTTCCTTAATATTATATATAATTGAAGTTATTTCAAAGTATAAACAATGCTTCACTTACGATAATGCGAGAATGTCATTTAACCAGGTTTGCATTGGATCTAATGGCAATTTAGTCCAATTATTGTTTTATCCTCAGACAAAGTTGTCTGAGGTTTTATCCAAGTGTAAGAACCCAACCCTGATTAAGTATTCACGTTTTACCGAGCGAGTCAATTGATATAAAGATATAGCGAATAAACTAAAAAACAGTATGCTTAGGTATTGAATAAAATTTGGGCCTAATATTTAGATAAACAATCTTTAATTACCTACAAAGATATAAGTTTTAAATTAATATTAATAATAATACCAAGAAGCGCCTATATTCATTACAATATTTATCTTGACAAACCTTTATTTGTTGTGAAAAACTCCTGAGGTACCATATTTTTTATATAATTATTTGATAAGTGAGTTTCTCTTTTGATGAATATTATTGTTGTCTTTGTAAGTTTAATTGCAAAGTATCAAGGTACATAAACGTGACATCCAAAAAAATTACAACTTTTTTGTCCAAGAACTCCCCATCTAGTATGAAACAGAATAAAATGTGTTCGGAAAATAAATAAAACGAAGCCAAACGAAACAGTAATGCACGAAGTGTATTGGTGAGAAGAAAATGTGAAGGACTCGCTGACGAATTATAAAACGTTATTCTGTGAGGTGCAATGTTTCTGCAAACGTTATATTTGCATGCGGTTCGAAGGGCATATTTTCCGCGCAACAGTTCTCTTTGTTGCGTTAGTCCCATTACGCGTTTGCGACAAAACTATCAGCGATGCATAACATTTTAACAAGCGCTGGGCCAGTTGACAACGTACAGCGCACCCGGACGCCGTGGTAGCAAACGTGGGCCCCAAAAGCGCGTTAGGCTAATCAGCGTAAACTCACCGATCAATTCAAATGTAGATCCCAAAGAAACCTAGAGCATGTCTAATGAACAGCTGTCGCCGTTTTCTCATGTGTCCCTCGCATCAAAACACACAAGAGAAAAAATGTCGTCCAAATATGTCGGTCGTATAGGGTCGGATTATATAGCCGCGAGCCGGGGGTCGAACTGCTTCTAAGAATTTCGTATAAAATAGTATCACTCGCACAACCTTAAAAGGGATCGTGGAAATATTTTCAAAATGTCTTTATTTCTTTCATTGTAAGTATGCAAATTGTATAAAAAATTAAAAGCACTTGTCCTAATTTGTAAAATTTTATAATTTCAAATATAAGTCGGTTTTGATGAATGATAACGGTTAATTCAATGGAGGTGACCTCTATGAAAAGGCAGCCTTTCTTCAAACATTTCACCAGTTAAAGCTGTTCGAGGTGCGCCCGAAGTGGATTCATAGGAACCATATACATTGCATGGTAAACACAGACCTTCGATCTGTATTATACGGAACGATAAGCTTTGTGTTATATACAGTATGATTCGAAGATTAAGAGCCTCATTTATTTAAATATTTCGTGAAGAAAACGTTGTTTGGAATCCACGTCTAAATGGCTTAATTTCCGAAATAGGTACAACGCCAAGTTTCCGAGCATCAGTGCATGAAAAATGCAAATCAGCTGGAAAAAAGCTTGTCGATGTTGCCATAGTGGTATTTATCTCGTGGTTTTTTCTAAAACAAACCATTAAGGTAGTTATTGTAAAAAAAATAGATTCGTATACACATTTTATTAATCCGGCTAGGTAGGACCTTTTGTGAATAGCATAAATATCGCTGATGAGGGACCTATTTGTATTTTTTTAGCTTCGAATTATCACATTGTGTGAGCACAAAATTGTCAGTTTATTACCTTTCACCCATATTTAATATGTTATTCTATCTTTGGTTCTTTTGTAAATTATATGCCGTGCTATCTAGTTGCTTGTCGTTTGTTAGCAATTTGGAATTATCAGCAATATATTTAACAATTTTTGTCGTGCATATAGTTTCTTCGTCTGCATATCCATTTAGGACTATTGTTTTCTTCCATTGCTGTTCTAATTTCTTGGTTTTTTATATTGATTTTATATAGTTTTGATATTTTTGTGCTTCAACCTTTTTAAGTTTTTTTCTCTTTCTCAATTATTTTCAAAAATTTATAACCATTGTTATGTTTCATCTTCTTTCTTTTGGCTACTTTTATGGCTTCTTCAACGACATACTAGCCTAGTTTTTAATGTTTGTTTAGTAGATAACCATCTTCCAATGTTTGCAAGTGGTTTCCCATTGCATTTTAATATTCCAATTTTAGCCATTTTCTTTCAAATTAACTTTTATTTTCGTTTGTTTCACTAATATTACCTTAGCTTCGTCTGGCATCAATTGTGGTTATTTCAATTGTACATTTTAGGTATCGTAGGTACAATATTTTATTTTACATTCGTAGCGTATTGCTTGGGGGCTTATATAAAATTTGTTTATAATATAAAAACAGCTGGTTGCATGGACACATACAAGTGCCGGTTAAACGGTTTCGACAGTTTAAGGAACGTTATCCGCGGTCACTACTCGAATGGGTGACCAAGGGATAGCAGATGGAAAGCACCTTAAGCCGTCGGTGTCAGCTGACATTTCAGCGACAGCCGTTACATGAGAGGCGCTACGCAAACTTAAAACTCTAACAGCGGACTTACTGCACTAGCGAGACGATATTAGAATTATTATTATAACGAGATTGATGGTTTTTTATAGGTCGATTAAAATATCCTTCATTTCTGGGAATGATGATGTTTAAACTTTTTTAGCACCCCAAGTCGTTCACTATGTAGTTTCCCTAATTATATTCAAATATTGTAACGCTACGACGGCATATTTGAGGGCTCGCCAGATAGCTGCAGAGCAGACGACGTGCGGTTCTTTAAATGAGGGAATTACCGAATAACATGAGCGTCAACAAGTTTTCAATTACAACAAATATACTCAGATAGGTCAAGAACTTGTAAACTTAAGTAAATCGCAGCATTCAATTACACAACTTCTGAAACACAGAGGGTAGCAGTAGCGAACTTAGACACTGAAAGATATAAGTATGTACATTCGATTTATTAAACTAAATTGCATATAATAAGATTATAACTTGTCATCATGCGTGCCGTATTAGAAAGAGGCACCCCAATTTAAGGTTATCATAGCAGTAATCGGTAATCTACAACTACACAAATAAATACCGAACCAATTATGCCGTTCCATATTAAATACAGTTATAGTTTATTTTATCGAGTTTGTGGTACGAAAATCATTATATGATTGTACTATTTATCTGAAAATGTTACGCTTGTGCCTGAGATGGTTTTCCATGGCCTCAATAGGGCTCGAAGAAGCGGTTTCAAGAGGTAAACCGAAGTACCCCAAACAGCTTCCCACAGTGGCTGCAAGCATCCAACTTTAGCCAACGTCATTTACAAAGACCCCCGAAGATGATGCTCCAAACGCAAACTAGGCTCTCTTGGTGCTATTTTAACTGACGCAACCTCTAAAGGGGTAGTAGAAACCGGAGTTCTTATACAATAAAATTGAAGTTATTCTCCTCATAGGTGACGCTAAAACCCCAAACAGAAGTCAGCTTGTTGAAATTGCGTTATTACAATTTGAATAAGAAAGTTACGCTCACCCTGTATACAAACAAGGACATTCTGTGTTATTAAATCCATCCTAAGACGTGGTAGAAAGTTCCAAAAATGTGTCCAATTACGTAACCTGCATACTAGCAAAACTTCCACCCATAATAATTCACAAAATCTGGTGCTACGAGATAAACTTGGAGCACAAATACACAAAATCTTGCCGCAAAAGGGACGCTACGTGTTTGATTCACACAGATGCGTGCATCAAAACCTTTTTGCTTATAATTATTCATGTAATTCAAGTCATAACTGTTCTATCTCATTCAAAGGTCGTGGTAAAGTCAAATTTGCATCTTGCCGTATTTGTTTGCCTCTGTTAATATTGGAAAGGAATTTGTAAGCTTCCCTTAATGGCTTTTAAGCGGATGGATACACTTTCTAATAGGACTTAAGCCGACTTAGCGTATTTGGGACTCATGTGTTTATGGATTTCGTTCAATACAATGCCTCATTGAGAGAGCTTAGCATTAAGATTTCTTAAAATAAGCATTTATTCCTAAACAACGTGCGATGCTCCGATTGGCTACGCAGGATCGCCTCAGCCAATAGTGTTTGAGCCTTCCCCTCCTTGTTAAATTTGCGAGTTCAGCTCATTGTCAATTCAGCTTCAGTTAGATTCAGAATTTCGAGTAAGCAAGTTCAGCTATGCTTTGTGCTGGTTTGCGGTCGGTCTAGCTCCCTGGTAAAGACGTTTCCAGGTTGTTTTGTGTGACGGTTAACCAAACAACTGAAACACAAAACTCTTATTTCCCTGTTTCGACAGCCGGTAAAACAGATGGCATCCCGAACGCTAATACTGCTTTTACACAACGACCGTGTTCCAATGAAGGAGCTTGTACACGGCCATACATTACACATCAAATAATTCTGGAGTTAATTACGCTTTTCTAACGTAAACTTCTAGATTATTTTGGAACTTGACTTAACCCATTGGCACAATGTAGATATACAAAATGAAAGTGAATTAGAATTTACCTATTTATATAAATTATCAACTTAGCCAAGATTCGGGAGACTATGATCTCTTCCTTTTAAATTTCGAAGTTGCGCTTCAGTTTTAACACACAATATCTGTTATTAAATTATACATTATATCTTAATTTATAATTCTGTAACTTTGAATTTATTTATCGAAATTTTCATTAGTTATAGAAGACTCTTATTAGATTGCTAGTCTGACCCTAGATGGCGTAAGTGAGTGCAATTAACTCTAACTTTAAAGCGCTCGCGATATATAGATGAAAAGATCTACGTGTTTATATTATAATCAGGCACATAATACAATTAGTATCACGAAGGTAGAAAATAGGTAACTCACCACATGCGCAATATCTACATTATATAGAGGCTACAGAATCGCATTATATATATTTTATTTTTAACAAGTTTAAATTTAAATATTTGTTTATAATATATAACATATATAATTCACAAAAAAACTTTAAAATCCGCTTATTTTATAATGTTGTATATGTTCCCTAGTTTTTCAATTACAGTTCTGAAACGTATTGTATTTTTATTGTTTTGAATATGAAACATTTCTAAAACATTTTTTTTATAATTTTCGTTTACTTCTAAAATGTTACGTTAGTATAAGTAATTTTAAATTTATTGTCTAGGGTGTGTTTTCTCAACGTAGTTTCACCTTTTTCCTTTCTCGACAATTGTTTATGATGGTACATTATTTTATCTACATATTGTTTTGATTGACCTATATACAGAGCTGGACATTGTTTGCATTATACTTAATAAATTGTGGAATGTCAGAATTTAAATGTTTTGCGAAAATCTACCCAAGGTAGATGTTAAGTTAGATGCCCAAATTTAACATATTGTTAATGAATAAAATTGAAAAACTTAAGGGTTGAACACATAAGAGTGATTATAACTTCCCCGAAGGATCAGAAATATTAACATCAGAATTGCAAAAAGCTATCTTCCAAGCAACACACGCTAATGCTCCATGACCTAACAACAGAATTATTAAATGTATCTTCTAGAAGGAGAGAACCTTTAAAATATCACAATACTATTCAATAACATTTATCAATCCGATATATTGCCCAAAATACCTTTAATCGATTTTCGTGACACTGCCAAAGAGGAGTAAATTGTAGTGATTTTCGGTTTGTCAGTCTCATGAGCCACACAGTCAACATTCTATTAAAGGTAATTCAAAATATATACATGAAATGTGAAGCCATCATGGATAATAAACAACTTGGTTTTTGTAGCCGTCTAGGCACTTGAGATGCTTTATTCGTATTTTCTATATAGACTTTGAAAAAGCGTTCGACCGCGTCATGATATAGAGCTATGTACTAAATACATTAGGCTGATGAAAGAATCTATACTGGCAAAAAATGGCAGTTACAAGGATGAAATATAAAGAATCGAAACAAATGAAGGTCCCTCTGTTATTTAATATCTAATCTGAGTTTATATTTCAAGAAGTGCTTTATGATAGAACAGAGGGAATGAAAATTATTGAGCACACGATTAACATCAGATACGCTGATGATATCGCTCCAAATGTAGGAAACATGACGGAGTTGCAAAAACTTGTAAACTGTGTTGACGATGCCTGTAATCAAAAAGAGCTGACAATTAATATAAACAAGACAAACCTGATAGTTATAAGAAGATCAGAAATCAGAAATGTTAACGTTATATGAACAGGAAAAACTATTGAAAGGGTTCGCCAATATAAATTCTCGGGATAGCAAACAAGTGAAGACGCTGGTCCAGATTACTGCTTACAATACCGGGTCAACATCTTAATACCGGTATTCAGTATTGAAAATTTAATTTTATTTTCTATTATAAGTATATAAATAAATAAGGTAGATGAAAATATGGTGTCCGCACGGACTGCTCATCTAGATGACTGTTCATCCATGGGCTGTTCATCAAAAGACACTTCGTCCAATTGCTTAGGATTGGGTTAGGTTAGGTTAACAAGGTTAACAATAATTTTTGGCATTACTTTAATTTAATATTATTTTGGATAAAGTGTCTTTTGAAGAACTGAGACCATGGATGAACAGCCATCTAGATGAGCAGTCCGTTGGATGAATCGTTCTGGATTAATCGTTCTGGGATGAATCGTTATGAGATGAATCGTCCGGGGATGAATCCTCCTGGATGAATTATCCCTGGATGAACAGTCCTGGATTCGAAAATATAATTAAGAAATTCTATAAATATAACAAATTAAGTTTTTTTGTCTAACTAATAAACCAACTAACAAATAAATTAAAATTTTTGACAAAAAAGTAGTTTTCTTTACTGAAATGTGCTCTCAAACACTTGGAGTTGGAGTGTATTGTTTACTATATCGCGGGATCCGTCGCACCACGCCGGTCGTGAGACTGTCCGAACTCTGAGATGGCGCCATGTATATTGGCATCTGTTTACGTTTCTATTGATATAGACTTGTCTTACACATATGATGTATGTTATGTGTTTTATTAATGATGCTCTTTCAGTACGTTTTCACTTTACATTATGTCTATGTGTACATTTTGATTTATTGGTCACATTATGTGACATATTTCATTGTTCACTGTATTAAATATATTTATAAAATATAATTTTTATAGGAACGAGTTAATACCGAAATACCGGCATATTCTACATCAATATCAATTTTCAATACCGGACAAAATTCGGTATTCGGTATTCGGAATCCCGGAATCGCAGTATTGTAAGCACTAATTCGGATAGGGAAATAAAAATTACGATTGAGAATCTGAGATTTCTAAACTATTATATCTATTTGAATCATGGATATTGAAAGCAATAATCATGAACAAGCTAGTAGCCTTTGAAATTTAGGCATACAGAAAAAACGTAGCGCATACCTTGGGCAAGTAGGAATACAAATTAGCAAGTTCTTCGAATAATGAAAACAGATTGACAGCTACTAAAAGTTATTAAAAGAAGGAACCCTATTTATTTAGGTCACATACTCCGCGAACAAAATTATAGTCTTCTACAAATCATCGTCTAAGGAAAAATTAAAGGGAAGCGATAAAAAGAAGAAGAATGTCATGGTTCCAGAACACAAGGAAATGCACCGGAATGAATTTTGAAGAGCTTCGGCACATGGCAACCGACAGAGAAAAGTTCAATGAAGTGATCGCCAAACTCTGAAATCAGAAACGGCAACCGAAGAAGAACTATTTCTTCTACATCTCTGTGAATAACAATTTTCTTTTGGCCGAAAATGTGTTCAATTTTGGCAAAGTTCTAAGCGTTTATAAATTCCTGCTTTGGTAAGTGTGTAAATTGTTCAATGTATTCCCATTTTACTTCCCTCGTGTGAAAGACGAAGGAAGTATTGTAATCGCGAAGAAATCACCTTCCGAGATTTCTTCAGATCTTCACGTTTCAGGGTCCCTAGATAACAAAAAAGAGGTTTTCTCAATTCCGTCCGTCTGTCTGTCTGTCTGTCTGTCTGCCTGTCTGTCTGTTTGTCTGTTTGGCTGTCTGTCTGTTGGCGGCATAACTCCAAATATATTTGTCGGAGAAAGCCGATATTTTTCATATACATAATATATATACCTGGAATGAAACCGGTAGAATTTCATACAATTATATACAGGATGAGCACCTTGAAAAAATTAAATGTTGTTTATTTTTCATTCAACATAGTAATAGATACAAGTAGTAAGTTGTACATAGTACAGGCTTTATTCTTACTAAAAATGGGAGCGAATAGATACAGAATAAATTTTTACAATACAAAAACGAAGCACAAATTAGCGCGTTACTAAATATAGCTGCGACGGAGAAACTGGAGATGTCGGTCCTCCGTGGCGCAGAAATTGTCGAGTCCCTTTCGATATAGCACTAAACGTTGGAGCTGCACACGCGGTCCGCCTGCCGTTCGAATTCGACCACGGGTAACGTCTTTTTTTATTTGAAAATGTATTTAATTTATTAGAAACGTGAAGATATTTTTACTTCTAACTTAATTTGATTTTTAAAATTATTTAATGTCACAATGTCGACGAGGGAAGTTCTGGGTAAAGCTTTTTACAATTTTTGTTATCTACAATACCTCTTGCTGGTTCGGTAAAGATTCTAGTAAACAACGATATTAGTGTTACATTTTAAATTTCCAGTAACACATATTCAAAGATTTTTGACTAACACTATAGTTAACCAATCATGCATTTGTGTTTATAAGTTTACATACGCCACTTTTTGAATCCTTCAGAATTTTGGATTAGGTTAGAGAACACGTTTTTGGAAACTGGTTTCCTTCTTCTGACAGCTATCAAAGAGAAAGTACACAAGGTTGTACCTTAGGTATCATATATTAGAAATGGATAGGTAAGCTAATCAAAGATTTATATTATGCTGTAATTGATTGTGTGAGATTTTGGCTACGTTATTTGTAGTTTTCCTAGTGAAAGCACGTGGAAGCCAGGTTGGTTTAAAAACCCTTCTTTAGCTTACGAGACCACTGAAAATAAGATGATAGTTTTATCGAAAAGACAATACAGTGAGTGTCAAATAACGCCCTCTCCCCCTCGTGTTAACTGCACTCTTCTAAATGGCATGGCGTACGAAATCCCTCATCACAGTTTGAAGTATATCTTGCGATATAGCTTTTTTATCAAATGAATCTTTTGAGTTCCGACAGATTTCTTGGCTTTCTTGTAAACGGCTTTTCAAGGTAGACCCAAAGAAGAGTGTCAGGGGCAGTGATGTCCAGAAATCTCGAGGGTCAATGAATTAAATTTAATAAAATGTTCCACACAAAATATGCGTTGCTGCAAACTGAAACGATCCATTTTGCAAAACCGACAAAACTTCAATGCCTCCTATTTATGAAGAAATTATCATTGATTCTATAAGTGAAGCCATTGCAACTGACCAATGCTTTTTGACGCTCGCTGTACATATTTCACATATAAACTTGAAGTGCGAGGACCACCAGCAACAACGTTCAGTTTAATTTTGTTCCTGGGCGAGATAAACGTACACGCCACATGCATCCAGCGTCCCTACATCATCGTCCGTACGAAGCCAGCTTTTGAGGTGTATAAACTTCCGCTTAGGGGCATTTCATCGTTGAGGATCTGCATTTCGAGATATCGTCTTTGCGAATGGTTATTGTCCACCCTTTTCCGGGAGCTTCGTGGCAAGCCGTGGGGGAGTGGGGGCCGTCCATACTGGGACCGCAGCTGTTCTGTATGCTGCTTACTGCATTCGCTGCTGTTTACCAACGTTTTGTTACTTGCAGTTGTTGGGCTGATTTGCTCCTTTGGCACGTAATAAGTTCAGATCAGTATATTCTGCCGAAAAGGTACGGAATTTATATATATCGGCTTAATCATAACGGATACAAGCCAAATTTCTAAAGAAATCGACGCTAGAATCAAAAGTGGACTTAGGACTACGGTCGCACTTAACAGGTTAATTATATGCAGGTTACTGTCTAGAAATATCAAGTTTAGGTTGTATACTATGATAATAGGACAAGTAGTGCAGTACGAATGCGAAGCCTGGTTCATGACTCTGAATGAACAGAAGTTAATAAGATTTGAAAACAAAGTGCTGTAAAAGATAAAGTTAATGATCAGTGGTGAATTTGAAGAAATGAGGAAATACGAACTGTAACAAATCAACCGTTAATAAGAAGTATCATAAGAGCAAGGAGATTACAGTGGATAGGGCATTACATCAGAGCATATGATAATAGAAATACTGAAAGGCTCTTTAAGGCTCAGCCGATAGGAAAAAGGCCAAGAATAAAGCCACGCCTACGGTTAGTAGATAATATAGCAAACGATTTAAAGTAAATTCAAGTAGTAGAGAAATGGCAAGAAACAACTCAAAATAGAGAATGGTGAAAAGGCATTGTGGGAGAGGTTAAATCTCTACAGGAGATGTACGGCCACCAGAAGTAAAAAACAATTATATTCTGCTGTTGAACTATCGTATGTACTTTCGGTTTAACTGCACAACACAGTGTAATTATGTGTGGCTGCCTGAAAGTTGCAATAATCAAAGCTCTATACATTTCAAGTTAGAGATTATACGAGGTTAGTAAATTAAGTAATGAGATTGATTTTTTCAATCTTCTTATTCGAATAGAATTACAATTCAATATTGTCTCACTCAAAATAACTTCCTTGGGAAGCCACACAGCACCGGAGACGATTCTTCCAATCCTCATAGCAGTGCTAGAACTCGGATATTAGAATAGCCTTCAGCTGGTCGGTTACAGCCGTTTCAATGTTTTCAACTGTTCCAAAATGACGTCCCTCAAGGTGAGTTCAATCTCGGGAAGAAGAAAGGGTTACAAGGACTTGTCGCCAGTAATGACATGTTCCAGAAATCGATCCTAAAAACGTCAAGGCATCTTCCCCTCCTGATGTCCATTTGGTCCTGGGAAAGGTTTTTTGCAACCATTTCTGCGCAGATGTTTTTCATCTCCAATTCATTGGTCAAAATCTGATGAACGGTGGTTGTGTGTCAAATTCAACTCTTCCCCGATCATTCTGACTGTCAGCCGACGATCTGTACGTGCAAGATCCCGAATTGTGTCGATATTTTCATTGGTTCTTAAAGACGAAGGCCTTCCGCTACGTGGTTCATCTTCAATCGACCCTCTTCCTCTGAAAATGCCTTAAACCACCGAAAAACCTGGGCCCTTGACAAAACACTGTCTCCGTAGGCCTGCTGAAGTTTTGCAAACGTTTCCGTTGCACTGTGACCAAGTCTGAAGCAAAACCTGATAGCACACCGTTGCTCGAAATTGATGTCACTCATTTTTAGAACGCACTAGAAAAAACTATTTCACGAAAAAATTCGCTACGGACAACCAAATGACTCGAGTGAGTTCAAACTCGTGCTGAAGGCGTATCACATGTTCACCTACCACCCCTCCAAGTCCCACATCGCCAGTGTTGCCAGATCGAACGATACGTTGCCAGTCTCATCACTTAATTTACATACCTCGTAAGTCGATTTATTGCATAACCTAAATCATTCCTTTATATTTTTGTGGCTACTCACCCAAATTTCAGTTTATTATACCACAAATCAGCGCCAACTTATCGCATGTCCAATGGAATGTTTGAATTTTTGTCACTTGCAGTGTAAATGAATTTAGTAATATCTAAGTTTCAGATTTCTAGTAGTCTCACTATATTTTAGAGCAACATTTTGTTGCGTCTAGATTGATCTACGTCGAATTTGAATTATTTCAAATATGCACTTTCTGAATGGCATGGAAGCATGTGTATAAGGCAAACTCTTATGTTTTTATTTGATTATGCTTTGGTTAGTGCAGGCGTTTATTACTCGTCAGGCGTTAGCATACACCTAATTAATTTATTTATTTCACCTGATAAATAACTGCCATTCCAGGTATTTGTGTTTTATGTTTTCCTTTCAGGAAATTTACCTTAACTCAATTGCTAATATTACCATTTTCTTACATTGGAATAGTTCAATTGCAAGGTTTACGATTAATTAATATACTCTGGTTTATTTATTTAATTTATAGTCTTCCCATTAAATACATTGCTAACATGACGTAGGGTTAACGACGACTTGATATTTTTTAGATTGAACTTTTCGAAGTGATTATTTTTTTATAATGTGGTGGTAACAGAGTATGTATTGATTTTTTATGCATAATTATATGTGGGCCATTGGTTACTACTAACAATTTCAAAAAATTATTATTATAATACAAAGGTTAGTAAATCTGGGTAGCATCTTTCTTTTATTTTCTTTTCTGCTTGAAAGCGTTTGTCACTAAGTTAGGATTCTCAATTGGCAATGGCTAAGCAGTTAACGGCAATTTTTATTTTTACTGTGAAAAATGTCGTACTCTTAGAACTGTTTCCACGCGTGGTAGAGCATAATGACAAATTATATTTAGCTAAAGGTTTGCAGATTAGGTCATGAAAAATAAAGAAGTTAGCAAGAATTCGCGTCAGCAGGGGGCGAGGGCTGTAAAGTGTTCTGTTCATTGCGAGTGCACTGCAGCGAAATAACGCAAGACAGGCGGTCTAACCGCGGGGGATCTTCAGTATTGTACTCTAAACTATATATTTTATAAGAGACCGTTAGGGGAGATAACCCTAAATGGATCCGCCCTTGTATAAACGCGTTATGAGCATCCCGCTATGCATAGTCAAATACCTGACTTTCCAAATTCGATTTGCTTTGATTTCGCTTTAAATTCAATTTTATGCCCCGAGCAATATTCCTTTTGATAAATAATTTAAAGAATCCTCAAATTTTTATGCTTTTAGCGACGTAATAAAGTTCGGTCATTATGGTTTCTTGGAAAATTGCTAAAATAAAAGCCGGTAACAAAAATTTTATGAACAATTTTGTGTCCACGCTCTGTGTTTATAATGCATTAGGAAATTGCGCTGGGAAATCCTCGTGTATGCAGTTTGCAGGGAAAATTTATAGTATGTTAACTGCGGTTAGCGAGCTGGTTTGGAGATGATCTCGAGTCTACAGAATTAATGGTTTGTGCTGTGCAGTTGCAGCATTTGACACTGTTAAATCGGTTAATAAACGCTTTGCTTTGTAGTCTAATTGCTGATGTCTAGTGCTGAATCGTTATTTGATATGCAGCCGAATGTAAATGTGTTAAATTACATGTAAACAGTAGGTTCACTGAAATATTTAGATGATTGAGAGCTGGTCTGATTTCCAATTTTGCAGTTTGTGTATGCAATGTAACGTTGGCTTATCGTATTTCGAATGGCACAGTAAATCTGCGAATCGCAGAAATTTACTGATCGGTAAATAATTGAAACAATTCTTCCTGTCAGGTAACTTATTATAAAAAAATATAGCATAGTTGAGGAGTTGTTCGCAAAATTATCTTAGTCCAAACTGGTCAATTTTGAGTTTCATATTGGTACCTACAAGCTTCGTGACGCACATTTATCTACGATTATCTCTGTTTGCTCAAAAAACTAGCAGAGTGATGCACTTTTAAATGCTCAGTATTTCTTAAAACTGACACAGTTCTAACGTATTTTCACAAAAATAACAATTACTTTGGACAAGTGCAGTTTTGGACATAATATTCTTATGCAGTAGTTTTGAAAACAAATATATTTGTGTATATTGACAATAATAATGATACAAATTGAAAAAGAAGAAGGAAGCAGAAAATTAAAAAAAGTTACAGTACATTAATCATAAGCAAAACGAGATTGGATCTAGAAGCACCTAAACAGGTACAGGTTAATTTATAGTTAATATTTAGGAAACAGTTTTCTTATTGAACCGTCGTCTTATAAATATGCAAGATATAAATTTAATGTTTTGAGCACCTTATTGAACAAAAGCGTAAAAAATGCTTAGTCAGCTTAACTTAACGCGGAATAAACATGAATAGGATGGATCTATTGCTGGATTAATATCAGGAAAATAGCAGGAAGAATTCAGGAATATTTAGCAAAAAATGGTAAAGGATCCCTACACGAAGAAAGCTCACCAACAGATACTAGCCTGCAGTAAGCTTATCGTTATCTCGTTGTAACATTAGAGTCTTCCAATTACACTATTCAATATTCATGGCGAACATTTACATTTGGCTGAAACTCTTTCTGTGAGGAATATGTGTAAACTGTGTCTTCGAGAGTACTACATAATGTAACTTCTATAGTATGCTGGTATATATTGCATAATAATGTCGATTTTAGTTTATCCAGAAGTTATACTGGTTTTATGTGCGACAGTTTACAACTCATGCAGCATAGTTCCAGGGAACCCACATTGCAAGCAAAAACAAATGTTTATCTAGGTAAAGTTGTACAAAATAAAAAATAAGTGCAAACAGAGAGCCGAAGCAGGAGAAATAACTTGGATATATTGTAATGGTTCATGGCCCATAGAAATTATAATTGCCTAATTAACTAAATGAATAAGGTCAACTTGAGCACAAAATTGAATATTGTATCTATTGCAAGATAATCAGTACTTTACATTAATAAGCGCACTTGATGAGAGCAGTAGTAACTAATAATTTGAGGGATAGAAGTTAGCATGAAATAACCCTGGTTTTAGAAGGGTTTCGTTCAGAGTTTGAGATATGATAATGTTTGGAAGGGCCAATGCAATTTAATTTATAACTGACTTATTTGAGCTTATTAATGTCAGACATAATGTGAATACAGAATGATTTGTTAAGTACAGAAAGAATATGAGCGTTATGTAGTAAAAGTGTAGTTAAGCCAGAAAATGGTAAATCAGCTGAAAGGTAAACGAAACCGTGCTAGCAAACATAATTATTGCAAAGAGCAATCAAAATGGAAGGCAACCGATTGAAAGACAATTAGTGAGATGCTAAAAGAACTCCAAGTGTATCAGTGCATTATAAACAAAAGTAGTTTAACAGCAAGGCAATGTATAGTGACATTTATTCCAAGAAAAAGACAATTTTCGTAGTCCATAAGGTCAAACACGTTATCAATCCTAATTTCTTTTATAAAAATTGAAAATCTAGTTGCTAAGTTACACGACAGTTTTTTTTTTGTTAAAAAATAACCAAACAAGTTTGTAAGATTTGTGCTGGCGCCAGTTTGAGCTCCTCAATTTATCGCATATAATTATAAAATAAAAGTTTTTTTATACCAGTTGTGTATAAGTTATTGACCAGTGTGCAGGGCATCTGTGGGTATAGTTTTCCAAGTTTTAAAAGATCCAAGGAAAGTAGATTATCCAGCAGCAAGTCGCGTTCAAGTGCTAGTAATATACCTTGGCCCAATTTCAGAAGTAAGCAGCAACGCCTAGCAAAGATAGTGCCTGCTACAGGTAAAGAGGACCTCCAAGAGCCCGTACGTGTAGAAATTCCAATCAACAAGCCACATTTTAAAAATTAATGATACTACGATACCTGTTGCTGCTGAGGCTAGAAATCTGGGATTAATCATGGATAATGGTTTTAGGTACAATAAACAAATCTCTAATTATATTAAACAAGCTTACATTAATATGAAACTTATTTACCCACACAGATCTTATTTGTCGCCTAAAATTAACTCCATGCTTTGTGAAGCATTAGTATTATCGCACTTTTCTTATTGCTCTCAGGTTTACGGCCCCAGCATCACGGTTGATGCTGCTAGCAGAATTCAAAGAGTACAAAACTCATGCGACTGATTAATGGTGTTAAAAAGTACGATCGCATATCTCATAAACTTAAAGAATCGAATTGGCTGAATATGCTCAATAGACGATCTTTGCAAGCTGCTTGTCTTTACCATAAAGTAATTACAGATAAATGTCCTGCTTATTTGTATAACAAAATTTTCTATAGGACAGATGTTCATAATTTAAATTTAAGACAGAAATTTACTATTACACCACCACTACATCGCACTGCCCTGTTTGAAAGGGGTTTCTCTTATCAAATTGCGAAGGTATACAATATCATCCCACAAAATATTAAAAATTATCCATTGGTTTCATTCAAGGCCAAATTGCGTCTGCACTTGCTGAACCGTCAGAATAGTTAGGTATCGCTTGTGTATCGATTTTATGTGTTGATTTGTCACAGAATTATTGGTGATAGTTATTTTGTAATGTATTAATATTATTAGTTATTAGGCATTTATTCTATATTTAATAAACCTCATTTTTATTTGCTGGGTACAGTGGAAGACCAAACGCAGTGTTCACTGCTGCTGAACTGCTACCCAATGGTTTCCCCAATTAACTTGTTTCTTTAATTTGGTTTTCTGTACTGTTGCTACGTGTGGAATTAAATGCATTATTATTATTATTATTATTCTTAATTGAATAATTTCAGTGGCGTCATTGAAGAGGATATCCAGCGTCAGAGAAGTCTCCGATTGAGGTAGGATACCACAGAAAGCCTTTGTTGCAGCCCCAGACTTCGCGGGGTTTGTCAAGTGAAGGCTGTTTACGAGGTGTAGCGCCAAGTTCCAGTGGTCTAGATCCGTCCAACTTAGAGAAATTCAGTTAGCGTCCTTTGAAAATGCAAGATGACGCAGCATTTTTCAGTTCTTGCCGCTTGCAGAACAAAATGCGATCGCGCGTGGGTTTTGACGTCACACTAGAAACAAACGAGCTTCGCAGTTGCTACGTCACAGTATTAATATTTACTTGATGCTTTCTTGCTATTTTGGTGTTTTAAAATTCAATTTAACGCTGTTTTCGCACTGTCAGATGATATTTTTTGCTAGGTCGAATTTAGAGGTTATCTAAACGTCAGATGGAAATTGTGCATTTGCCCTAATACCCGAGTGAAATTGACATACAACGAGTTATTTGTCATACAAAGTTTTTCTTAATTTTATGAACCAAGTTTGTCTCATGTTCTACAAAGCTAAGCCTGAAATTATTGCGGATAGATAAAACAAGACTAGGGCAATAAACCATATATTTGTCGTAATTACTATTACACTCTTTCAATTTGCCCTGAGTTTGACAGGCAGGTTCGTAATTGAATCCAATACAATTTATAAAGTGTAGTATCCCTTGCATTATTTTTTTTATTTAAAAACTATCATATACTTTACTAGGCGGGACTATTACAACATTTTGATTTTAATCAGAATTTAACCCTTCTTCACATCTGTACCAGTAAGGTTTTTTTAGAGTTAGTTGCGGTATTACATGTTTGATGTGTATAATTTAAGAACCAATGAAACATATACGTTCGTGCATGATAAAACGCATAGAAGAAAACTCTAAACTTTCTGAGATCTGTGTTATTCAACTATTTCAAGAACTTCTTCCTCTTAGTAAAGCTGAGAGCATGTTATTGCCACACTGAGTGCGCTACATATGAAGGTTGCCTTCAGAAATATCTTTGCCTTACCTCTATCATGACAAATTGTCAATAAAACTAAAAAAGCTTAAGCCTTTTCCAATATTTGGAGAACTCCAAAAATATCAGTGCTTGGGCAGATATTCAAACCAAACCCTGTGTAGAATATCCATTCGGTATAGTTGTGAGGATGCCCTATGAAAAAGCAGAAGCATTTGCTGATTATTTAAGGAGTCTGCTCCATCTTCTTAAACTTATTCTGTGGAAGGACAAAGACCAATACACGAATTTCTAGAACGAAACATTACAACAAACAGAAGCATACAGTGAGAATAATGTAAGACTGTACATGGCTGAATTATGCAAAATTAGACATAAGGAATTTACTTAATGTTATTATGGTGTTTGTAAACAAAATAACAACACAGTGACTACAGAAAACACCAACAATTGTTACTAGAATTGGTAAATTGATTAATGCTAAAATAAAGTTGCCAATGTACAGTGAATTTATTTTAATGGTTAACATAGCAGTTTCGTTTCTATGCCAGCATTGAATCATGCAGGTCACTTCCATAGTTACCAATAAAATCAATAGATTAGAGCGTTTATTTTACGAGTTAACATACGAATTTGAATTAGGTACTTGCTAATAAGAAAATTTAATTTTATTACCGGAATATAGGTATGCATACAAAAAGTAGACGTAGGAACAACTTGTGTGTTGTATCTTTTCTTTAGTGGTATACATTAGGATAACTTTTAATTATCTTTTTGGTAAGTAATAATTCCTAGGTTAACTCTTAAAATACACGCTCTAATTTATTGGTCTCATTTATAACTATGGAAATAATCTGTATGATTAAATGGTGGCATAGAAAAGAAACGCTTATGTTAACTATTAAAATAAATTCCCTGTATAGTCTTACATTATCCACACGGTATATTAAACGACACAGAAGTCGGAACAGGAGTAAACATATTAAACAAAGCTTCGGACTATGACTTGATTACTCTTAAAATACGAAAGGAATTGCCAGAAACAGGAATAAAACTAATAACTTGATGTATTTAATGCTAACATAAGATTAGATAGATATATTCCCAGAACAATGAAAAGTTGCCCAAATCAGTTTAATTTCTAAACCAGGTAAAGACTTCGAAGAAATAACGTAGTATAGTAATCAGTCTGTTATCCGTCATAGTCAAGTTCTTTGAAATTATTTCTACAAAGAACAAAGCGAATTCTAATAGATACAAACATTATACCAAATAATCGGTTTAGCTTTTGAGAGTGACATGCTACAACGGAACCTTTGGTTGGCCAATAAATTTAAATACTGTATTCATGTATCTATGTATGTATGTATGTATAATATGTAACCGCATTTACCTTGCGGTGTAGAGGCTGATGCTTTAGGTATTGTGTATTGTTTAAATAAAGTATACTTTTGTATATAAGGACAAATAGGGCCACATCAAGGGGCACTTTTTATTTTGCTATTTTCAACAGGATATGTACCAGATTGTATTTTATTTTTTCCGTTAGTTGTTCAAATAAGCTAATTAGACAAGTTGTTATGAGCAAATGCTAAGCGTTTTCAGTGGCTTCCGCAAGAAACTATAAATATGAGAGTCCTGGAAAACGCACGGGACATTCATTTTTATCGTGCTAGAGAACACACGCTGCCTTTAAAAGAAATGTATAGTTCTGTCCTCTTTACAACTAAAAAGTGAGGTTATCTATCGGCAGATGTTTGTATTGATTTACGTCACTAATAATAACTTAAGTAAACCTACCTAAATAAGTATACCAGAACGGGTTCATCTGAAGGAAGATAAGGTAATTGGTGCTCCGATTCGAAAAAATTACTTGCATCGGCCGAACTGGACGAGTATGCAGCAGCAAAACACAGCCCAGGGTGATTTAGAAAGGCGAGGTTAACCGCATTTAGACATCGGCAAACAGCGTTACCAGGGCAGCATTGGCCTTCCGAAGAGATCCAGAACCAGTAGTGGTGCAAGCGGGTGGGATGAACATTATTACCTACCAATGTTGCTTATAAATGTTTGATTATTGTAAACTTGTCTGATTTGTCTCATTGGAGAGGTTGAAAATATATTTTTTAAATATCTATGAAAGCAATTTGAACGTACCAGATATTTAAATCAGATCTCGATCATATTTAATGTGAACCATGTGACCGCTTCATACCTGGAAACAAGTTCTTTTATTTTCTGTGGCTGGCTATCTAGTTAAAGTAAATCTCTAGCTATTTAAAGATTATTCCTCACAGTAGAATTCACTGTATCCATTCAAATGCATTCTTTGGTATAATGATATGTTAAATTAGTTAAAAATTTGCATGAGACAAATATAATTCTGTTTTGCAGTAGACATTGAAAGCATAAATAAGATTACTCTCAAGTGTTACTGCTTAGAAGATTATTATTTCCTTTGTATTAGTTAGTATACTATTACAATATAGATAAGCACTCTAAAACATATTTATGTATGTGCTTATAGCCGCTTGAAGCTAAACTACAGAAGATGTAGCCATAAATCTACACTTCTAAATATATTATTGGTTATTAGTTACTACAAACTTCAAAATAACATTTTGGGCGTTCCGCAGTCATAACTGATAACTGAGATTCTCAAGTTCGTAACCGAAAATCAACGAGATGGAAATAAATTAAATCTTTTCTCGTCTCGTCTCGTCTAGTGGCAACATTAGTCTTTATACAGCAGCTGAGCATTTATTTGTTTGTTGTAGTAGGTTTTAGAAACCGACATGTCATTTAAATTACATTATATTGACAACTGTGAGAAAGTACCAAATGCCCACATTTTTTGAAAATGTCTATTGCATAACATTTGCTATGCTTCAATCTACAAGGTGTTTTATTAACTCTCCCGGTTTTTGTTAGTAGTTTTGCCCTAAATGACTACATTTTATAGACTAGGGGCTTCCTACTCAGGGGTTCCTAAGCACAGAACGTGAGTATATTCACAAATTAAGCACACTTAATATATGCAGTGAATGTTCAGGCTTACCGCGTTCTGCCTCAACTTATAAATAAATATTTAAAACTATGTTAGTATATTTAAAATTTGATATTAATTAGTTTCACTTGTTTGAATCATAAAACTCGATTTTCAATTTGAAAATTATTACTGCATTACTTTCATGCTTGAAAATTACTACTTTACTTTGAATTGTAAATATACACTTACATTTTACGTTAAATTGACGAACGGTGCTCAGCAGCGGCAGCCCTTGTCGTCTTCAAATGGACTCTGTGGTGGTCCTGGACTCGTGTTGGTCCTGTTGTCCTTAATTGGACGGGTTATCCCAATAATCAGATGGTCCCAATGACCAAGTGATTACAATTACAAGATTGACTGCAGAAGTTGGAATCGACAGGGCGGCTCTTCGTACGGGCTAGGTTAGTTCTTGAAGGCGTCCAGAAGATCCGGGATGAGATGGTAGAATCGATGAACATTTAATGATTGAAACTGAAAGGTCCGAAATTGGTTTTTAATTTTCGAAAAACCTCTTAAGCCCTTTTGTTCATCCGAACGACTGCGCCAGTTAAATAAAAAGGCCGTCGAAACAATTTCTTAAAAACTTTTATTTTACAACGACATCTAACATGTGAAGTAGGAACTAAAGATAAAATGTCACACTACTAACTTATATAGCATAGCTTATCTACTAAGATAAGCTTATCTTCCAAGGACGCACGTGACAGAATGCGGGTGCATACAAGGTTACAAAGTAAGCACTTTTAAACAATAGGGGACTTGTTCTACAAGGTTACAAGGTAAGCACTTTTAAACAATAGAGGACTTGTTCTATACAATGTAACTCGTCCGCCGAAAAAGTGCTTCAATAAGGAAAAATTAAATTTGCCTTGTCGAATATTACAAAGGTAAAAGAAAATTAAACTTACGCATTTGCGTTATTTGATTCAAAATCTTTATTTAAAAATCTAATAAGCCTAATTTTCATTGTGTTTCTATTATAATACATATATAGCATAAAAATAATAATTAGAAAAATAGTAGCGTAAATATGATTGCAGACACACTTAGATTATTGAATTTATCATAATTTACTGGTTTTAACAAATTTTCGTATTTATTAAGTTTGATTCGGTCTTCAACCAATTTTTGAGTGTCGACGTGAATCAAGTCGATTTTTGAAACGTTTATATGATTTCATTCAGGAATTATTCAACAGTCAATATTAGAAATTTTCAAATTAACAATTTTGTTCGAGGTGATTTTAGCAGCAAATAACATATGTTTTTGATTTATTAAAACAACAGTCTGAACTTAAGTGTAATAGGTTAGATCCAGATATTGCTTTTCTAAAATTTTGTTTATTATATTTAACGTCCAGTATTGCTTCGGAGGGAGAAGATATCAGCCAAGTCGCAGAATTTATTACATGTTTTATTATTGTTGAATGAAAGTAATTTATCGTTAGGAATTTCAAAATAATTATTTTGATTCCAAAAACAGGTATCTAGGATTAAAAGTTTGCAATGACTTATTTCGACAGGGATACTATTTTTAAAATTGAATAATAAAGTAGCGATACTATTTTCATTATAAAAATAGGGATAAATAAGTGGATGGGCTGAAAAGTAATGCACACATGCTTGTAGAACGCGAACGCAATGACCTACGGAGACACGCATGGCTGTATTCGGAAGCTACATCTTTTCTTTATGGGCATGCAAAGTTTGAAAGAGTTTCGTTCACTAGTTTGTTTTTTAGTAGCGGAAGTATGGAGACGAGTTCTCGTACTATGTCAACGCGACGTAACAGCGCGCGGTTAAAGAATTTTTAACTGTTGAAAACGTGATTCCTATTGAGATTCATCGCCGTTTAAAGGCCGTTTATGGTGACGATACTGTTGATAGGACTAATGTGAATCGATGGGTAATAACATGTCGTGGTTGCAATCCCAGAAAAGCCGTAATTGATGCCGAAAAACGCAGCGGACATCCGATCACTCTCACAGACGATGAACATCGCAAACGCGTCAACAATTTGATCCAAAATGACCGGCGAATCACTCAAAAGCGCATCGCAAACCGCAAAAATAAAATTTTAGGTGTTCTACCTAAAGGTCCAAGATCACCTTTGACATAAAAATGTTGTTTCACTTTTTTTTATGTTAGTAAACGATTTTATAGACTAGGGGCTTCCTACTCAGGGGTTCCTAAGCACAGAACGTGAGTATATTCACAAATTAAGCACACTTAATATATGCAGTGAATGTCCACGCTTACAGCGTTCTGCCTCAACTTATAAATAAATATTTAAAACTATGTTAGTATATTTAAAATTTGATATTAATTAGCTTCACTTGTTTGAATCATAAAACTCGATTTTCAATTTGAAAATTATTACTGCATTACTTTCATGCTTGCAAATTATTACTTTACTTTGAATTGTAAATATACACTTACATTTTACGTTAAATTGACGAACGGTGCTCAGCAGCGGCAGCCCTTGTCGTCTTCAAATGGACTCTGTGTTGGTCCTGCTGTCCTCAATTGAAAGGGTGATCCCAATGATCAGACGGTCCCAATGACCAAGTGGTTACAATAACCAGATTCACTGCAAAAGTTGGAATCGACGGGGCGGTTCTTCGTACGGGCGAGGTTTGTCCCTGAAGGCGTCCAGAATATCCGGGATTAGATAGTAGAATCGATGAATAATTAAGGATTGAAGTCGAAAGGTCCGAAATTGATTTTTAATTTTATAAAAACCTCCAAAGCCTTTTTGTTCATCCGAACGACTGCACCAGTTAAATAAAAAGGCCGTCGAAACGATTTCTTAAAACACACTTTTATTTTACAACGACAATGCTCACGTTGGGGCTCAAAGACACAGTCAGACAATTTCTTACATGTAACATGTGAACTAGGAACTAAAGATAAAATGTCACCCTACTAACTTATTTAGCATAGCTTAGCTACTAAGATAAGCATATCTTCCAAGGATGCACGTGACAGGATGCGCGCGCATACAAGGTTACAAAGTAAGCATTTTTAAACATTAGGGAATTTGTTCTACAAGGTTACAAGGTAAGCACTTTTAAACAATAAGGGACTTGTTCTATACAGTTTAACTAGCTATTATTGCATTTAGCTTTCCTTGCAAGAACCAGCAGGAAGTTTATTCACCTGCACCTAAGAATTACTTTTTCAATCTGATTCATGTACTCATCGACGAATCATGTATAAGTTTGGTAGTTTTTAATAGCCAGAGCACCCTCAACGAATGTAATTTTTGCTGCTACGATGTGTTTCTAGTTCAAAAAAAAATATCTCCATTTACATAACGGTTTCTGCATCAATAAACCTGCCATTGGAAATTTGTCTTCATATCTCTCAGTAAATTATTCCTTTTAGTTGCAACCTAGGACCAATCATGTACTTACTTTATACAGCTGATCTACCATTGCACCAAAATACAGTCGTGGCAACATATGCAGACGATACTGTCGTAATGGCATCGCATAAAGACCCAACAGTAGCGTCTATCATGTTGCAAGAAAACATAAATGACATCCAAAACTGGCTCAATACCTGGAGAATAAGAGTGAACGAACAGAAATCAATGCACGTAACGTTTACAACGAAAAGACCTACCTGTCCGCCAATAGTCCTAAACGGTCAAACTGTACCTCAAGCTACTCAAGTTAAATACTTAGGTATAACGTTGGACCGAAGGCTAACGTGGAGGCCACACATTGATAACAAGAAGAAGCATCTAAACATAAAACTCAAACAACTGTATTGGCTAATAGGCAGAAAATCTCAGTTAACCCCAAAAAATAAACTACTAATATACAAAACAATATTGAAACCCATATGGACATATGGTATACAGCTGTGGGGTACAGCAGCAAATTCCAATATTGAGATATTAGAAAGATTTCAGTCTAAGGTTTTACGAGTCATTACAAATGCACCTTGGTTCGTCACCAATGTTATACTTAGAAGAGATCTATCCATCCCTACTGTGAAAGAAGAAGCTAGAAAGTTTAGTGAGGTTTATAGTGATAAACTGGCAGTGCACCCAAATGTGTTAGCGCGTAGACTTCTTAGTGAAGGCAGTGACACTCGCAGGCTCAAGCGATTTAAGCCTACAGACATTCCAAACAGGTTTAGGGGCAATGATTAGAATAAATCTTTAGTTAAGATGTCAACTCTAAGAGGCATGACTCAATGGATGACTGCCTGCATGTTACTGTTTTAGTTATGTTCTGTTATTACATTTACTAGATGTCTCACAGACAGTTGTAAATTATTCTTGGAGTAAAAAAAAAAAAAAAGTTGCAACTTGCATGTCTTTTCTAAATTTATAATCTAAATTTAAATAGCTCTCCATAATACCTGCAACAGGAAAAAAGTATCAAATCTGTATGTACTAAACTTACTCAGTATAAATCAGTATGAATTAAACTCACTGTCGACTAAATCGGTTGTGACTGATTTTCCAGTGCTTATTTATATTAAAGGTTGTTATTTTAAATAACAAAATTCGGAAAACTGGATCAGTTTCTAAAAACATAATATTTTATAACATAACCTAGAATTTTGTGTGTGACATTAATTCAAGTTACTGTTTTTACAATTTTACTGTAAATTGAAGATCAACATAATAACCCTATATCATGGCCATTCGTTTAAGCAAATTCATAACTCTGGTAGTTTTCCAAATCCCATTGCGAACTATCCCATTATACATACTGTATATCTGTTCAAACAAAATATTGCAGTTAGCTACAAGAGGGACAAAAAAAGTTATTTCACTGACATCTACCTAGTAACAGTTTTTTAAATCGTGAGTAAAAATTTCGAAATTTCAAAATTGTTGACAACTGCTGAAGCAATCCCAGTGCCGTGCAATACCGGGTGGCGCAGCATCCCCGAATGCATCCTGTGACGAATCGCATCCACGCTGATTAGTTCTGGAAAGCGAGACGGGAACCACGACTACCAGAAGCAAATCCTCGTGACAATAGTCCAGGTAATCTCAAAGGAGCCGCGCAGGTAGTAACACTACGGTCCAACAACGCTAGCTTATGCAAAATCCATTTACTAAAACCTGATTTATTTGTATATAGGACCCTGAATATAAACAGGACGATTAAGTGAAGTTCCTGTAATTTTAGGTTAGCCAAACAGCTCATGAATATTTTGTAAACGCTTGTATTAACGGCTTTAGCAGCGCCGCACTAAATTATGGGTTATTTATTAAGCTCGCTTTTATGCAATCGATCAACATTAATATCGGGAGGTTAAACAAAAAGGAAAGCAAGGAGCGCCAAATGAATTCCGGTTTCCTGTGTTAGCGCGCTCTATAAATACCGAAATCGGCCATTAAAAGTAATTATGGCCCGTACGTAAATCAAAGAAAAATCTGCTTTCGGTTTTAAGCGAGCAATCATTAACTTTCGGAAGATTAAAATCAGAGTTTAAGCTTCTCCGAGCTTATTCGAACTGTGTGCACTGAACATCTTCCCTAAAATTACTTATTTAGACTCTGCACAACCATAAAGAAAATAGTAGCGTAAAAGTTGTAAAAAATGCATAAAATATTTTGTCAATAAAATAACTTTTCCAGTTTACTGCAGCAGCTTATTTTAATGGTGTATTTAACGAACTCGAAACTTAGAGGAGCACTTGGGAATTTTGTTACTGCCTTGTTTATACAAAATTAATTTAAGCATTCGAAATTTACTATTAAGTATCTAACGCCCTTTTTACTCGCGGCTTTATCTTGCCGGTTATTAAGTAACTTTAAAACGTTCTTGGAGAATCTAATAAACGAACCGCGAAAATTTGCTTTTACTATGCACTAAACCTCTAAAAGCGATCAATTTATGACGATTATCCTTCAAGCAGCAATTTTTAAAGGGGCTCCTAAGCATGATAATGTGTTTACGTAATGAAAGCGGAAGACAAATTTTCCTAAAATATCGGAGAGCGCAGCCGGTGAGATTCAGAAATTTACGAGTTTATAAAAAGTACATGAAACGAAAAACATGTGCACACGATATTTCCTGTGATAATTAAGGAAATTAACAGTTTGACTTGAACGTGTCCCCAAAACAGTTGCATCCAATAAATTTATAAATAAATAACAGATGTTGTAGTAGTGATAAACTACCAACTGTTGGAAATTACAAGTCCATTAACGGCGTCTAGAAATTCCCTTTTTAGATGAACCTAAAAAAAATCCATTAATTTGAGCTGAAGTTAAGTACGATGTTCAAAAATAATTACGCAACTCATTGAATAATAGGTTAATCAGTACTTTGCAAAACTACATTAGATATCTTATAGCAGCAACCTCAGTAACATCATCATAAAATTACGTCAATTGGGTTTGCGATTTAGAAATATGTTAATTTACCGTTTCCAATCGGTCTTATTCTGCTAAAATATACAAATAATAGTTGTTGACAAGATATATGACGGAGATAGTGATATTTGACAACTTCGAGTTGGTTATAAGTCTTTATCTTTGTTGTTTGGTTATAGCCTCATAAAGCTCCGAAATCCTATTTATTTAATAAAATAGCTGCACCAGTTTCAGCTACGGATCCAAGATAAAAAACCTCATTTCCTAAGCCACCTGAAGAAAACGTCGCTATGAACGGAGCCATTTACAAAAAGTACGTGAAAATGCTATATGCAAGGTAGGTCACGGTTTCGTGTGCGAAAAGTACGTGTAAAAAAAGCAAAAAGCTTGTATTAACACACGTCCTTAACCAAACGGTTACCGATATACAGGGTGATATTTTATTTTTAACTCTAGTGCTTTTTCTGAAGAGCCTGAAGGAGAGTTAATTAAATTTTCAGGGTAAGTATTACTCAAGACTAGGCACCTTTGACTATTACTCGCTAAACAATATACATTCTAAATCAAAAACTTTAAAAATTTTTATTACTTTGATTTTTGGTTCTTGATACTTTTTATTTATGGAATTCAGTTTGCTATCCGCAAACGCAGTGGATTTGTAAGTTCGATATTACAGAAGTACTATTAATCCAATCAAAATTTTGCAAGACTAGTTTTTTGTGAAGAATTAAATGTAGATTAAAACATAATTAAAAACATTAATCAGAATTATGGGATATGGCATGAGCCTAGAAATATTCTCGAAAGGGGACATCTTTTTTGGTTTCTACGCTACTGGAATGTCATATTGAAATTGTATTGTATTGTATCAGCGGTCCTTTAGCTATAACATTGCAAAAATTTATGATATTCCTTCGTCGTTGAAAGATTATTCAGTTAAACAGTTTTACAAAATTTTTCGTTTATTTGTTTTATTTGCAGTGATATGTTGCAACTCTCTACACGAATGTTAGTACAGGGTGGCCAGATAAGAATGCAAAGTGCTGTATCTCGAAAACTATTCGTCGTAGAGACTTTCGCTAAAAAATTTTATGACTAAAGTGGCCAAAAGAAGACCGTGGAAAATATTTTCAGATTTCCAAAATGGTCACCAGGAGGCGTAACCGCCATCTTAAACCTTTAAAGTGATTTTTCACTGAAATCCACCTAGTAAATGTTACCAACAGATATATGCTTATTAAAGCTAAGCTTTACTCGAGTAATTTTTGTTTAACACTTTTTGACTTATCTATTAAAATAAAGTGATGGGGGGGTAACTCAATGTTTTTTAAATAAACAGCTGTAACTCCTAAACCATTATTGCATTTATTTTTTAGAGAATTTTGCAATTTTCTGTTATTATATCAAAAAACGCGCTCTAGCGGCATCACTAAGAATTAGACATATCACAGGTAAGATGGGTTTCATGGAACAATAAATGCTTTTTCCAACAAGACCAAGTTTGTTAACATCCGTTCAGTGGTTTAGGAGTTACAGCTGTTTATTTAAAAAAACATTGAATTACCCCCCACCACTTTATTTTAATAGATACAGTCGTGTGCAAATAAATCTGGGACAGTGTTTTTTTCACATGCAGATTCAGTTAAGAATTGAAGAATATCTCCATGGATTTCCTGCTATCAGAAAGAGTTACGTTAAACTTTAACAGGTACTGAAACCCGTAACTCTCTCTGATAAGAGGAAATCCATGGAAATATTCTTCAAATTCTTAACTGAATCTGCATGTGAAAAAAAGACTGTCCCAGATTTATTTGCACACGACTGTACATCAAAAAGTGTGAAACAAAAATTACTCGAGTAAAGCTTAGCTTTAGAAACCATTTGGTAACATTTACTAGGTGGATTTCAGTGAAAAATCACTTTAAAGGTTTAAGATGGCGGTTACGCCCCGTGGCGACCATCTTGGAAATCTGAAAATATTTTCCACGGTCTTCTTTTGGCCACTTTGGTAATAATTTTTTTTACCGTAAGACGTTACGACGAATAGTTTCCGAGATACAGCACTTTGCATTCTTATCTGGCCACCCTGTACATATCCTTTTTTTGTAGTGCAAGCAAATTATTTTATTAAATTACATTTAATTGATAGCTTAGTTTTCCCTTCATTTTTTCATGGTGTTAGTGGAAGAACGGTTCTTGACTAAACTAACACTCTGGGGTTTTTTACTGTGCGGACATTTTATTTAGTTTTAAATTTAAAAATTTTGTTTACAATTTGTATTTTATATTTACGTTTACTTTATAATGAATGTTTACTTTATTATTCTACCTATATAAAATAATATCAAGTTCTGTTAGTATTCTGTAATTTTTTGTTGTACAGTATGGAATACATTTATATTATTATTATTATTGTTATTATTATTATTATAAATAAAAGTAATAGTCAAAGATGCCTAGTCTTAATTAAAACTTACCCTGAAAATGTAATAATTTTTCCTCCAGCCTGCTCAGAGAAAATAAATACAGAATTTTTATTTTTACACGTACTACACGCACACGAAACCTACCTTTTACACCCTGTATAACGTGCAGGAAGAAGGTTGCTACGGGCCAAAGGTCATTTATAAGTATTTACATATTTAATTGACCTATTTTAGATTAATCTAAATATTATCTGCTACTTAATTTAAACTATAAGTCAAGTTTCGTATTTCCATTTTATTTATATTCCTATTTAATGTACTTCAGATTAGGCATCATCTTATACTCGTGCTAGTTTGGTTGCATACTTAATATTTTCTCCCTTTCCCAAAATGTTTTGGTCTATCAGCCCGTTTCGTCCATTTTGACTTCATTCCTTGATGCAGAAAGGTTGCTGAGTGATCTACGTTTGTGATACGTACCATGATCTGGTTTTTTCACTAGCAACCTTACTTTGGGAATTTCCGTTTTGAGCGGAATATTTGAATGACGTCCCGTTGTGGTAGAATTTTGGACATTTCTCAAAATTGGACATCGTTTTAGATTTATCTGCATCGAGCACATGGTTACTTCGGCAAAGCTGGGGGCTGAACATTGAAACGATATGCCTAACTTTCCTATCTACCTCTACCTAGGATTCTATTGTGTTCCATTTAATTATAGCTCCCCCTTCTCGGGGGGTTAAATTCCGCACACCTTTGGATGGCGAACGCAGCTCCTTCTTGAATTTTGCAAGTTCGTCCCCCCTGCATATTAATTTTTTTTATGTAAGACGAATGCAAGTTGTCGGAAAATATTTGGACCATTCTATAGCTCATTCAGTTCAAACTAAAGTAAAAGCTAGAATCCAAGTTACAAATATTGGCTCACCAATATTACGACTTAGCAGAAAATTTTTGATGGGAGAGACATGGCCTTTTTGTTGTTTTGTGATTGTGAATGTCATAATCAATGTGCCATGCCTTTAATATGAATTTTAAGACGCCCTTTGTTACGCTGTTTAGGGGGCGAATTTGTTCTTATATCAGAATCAGCATAGTTCTTTGAGCTAGACATCCCACAACTTTACAATTTCAAGCTTTGCAGAAACGGTGGTCAAATTGGACCTCTATATAACCTCTACATTATACATACATACTGTTACATTAACTTTTGCTCCTAATGGAATGGAAACATGCCACTAACTAACTCGAGAGGCGGTCGGGGTCGTTGTACCTTCGAAAAGAAGTAAAACTAAATTATAAGGGGCCAAGTGGTTACAGTTGCACTGGTTTCAAAGACTTCGTGAGCTAAGAAACGACTATGTTCGCTTATAAAACACAAAACCATGAAGAGTTCGCATAGTAACCCAGTCTGCAAATGTCTAAACTAGCGAACTAAACTTGCAAACTCTTGTACAAATTCTTTCATTATTCACTCAGCTTTCAAAATAACGTATTAATTTATGCCTAAAAACCTCCCTCAGAAACAGCTAGCGAGATAATATTATATGCAGTGTTACACACAGAATACAGTTCTATCTAAATGGTGAAACCAATAAATCAATTAGGTTATATTATTTAAAACCCAAAATATGGTGCAACCGAAGGTTTGTGCATTCAAATCCAGAAATACTGGAGACTTCCGGTAACCAAGACGTTTGTCGGAATTCAATGAATGGAACGGAGATCGCATTTGCTTGCTCCAACGATGGACTGCGATAGCATTCCCAAAACTCTCTCTCCGATCACGATTCCTTCACTCGGGATATAATGCTGCTTAATAATGGGCCTCTGCTCTACACCGTTCCTGAAGGCTTTACACCAACAGCAAATCTCGAAAGCTACGTTCAAGAAGAAGCCGTTCGCAGGTGTTCCCTCCATCTGTGAAGCTACGAATTTCGCGCTACGGAAAACCACATTATCTAGTGTTTTTCGACTCAAATAGTCGACTATTATTTCAGGTCCTTGATAGTTTTTTTTAATTCCACTTTTTGTCTGTTTTCCGGCTTTACGCTGTATTTTTATCTGCCAAGAATAGTAAACGACTGCGCGCTATACCGCAATAGTGCGAAGAGTTTGTTTTCTGTGTTCAACAGTACCTATCATATTTACAATAAATTGCTCTGTATTATTTTATTTATATAGTGAACTTTAGAATTTCTATTCGAGTTTAGCCATTTATTTTTGTTCAAGCCTTAATACTTGAACTTGAACACCTACCTTTCTGTTCTTAAAACTAGGATAGTAAACGGAACTCTAGAAGTTTAGTTACATTTGTTTAGATTATTGGACAGATTATGGCGGCTATTTTGGAATTATTCCAATCCAATAATGCTTAAGGTGTATTGTTACGTTCTTAGAGCCCTAATGGATTTCTGGCGCAGTTAAAATTTCAGCTGAATCGTGATCCATCCCACTTTAAGTTAGCCGAAGCACTACTTATTAGCGTCCTGCTATAAACTAACATATCACCAGCGAAGTAAGGCTTAACAGTTTAAACATTATGAGTTACTTAATAGTTCTTTTTGTCTCTAGAATGCTAAATGTTACTTTTGTGTTCGAAAATGAGAGATTTTGGCGAGCCGAAAGCAATCAAAAAATTCATTTGAGAACGCAAAAACCGTTAGGCATTCGCCATACAATTGTTTTTTGAAAACTGCATTAATGTGAACCCTAAAACTTCTAAGACGAGACCTTAGTGTTTCCATTAATAAAGTGCATTTGTGTAGAGCAAAAAAATGTTAAGGTAATTTTATTTGTTGTTACGGTTAGATGGCTGTCATACTATTTCATAGATTGGTGTGTACGCCATCTATATTTTTAAAGTCTGTAGTGCAGGTTTTCTTATTTTCGCCCACTCACGGCCTGCCCTGTCTCTTATCAGCGGGGACAAGCGACTCGAATGTTGGCTTTTCTTTCAACGCGTTCTTTTTTCCTGTCGAACGCCGTGATGGTGAATTAGTTGTAGCGCATTTGAAATTGTCCTGTGGCTTTACGAGCTTGCAGAATATGGTTGTTTTGTTGACAAATTTTATATAAACTTCACCTGTCGTCAGCTGCACGTGGCGCAAATTCATTTGGGGTGTAAGTTCTTTTAAAACTGTTAGCGCATATTCTTATCGAAATCATCCGTGAGTCTATTTTGGGTTTTCCTTTTTCTTCAGCAACCAGTCCGGGGCCCCTGAAACTCCTAGGTTCGGTATTGGCCATGAAACACCATTCCCGCAACCGAGGGCGTCGACCTTAACCTGGTTCGAGCTGTTATCACCTTCAGATGTGCGGACCTCCGCGTATCTGGATCATCACATAACGTGTAGAAGGAGCTCAAAGGAATCTAAGATCATGTTTTGATGTGTTAGAGGCTCACCCGATTGTTACCAATTCGGACGTCGGCTGCTATTGTACAGTTCGCTTTACGAACTACATACCTGAATAATTGATTTCCCAACCACGGCGTCTAGATTAATTGAGACCATTTAATTTTAAACTGTTGTGTGTCATGTTTATACATTTGTTAGGACTATTGTGTAAGCCTTTGTTTTCGCAAGCTAAATGTTATTGACACCTCAACCAAATTGGACAATATGAACCTACGGTAATTAATAAGCGCATATGAAATCACATAAAATGTATACGAACATAAGATAGCAACATGCAAGTGAAATGGAAAGAAGATTATTAATTAAAAGTGTGTTACATGTGATAAAAATCAAATTTTGTACAACGAAATCTTAGAAGGTAATATTGTGAAAACTGACAGTTATAAATAAAATTAGATTTATTAAATAATAGCACCTACATAAAAAAGAATTGTCAAATGAGAAGTAACTAAGGGAAAAATAATGACAACTAATTTAACAAATATAATAAAAAGATTGTAATTCATCATTGAAGATATAAAGTTGCTTTTTGCCTCTATTTTGTGGTTTTGGATTAAAATTTGGCTAGTGTGTTGGTTTTCCAAATAATTACCATGGCTGGATTAATGGTTTGGTGCTGTTTGTGGAGCATCGGGAGGAGGAACAATAAAAAAGTGTATGGTGTCTAGATTGGTCCCGAGGAACTTGAAAGTGTATTGCCTCCAGCAATGATGGGCAATCAATTCCATTATGCAATAATTTGTACAAAAACACTACTGAAGCAGTTTTCCGTCTGGTATCAAGACTATGAAAATTAAAATTGCTTAACAAATAGTCCTGAGCAATTCCTTGGGGCGGATAATGTCCAATCCCTTTGAAGAAAAGGACATTTAAAAATCTTCTCTGTACTCGTTCTAAATGGTGCTCATGAACTGCGTAAATGGGATACCAGATTAGCGAACCATACTGAAACCTTGACCGAACATAGGAACAATAAAGAGTTTTTAGAGCATTGATATTAGTAAATGTTTTACATAAATAAAGAAGGCATTGACTGACGTTTACCTGTAGTATTGTTTCTAAATATTTGGTTTGTGTAATTATATGAATTGCCTGCAAATATTGTGAAACATTTGTAGTAAATGTTTATGTAATTTGTGCAAGCTATTCTATCAGGATTCATGCCTATCATGTAGAATACCTAACCCTGGATACACTTGTAGTTAATTTGTAAAGATTCGTTGGTGCCCTTTTGGCTTTTAATAATTTGTTGGTACTTAACGAGCTGGACGCCGTTTTCCTGACCTGGCCAGCCGGCAATTGTATCCAAGTAGTCATAAAGTTTGTTTTGTTTGAGAGAATTAACCAACGAATCGATTTGATGCTAACATTATTTATTTTACTCTAGGTTATTTCTACGTTTATCTTGAAAAGAATGTATGGAACTCTTTTTGTATAAAGCACAAATTGTAGTTTCGGTGAAGTACTTTTCTTAAAAAGACGGTTTCATAAAAGTGAGCTGATCATTCTGAAATTTTGCATAAGGCAATAACTTTACATTATGAGAGATGGCCCAGCGAGCAAATGCTCGCCTCTCAGACCGTCGGTCCGGGTTAGAATCTCGGCGACCTGTGGTAGTCGTTTACCCCTAATGAGGCAACTCTTCCTCACTTTCAACGGGGAAGGCTAGCCACCTACCCGGCCTAAAGGCAAAGAGGGCCTATAAAACCACTTCGTGGTTAAAATAAGCTACTGGCCTATAATAAGAGACAGACGAAGGAGAAGAATTTTAATGATATTTTAATGTATTTACAATAGACATGAAGCCTCAAAACTCTCCAAAGAATAGTGATACGTAATTTTTTAACACTAATTTATACCGTGGCACTAGAATTGCGCACCGACTAGCGACAGGTAGTTTAGTCATGAAAAGGGTTGTTTAATCTCCTACTGAATTGCGCTCAGTGCCTACAGGTAGTCAGATCAACGACCGTAATTTAGGTAACAATTTTTCATTATTGGTAAATGCCCATAATAGGGATGGAACGTGGTAGAAGATCTTATAAGCGAAAAACCGGATCACTCTAGAGTTATTCAGTTAATTGGCTGTTTAATTGATAAATATATTGAAAATGCCACGTTTACTTCAGAAATATGGGCTGCGAAAACTACCACCATTGCAGGAACGACCAACACTTGCGAATTTCATTTCAAATTTAAAACGAAAAGATCATCTTCTTACCCTAATATACACTCCTTTTTAAAATTGTTGCTAGAAATGCAAACCGATACGTATATAAAAGTCAAATCTACTAGGCGAAATAAAAATAAATATATAAGATTGAAAATTGTGTTAAAGCAGCAATCCATTGCAACCAAAATTGTGCAGTTAGATAGGCATGCAATATCGCGATACAATTTTGTAAAACGCGTTTCTCATAAATTTAGTAGTATTGTAAACTTGTAAATAGAATATTTGGTATACAGTGTGTTTTACTTCTCATCTTCACAGCCCCTATATCTTCCTTATTTATTTTCTGAACGATTTGAAATTTTGGTCCATTATACCTACTACTCTTTAAGAGGGTGATTTTTGCAATTTTTAAATGTTCGTACTTTAAACTAGTAACTACTGCGATGAGAAACAAATGTTGGCCTGGTTTTACCTAAAATATTATTAAAGAAAGTTGCTCAAAATTGAAAAAATAGTCGAAATCCAAATTTTAATTGAAATTTGATTATTTTTGATAATGAATAATATTTCAATCTAAATGAATTAAATTTCAATGGTTGTCTGACTACATTTAAGTATATACATGGGCTGTCAATCTATGTTCCTCTAAATGCAAATAGCAAGTTAAATAATTTACATTTCGACTATTTTTATGATTCTGATTAACTTTTTTTAATAACGTGTTTTGATAAAACTAGACCTACTATACTTTTTCAATTTTTCGCTTCAATTTTTGATGGAATTGGGTTACCGGTACGCGGTAAAACGTTTAAAAGTTACAAAAATAGTTCATTTAAGTGATGGTATGATTGGCTAACATTTCAAGTCGATCAGAAAATAAATAAGGAATATACAGAGGTGTGAATGTGAGAAGTGAATCACACTGTACGTATATGATAAAAAATAGATTTGTTTTTACATGTCGCTATAGAGTTAATAGATATTTATGCATTAAAGGAGATATGAATATGTTTTTTCCCTGAGGTTGACATGTGTTACAAACCGAGGGCTCTGGCCCGAGGTCTGTAAGTCAACCGAAGGTAAAGGACATGAATATCTCCCGTGGTGCATACAATATTTTATTTACTAGCATATTAGTAAAAATGGTATAAAAATTCAAAATGTCATAATGACATTAAAATTAGAATTATGTAAGTAACATCAAGTATTTCCTCATTGTGAGGTTGCTAAGACGTTATTTGTAGTTGCATGGTTACCATAACATAATAGCAAAAGCTTAGTTACAAAAGCTAAACATTTAATTTAAAAAGTTGTTTAGATCAGAATTCTAAATTATGGGGGGGGGGGGCTGAACATCCTTTAGGCATCAGTTACGTTAGACATATCTCTTGCATACTAAAAATTGAAAACTTGCTATGTTCGGTTTTGTAACCGGTCACCCAGTATGTTATGAAAATTTCGGCAGGTAAAGATAAAAAAATTACTTTATGATTGTCCCTCATCCTAATCCCCCCTGTGCGCAGCTCGAGTTATAGTAAGGATCAACCCGGCTGCGTAAAGGCATTGTTTACCACCGTGCAACGCAGCACCAAGTTGTACCGTAGTAAGTAATGGCGAAATTTACGCTGCTTTTCCTTTGGCAATCTTTACTGCGGTACAGCGCAGCCTCGGGATGTAGCGTAGTAAGCATTGGCCACGAATAAGCGAATGTTTCATAGGACATTGTTTACTGCGCTGCAACCAAAGTGCTTTTTATTCTTAAGTGCGAGTATTAAATTAAGAACGAATTATTATTCCTATTATTAAGACATTATTTTATCGTTACAAACTGAATAATAATTATTATACTCACTGCAGCACTGCATGCAAAACATTGAACACTTAATTAGCAAATAAATAAGGTACTTACCTGAATGTATATGTTATGGCGTTAATAAACGTATAAATCTACATACCTATGTTGACAAAATGAACTATTATTAATTTATTACTTGTAAGGATTAATCGTGTATATACATATAGTATTCTTAAGTAAATATAGATTGGAGAATTTATTATCAATCATTATACGTATATAACTTTATACTGTTGAACCAAAGTATTATGTAAGCTATAATAAATAATAAAAAAATAAGATATGGGTACATCTGATGACCACGCACAAGCTTGCTTTTAGTGGAACATCAGAGCGTACCTCATATTAATTCACATGTTTAGTTAAGGTGGCGATTTAGTCTCGAAAATCCGACAATCTTAAAATTTACTTAGTAAGTGGTGCTCTCTCGTCTTGAAAAGCATGCACCTCAAATGTAGGGTGTTAGGTTTGCAACCAGTCTAAATGAATGTGTCATGTCATAATTTTAAACACTTCTGATGGTCAGGTGGCCGCGGGGGGCGGGACGTTGCCGGCTAATGGCACATGTAATTGTTTTGGCTAGCTTCTTATCGATCGATAAAATTTAAGCGACCACACGCCCGATGTGAATCTTTGCAGTCTGGTGAACTTGTGGTTGAAGTTTATATAATTAGCAAGGATTATAACAGTTTATTCCAAACTAATTTGTTTTACGTTGTTTTAGTATTTTATTAGGGTAGTTGTTATGACATTCATATTATTTTGTACCTATTATAACTTTAGCAATAGCTGTGTTCGTTCTACATTTGGCAGATCAGTAAAATTTGACATTAGTTTCGTTGAGTTATTTCAGTTGTGACTAAAACAGTTGTAATAAAATGGTTATACAACAAAATGTGAAATTCAATTTGCATATTTTTACACCGATTCCGAAAATAATTCATGAACAGTACAAAATTTCGTACATTCGTATTTCTATATTTTCTGAGCTAAACTGCATGTCAAATACTAGCGCTTAGAACTACAGTTTTACAATAAATTGATTTTTAATTAAATATAGCATTCTTTTCCTTTTACGCTAATCGTTACGTGTTTGCACATTTGCCCAACCTGACCCTAATAAATTATTATAACACTAACACACTTAATTATCTCTAGTTTTCAATTATGGGCAAAGCAAGACCATGTTATGGAAAACGTAAAAAACAAAAAGAGCACAATCTATGGTTAGACTAAATAAAGTAAGACGAATGTTAGCAGAAAATAGTGCACAGGTAATCAGACCCTTATAAATAAAGAAAACAGTGTTGCCTTTCGTAAAACATTTTTTTATTTAAAAAAATTCATAGCTAATATTTAGAAACACTACAGGAAAACTTAATTAATTGATCATTTTCATAAGAAGAAAAAAACATTTAGTTTTTTTTTAATAAAAAACATGCTGTTTTCATTAAAATGATCCGGCTGGGAAACAACTGTTTTTACAACTCTAGGTCATCAATGATTGTGAAGGCATTCTTCAGGAAATATTGGATTCTGTTTATAAATCCAGCCATAGTACAGAAGATAGTGCACAATATGTCGATGGCGAAGCTGAAACCCCAGAAGCAAACGACAAAGATGAGGAGTATAATTTTACCTGGGGATCTGTAGACGAATATAACAGGTAATATGATTGCCTTGCATCCTATTAACAAAGTGTAAAGTAACATTAATATAATTTTCATTATACTTCTCTGAAAACACCTTGTTTTCATCTGTTTTTGCAATGACGTAAAGGTGGCATTTTTAGAACAACCCACGGAAAACTTTCCCCGATGTCCGATTTTTTCGGTGCACTAAATTTATAAAAAGTAAATCGTTTCTATGGAAGCGTTAATCGTGTTTGCTACTATATTTACGATGTATTATTAGTACTTTGAAAATAATAGTATATTATACATCAAGGTAGCGAAGTATTATAACCTGAGCGCATATTAGATACTGAGCGTGCAGCGCGAAGTATCTAAAGCGCGAAGGTTATAAAACGATTCGCTACCGTGGTGTATATACTATTTCTTGCACTACCAAACGGCTTAATACCTAAATTCTCAACAAATTTCGAAAATATTTTAACTGTCAACCTGACAGTACAGCTCTTTAAAACGTCAAAATCTGGGGCAAGTTGAGCATTGAACCGCCAGATGCAAGCGCATAAAGCACCAGCCTCTGTACCGCAAGATAAAATGAGGTTATCGATAATACATACATACATACACACATCTTCGTTCAATAGAGACGACGACTACGACCGAAAGCAAGGTGGCAAGACACTTCCCCAACCCGGCCCAGAGCTGTGACCTCAATCACACTGTATTTACTATCAATCTTGTATTGTAAATAAAGTAGTATAATAAAAGATATTTTTTGTCAATATTTGAATGTTTTGACATCTGTTTAGGCAAATACCTATAACACTATAGGAAGTACGGAGTGATTTTTTAAAAACTCAATTGCAGCAGGCCCTGGATAGGCTGAATCAGTTGGCAATACTGAAATGTATTGTTGGTGACACTGTAAGTCTATGTCAAATTCGAGGTTAACAGGTTAGGTTTTGCGTCATTTTTGACACAGACTGACGCAAAACCTAACCTGCTAACCTTGTATTTGACATAGACTTACAGTGTCACCAACATTACATTTCAGTATTGGCAACTGATTCAGGCTATCCAGGGCCTGCTGCAATTGAGTTTTTAAAAAATCACTCGGAGTAAATTTGGTTGTAAACGGTAGGTATAACATTTACCAATATATAGCAATAAAATTTGTTAACAGTGTCTGCTGTCTTGTAAGGTGTTAATTTAACAAAGCGATCCCGGTTTGCGGTCGAATGGCAGTACAAATCATAAATGGCTACAAAATCGTCGAATTTTACAACGCAGACGATTCATTTTGCCATTTATAAATTAGCAGCCAATATTTGTCTTTCAAACGCAGTTTTGTTTACAGTTAAAAAACTTTACTTTTCTTTATAATTTTTTGTTTAAAGAAGTGACGCTTTCTTAACGATTTTTCGTTAAAAAAAACACTTTTGTCATCACTATGCAAAAAACTAAATCTGTTACATTATTTGCATTAAGTGTAAAGATATAAACTACAGTTAAATAAAGAATAGTCTATTTCATTACGAGTCAATTCAAAACCTTCAAGCTGCCTAAATATAGGGAATTCCATAAAAAAAGTAAGTTTTACTTGCCGCGCTCTTTTGAGGCACCCTGTATAATCAAAAGTATTTCAGTAATGTGCACCACCTTTGCTCCTACAACTAAGGTCACCTACATTCCGCCGATGCTAACACGAAGAAAAATAATTTGGGTGGGGGGGATAAAATCAATGAAAAAGATCAACGTGAAATAGTTTGTTAAGTACAGTCGTGTGCAAATAAATCTGGGACAGTGTTTTTTTCACATGCAGATTCAGTTAAGAATTGAAGAATACCTCCATGGATTTCCTGCTATCAGAAAGAGTTACATTAAACTTTAACAGGTACTGAAACCCGTAACTCTCTCTGATAAGAGGAAATCCATGGAAATATTCTTCAAATTCTTAACCGAATCTGCATGTGAAAAAAACACTGTCCCAGATTTATTTGCACACGACTGTACATTATAAATACGATTCCAAAAATTATTTTATATTTCTGAAATCGCATAAAATAATTCCGGCCTCATCAATAGTCATATGTCAAAACTTTCTTTGGAACACTTGTACATGGCATGCTATTAATAATTAACATTTATTGCTTAACACTAATTATGTAAAATAAAATCTTAGCAGCTCTCAGTATTTATAATTGGGTAGACTATACAAATCCAATCCAATGTATCTGAGAAGTTAAGTAAACCGCGAAGAAACTAAATTTTTGTGGAGAAAATTTAAAATAATTTCTAAAATTATATTTTGGCACTTTACCCACTTTCTACTTTTGCTCTGGAACTTTTAAATATGAACCTCTAGTTAACCCGAAGAATTTTGTTGATAACCCGAAGTCTTCGGGTCAAAATGTCAATATTGGTCACCCTACCTACAACTTTTATATAAGTGATATTTATGTAACTCTCATGGTTTTACTACTATTTTCCACCCCGTTGTCGTTATCAGGCCCAGGATTGTGGTCGTCTAAAAATATCAAGTTGCATGTTTATGCATATCACAATTCGAGTTTGAATTACGTCATTAGCAGTTGCGCCACCTACCTTACAGAGGCTGAACTATTTTTAGCAGAGAAACACGTATCAAAGCTTAAATTGCCAACACAAAATTTACTCACGATGAGCTATTACAAGTATATGTTGCTTCTCGGTCATCTGCCAAACTTCTGGTTCAAATTATTTGAATTTTTAGTATGTTATAGTTAAAACTCTAGAGATTATGGCCCCCCCATTTTGTTTTACTGTTTGAAGAGTATTTCTTACAGAAATAAATCGTCGAATTTCACGTTCAAAAATCCACTTTATTTATATTTTTTAGTCAAAGCCGTGATTTATAAACTAAATTTTAAATACGGAGGGCACCTTCCTTGAATCTTTCTGCTTATTTTCGTATATTGTAGATTCAATTTGGTTCAGTATTAATCGCACTGCCTGCTCTCGAGTGAAGTCATGATAACCCCAATTTTAAGTTAAATTTTGTAAGAGTAAATCGCCACCTTAAGTTCTTGCAGAGCTAAGTTTGTTTTATTTTTGCAGAGGATCTTTACTAACTTAATTAAGGTACTAAATGTCAAAATATGAATTATTGTTTACAGAATTTATTGAGTTATTGTGCTTTTTTCCTCTAAAAATAAACGATATTATTATTATTATTTTACCTTAACTCAACTAAGTTCTCTACGAAAGATTTGAACAATACATAATTTTGCTTGCTAACCCACAACCAACGCCGAAAAGCTTGATGAAGATGCAAAATGCAGAGTAATCTGCGCGACTCCGGAAAAACTGATTCCAGCGCATTCCTTTCTGCCGCATTCATTGGTCATAGAAATTCGAAGAAATCCATAGCTTCCAAAACCATCAGTTTGCAAAGAATCTCGCAATAATTGAAGGCTTCCGTGTAATTCTCTTCAGTTTGCTCGGTATGGAGAATGCAAGCAAGTGGGATGGCTTCAACTTTTGTTGCAGAGAAGAAAATGTAACGCAGGTACTTGTTGTACACTAGAATCTACAAATACCATTTCATGTGCAAATTCCTGAGAATGGGCTCTAACAATGACAGGAGTTAACACAACAAAGATCATTGGATCTTCCTGTATGATGACTTTAATATCTTTTTTCCTCATAGCATTCTCTTTTCTTTTTCAAAACAGTTAACATATCAAAAGCTTCTCGACCTCCAAAATTTTCCATTCTACAACAGTAAAATTGATTTAAGTACCTACCTAACGCAAAACTGCACAGTGCATCACCTACCTCCATTTTGAGTATAAATGTTTTATTTGTCTCTCCGTTGGATTTATTTGGGCGTTTGTTAGCATTTTGGCAATCTCAGATTCTTCGTTTTTATTTTCGAGGTATATTTCGTGAAAGTTTTTGGCGACAGCGGCAGTCATGCCATCCTCAAAGTATTTGTAAAACATTGCCTCGGTTTCCCTCGAAGTTCGCAAGTAACTGAAGGCTTTTGCAACAGCTACTGCATGCGAATGTTGAAATGAAATCTGAAAAATTAAATAAACACCTCGACTAGAAAAGCGAGTTACTGGTAAACCTTCGGAGTAAAATTCGCTTGAAAAACCACTTTGCAGTTGTGGATCACTGCATTTACCATAGTGCATCTGATTATTGAATGAGTCCAAAGCATAATTGCCACTTTAGCAATAAAAAACTCAGTTTATGTTTTGAGAAACCATTAAATAACACACATGAACAATCTATTATGCTAACCCAAAAATAAATAAATACATTTATCTACAACTGTCAAATAATAAGTGCATTATATATCCAACTCTAAATACAAAAGGCGGCTCATATTACACTAGTGGAATATGAAATTTCATATTCCACAGGGTATTTTTTCAATTAGTGGGCTACATTTCAACAAATTACATTAACGTCGAGGTTAGCAGGTTAGGTTTTACGTCAGTTTTGACACAGACTGACGCAGAACCTAACCAGCTAACATCGATTTTGACTTAAAACATAACCTGCTAACCTCCAATTTGACATAGACTTACAGTGTCACCAACTATGTACATAGTTGTAGATAAAATATTGTATTTGACACGTATATAATGGCTATATTACACTTGGATGATTACAACACCCGCCTTCGGCTCGTGTGTAAACTTCATCCTCGTGTAATATAGCCTACATTATATTCTTGTTAAATAAAATACTATTTTCTACGATCGTGTCAAAATGACAACCTTTTGCACAGTTTCTAGTGTCAAAAGTGACGTTTGTAGCACCCTTAATATTGGAGCCCGAATTACGTTTTTTTGGCACGTTGCCATTGGTTGCGTGTTCTAATATTATATTAAAGTACGCTTTGCAGTAACTTTTAATGCCAACATAATCTAGAATATCTAACACAATGTGACGGACAAAATGTCACCGAACTAAGTTTTCATATTTCTGTTACGATCGTAGAAAAAATAGCGTATGATACACGTGTATAAGTGCCATTAAAGTACTAAAGACATTAAACTCGTCGCACGTGCTTTAAAGGCGTACCTATACACTAGTATTATAATATACTATTTTATAAAGTAGGTACCAAATCATGATAATTACACTTACCTCAATAACTATGTTGAGACCTTTCCCCAAATACCGATCATTTCGCAACGTATTACGGTTGATTTTTTTGAAAAGTATAAGTACTTATTTTTGCACTGCAGTCTTTGGCCCGCTGTCTGGTGTCTTCCCGTTTTCTTTTTTTTTTACTTTATCGAAATTTTATGCTGGCATGCGTACACTTTTCGAAAAAGATATTTTTTTGGTACGGGTATGTGTATCGAACAATCCATTTCGTATTCGTCACTGTGCTAAATTGTTCCACCCAACTCGCACACCAGTTATTATATGCACTTTTTTCAGACGTGTTTTGAGGCGCATGGTTTTTGAGTTTACCTCTTAAAGTTGCCCAGAAATTGTTAGGATTATTGAAGTCGAAATGGCTCACTTCGTGACCTAGATTTGTCAATTCTGCCAATAAATCTTCACGATTTTCAGCCATGGCTGGCGAAGCACAATGACACCAGCAAGTTAATTTATTTCTATGCAAATTTGAGGAATTTGATCATGGGTAGAGACGAGTCTACCACTGGTTACGGTGTTGCAGTGTAGTAAACAATGTCCTATGAAACATTCGCTTATTCGTGGCCAATGCTTACTACGCTACATCCTGACGTTGCGCTGTACCGCAGTAAAGATTGCCAAAGGAACAGCCTCGCAAATTTCGCCATTACTTACTACGATACAACTTGGTGCTGCGTTGCACCGTGGTAAACAATGCCTTTACGCAACCCGGTTACGAAAATATGTTAAGCGCAATTCGAGTGTTGGATTATAGGAGTAATAAATTTGTTGTGCACCGATTTATACACACCTTGTATATAGGCAAGATAAGTACACAATCTGAACAAAAAATATGTGTGGGCCTTGGTGCCCCCACATGGCAATATTCGGAAGCATTAATATCATAGCAGTTCTAGGGTTAAAAAATCTGGTGTGATACAGGCACACAAGTTCCTTTTACAGTGATCTTATAATTAGCTAAAATTTTTATTTTTAATTTTTAAACAAGTGCCAAACATTTTCAAAAGTTACAAATTCTACAGAAACTGTGCAAAATACAATTAGTTGAAAAGACAAATTTTCACTAAAATTTTAAGTCAAAAATGTAATAATATACCGGGTGTTCGATTTAAAAAAAAAGGAGTTAATAAAAACAAAACAAAAGAATACGCATTTTCGATGTATTCAACTGGAAAATTACCTATCGCTCATCAATACACACTAAAAATGTAATAAAAATGTAAAGTTTAAAAAAAATCGTTGGAACTCTGTTTTTGAAAAAATCGAAAAATCACAGGAGTAAACGTCACACTTCCAGTAATGCGATTTTTTTCAAAAGCTTGCTGTCGCATCAAGATAGTACACAAAAGTTATATCTAAAGTTTCAACGTTTCAATGTCATGCCTCTTTTCGTTTTTTAGTTATTCTGTTCACATACCCTGCCTTACACATACGCGAGCCCGCGCACACACACGCACACACACACGTACAAACATACACACACATGAACAAAAAAACATTGCAAGAGGAGGTAAAAAAATTTAATACAATTTATAAAACTCTCAAGGTGTATTTATTTAAGAGTTTCTGAATATGTATAAAACTAAAAAAAGTAATTGTGAAATTGAAACTCTTATTAATCTACATATTGTAGACTGACTCAGAGCAGGCTGTGATTTTTAATATTATTATAGTGTCCTGCGCTATCCTTATATCACTAAGTGGTGGAGCAGATTATTTTGTTCAGTTTACATGTTCTAAAAAATCTGCTCCTTTAGAGAGCTGTAACAGAACATTTTACAAGGTTTTTGTAACAGTAAGTAATTCAGTAACAAGGCTAGATTAGAATTTTTAGAAGCCATTTAAATAGATACTAATTACCATTGAAAAATATTTTACCTAAAAAGCGCCTTGCATCAAAAACGTAAAAATTATGCGTACGTATTACTTTACGGTAAATAATAATAATCTAAGAAAGTAATTAACATTTTATATTATTTTTTCCAATTACAAATCTTTACAGTCTTCACCTAAAAAAATGAATTTAAAAACTATGTCTTGATATGTGAAATTTTGATAAATATTTAAATAATTAAAAAATTCAATTTTCGCTAAAGAAAGAAAAATACCTAGATGTTTTCTGGTTTTGAGATTGTTCAGTTAGCTAAAATTAACACACTTTTAAGACAATCTCATTGAAATCTTACTTGATTTCTCAATAATAGCACTTTTTGAATTTTGACAATTCCGAAAAACTCCATTTTCTAAATAAGTAAAAATCACTCGGTACATATGATAGCGGCTAAATAGGGTTTTAGACAAGCACAAATTATTGTCGTAACAAGTTTTTTTTAAATCAAAAATAATTTTTTTTTCCCAGAGGATACCGACTTTTGACGCTCGCTGTATATGGTCATGACCTGCTCTGCGTCATGCTGAGAAAAGATTGACTCTTATTAATGAATTAACTAAAGTACAATACTATAATTAAAACTAACTGTATAATTTAAATAATACATTGGTAAATAGGTTGATCGCCTTTATTTAATGACCACATTTTTGTATGTACCTATGTATATTACGAGTATAATCAAAAACACATCATCAATTTTTTGTACAACCGTGTTCGATTTCGCGGCCGTTACTAATAAACACGACCGCGAAATAGTAACGACCGCGAAAGCGAACCTCGCTGCCGTAATTACGTCTGCAAAATTAAATTTTCAGCACGGTTGCACAAAAACTATTTCTTGTACTGTTTACGAAAATGAATCACTTCGCTAATTGAAAACATAATAAAAATGTCAACGTTTTTTTGACAGTTTTGAATAAAATGTGTTTCGTGTTCAAACTAAAAATGATAAAATCGGCACAATAAACTGCAACTCTGTATAGCTGCTGTAAAACACCAAAGCCACTACATGAGAAAAGGAGATGTTTGTTTTATGTTAATAGTTGTGGAGAATATTATCTTCTTTGTCATTTAACCACTTCTTTAATATGGACCTTATGATTTTATAAAAATATCTTACCCTGAAAATTGCTTTAGTTGAAGGAGAGATTCCTTTGGTGACAAATATGGAAAAAATAGCGAAGGCCAAAGTCATTTAAAAACGTTTTAGGATAATTATTCACCAGTCATTGCGTACAAGCACTGCTACAAGTACGAAATTAAGGACTGTTTTGGACGGGCCGCAGTTTATGGCCAAGCGAGGCGCATAAATAAGGCGAGTCTAAAAATCTGTTTCGTACGAGTTAATACTTATCTTGTTGTTCTACTGCTTTGAAAGCGTTTTTTCTTATTCTTAATCGAGGAGGTCGAAAAAAGTCGAGAAGGTCATGATCATACTATAAAATGGAAATGTGTATTTCGATTTGGACCAATGGAAACAGGGCGTTAGCTTTTGTTGCTATGGTTATTACTGCCGAAATTGATAGCTTTTCGATGCAGTAGAACAAAAAATTATTTAGTATTTTTCTGAAACTATTTCAACAAGGTTCATTGACTATTGGTTCGTTTTTCAATCAACAAATTATATATAAGTTGCGTCCATAATAATAAAATGGTCATGGTACCACAGTATTCATTGATCTGCAGTATCAGCTTTGAAATTATAAAATTGGTTTAAATTGCACTCTCTTTGTGAACACTTGTCCTGTTTAGAAAAAACTCGACTATTGTGCCGGGAAAATACTTTTAAATACAGTCGGTAAAAATATATAATTTTTGTACGGCATATGATTGCGCTGACGTGTGTTGCTAATAAAAAAGTTATGCTGTGGCCATAAAGTATTGTTTGAACAGAATATGAATGAGACTACAACTTTACTTCTTAATTCGAAGTACAAAAATATACAATTGTGCTCACTTCGTATTCACTAAAAAAAAATGTGAACGAGTTTACGTGACTCTGGCAACTATCAGAAACTCGGTACTTAAAGAATCTATTGGAGTGGAGTAAAGCAGTTTCCAGATGCTTTTCCAAATACTTCAAAGGTAAAAGTTAAGCGGATTTGAAGCATGACCGAGGGGGCCATGAAGTAGGTCCTGCTCGACCAATCCATCTTCCACTGTCTTGTTTAAATGATTATAACTCTCGAAGAAGAGGTATTTAACTATATTTACGTGTACAACATGTTTTAGTTATTCTTAGGTGTTGCACATATCCACAAATTTTAATTCAATATCTACTTATTGATTATCAGAAATTCACAGCTTATTCTAATGTCCTTTCTGCTTATAATAATTCTGTGTTCGCAATGCGTTAATTTCTGGTGCCTCTGAAAGTTTTCCATTTTCCAATGTGTCTGAGCTAGTTTTTCATTGCATATATTCAAACCGTTCTGATGACAGTCACACACTATAAAATCAACGTTACTTACCCAACATACTAGACAAATCTTTGAAAACAAATACTTGTGAAAACGATACTCTAGTTGTCTATGTTAAAACTCTTGAGATACTATTCAGTTTAGATATCTTATACTGACGCTTACTAGATGTTGTTTGATTGTTACGTGCTAAAAATTATTTGTTCTAGAGAAATGATTAAAAGCCAGTTAGCTATCAATACCCCCTAAGTAAATATTTATGAACCATTATATAAATTACCGATTTCGAATTGAAATGTGCTAAAAGGAAATTCGAGGCAACGTTAGCAAGCAAGTTAAGAGCCCATGAAATTTGAGAGCAAGTTCGTCGCCAAGAAAGTTGAATTTCGATACACCTTCCCAAAGAAAACGCAAACTTGTTTTCTTTTTGTTGGCGTACGTGAGCTACGATGGTTTTAATTGCCCCTGGGAAATTCGGCGCCCGGCGCCTCTGCAGATCCTAAACTACCCCTGATAATAGCCTATCTAGGTGTATGGCATCGCCACCGCATTTTCGTTACTTAAAAATTAATCCGTAGACGACACAATGGTAACGCTCAGCGGAGGCACCTAGCAGACAACGCTCAGATTTTTTTATCGCGCGGATTACCATACATTTTACATTTGCGACACAAAAAATCCATTAAAGAAAACAAATTGCTTATCCACGTTGCCATTTCGCCTGCGTTCGATGACGGTAATGCAGCCAAATCCCCTATGTAGGTAACATATTTTTTGTTTTATTACCTTCCAGGCCGCTTGTATATTATAATGTAATTTTTGTAATGACCGCAGAAGACATTCCCAAAAAAATCTGTTTTTTCGATGAGAAAATATTTGCTCTTGTTTAATGAACACTCTGCCCATTCAAAATCGACCACGGCTAATCCGCTTTATTACTACAACACGAGAGCTTTTATATTGTTTAATGCACTGTGGGGCTGCACGAGTTACATTAAGAGAAAATATTCGCACCTGTACCTTTAGAGGTGGAATCAGTTTTCCATACCAGTTTTTTAAATCAAGCTGATGTTCGAGAATTAACAATTTATTGAAAATCTCTTCATTTAAATTTGCGTGGAGTTTCTTTTATCCTTTGCCAATAAATACTTGTTTTTTATTTTGTTTTAATAGCTACTGCAATGCCAAAAATATTTTTTTATAAACGGCACGGTTATAGTAAATGAGTATTTATGAGATTAAGGAGGGTACTTCTTTACTTCGTCGGGATGCGTTTGGGTTGTTGCAGTACTTCAGTTCTAATTACTTGCACTCTCACTGTCTGATAAGTTCATATCCTGTGGTAGCTGTCATTTCAATATATCATAAATATTTTTATTTTATTTTGGAACCATAATCGTGTTTAGTAGTTCTCAATAGCGGGAGTAAAATGGCTTTTATGGCCCTGGGGTCTATAGAGTTTCCAAGCAATATAACAAGCACGAATAGTGTAGTATAGCAACACCAAAATCTACATAGTAACCACAGCACACCAAAACATCTCAGCGCCAGCACAACGATGACGCAGTAGTATTTAACCAAAATACTGAATCCTTGGATTTGTCCATTTTGAGAACCAAAAACGTTGTATATACCACGTGCCTAATCACGATTATAGCTCTCGGGAAATTTAAAGATCTCCACTGCGCGTCGCGCTTGCTTTAAACCTTCCCTCGTGCTTTATTCTATGGATTATGCCCTTAATACATAAATAACTATTACGTTCAAGTTGATGGAGGTCAGCACTATTACAGTTGTGTATGTTGCCATGAAACTGGGTAGTGGATTTCTTGATGTATTGCTGAATCGAATCTATTCCCAGTTCACAATAAAGTTGGTTGTTGGAGATAAACCATCACGTTTGTCTTTACTGAGTTTACCTAAAGTATACTTGCATACATCACCAATGGCCTGATTAAAGATTTATAAATTAGTAGGGCGCAATCCGTTTTTAGGGCAGATTTTCTGTTTATTATTGAATATAGCTATTTTAATCGGTCATATTCCTGGTTTAGTTTGTTACGGTATTAATTCATCAGATCGACATAGGTCGTATTGATTGTTCAGAAACGGGTACAAACTACAGGGTTTGCCGGCTTTACTAAAAAAAGAACACAGAACTTAATGTGTTGGAACAGATTTTGTTGCTCCGGTTACTCGCACTTAACTCAGTCGGGAAGGCGTGGTTCGAAAGCTCAAAGAAAAACCGGCGGCACTTACCCTGATGGATTGCTTAACAGAAAAAGAAATGCCTGAGCGCCACTTGGTTCTGATTAGGGGTGGCTGACGTGTCTAGAACCAAGAACAATACACGTAGCCTATGTAGAAGTCCTCCAGGTACGTTGTTGAACACCTCCGCTTGTTGTTTACCAAGCCTCCTCCGAGTAGCCGGGTGACCTTGTCGTTAAATCACATGAATATAAAAGGGGATCCCACGCAAAGTTACCTTATGGTCTAAATATGTTGTTACACAACGGACAAAACGAAATAGATAACAGGGGTGAAGCCCCTGGTTAACAACAAGCAAATCAAAACATAGGCTTAAGCTTTAAGTGAACGGGCGCAATATTTACGAACTCCCGGAAAACACATAACAAATATAGTCGCACCTTAATTAGGCACAAGAACACAATTGGTGTAATACATAGCTCCTACCTGGTAGCTGTAAGCACGTCGCTAGTTTCTGCTATAAACTCGTCCTCGGGGAAGCTTGGCAAGGCGTTGCGGAGGTACAGAAAGGGCTTAGGCCGGGCCTGATAGTTGTTTAGCGCAGAGCGGCGCCTAGAATGATGTGGGCCCCTCCTTGGGAAGAATCGGAGCGATAGAGTTGATTTTATTCCCGGCTTCAGAATGGCACGACGCAGTCGGACTTTGCAAATAATGCAACCAGGGCACTACAACAATTAACACGCGGTGGGCCTCCCGTCGACTTCGATGAACTCAGCGTCGGTAATTCAAAAATGCAGTACGCAAAAGGTTTTTCCCCACAAAGGTACGGGAAACTGTTAATCACAAGCTTAAAGATGTCGTCTCTAAATGGATCTGCAAATGGTGCAACGATCTTCCCCTGGGAAGTACATCAACTTAAGGAGACGAATCGGCTATATGCCAACACTGAAATATCGATAACTCAATCGCCCACCGCGCGCGTTCGTTTAAAAACACCCAACAAGGGTAAAATAATCGTCCAAAGGTCTAAGCTGAACTCCAAATCAAAATTTAATTACGTGAAGATCACAAAGTTCGCGTAACGTGGACACGAAACTACACTGCGTTCACAGAACGCATCCCGGACCGCCGCAAGCGGTCCGGGAGCGACAAAACTTGCACGTTAGTTGTAGTTCACAGCTCGATGTCAATTAATTCAGAAACGCGCGGGTAAAAACGATGGTCACCCCCGCGCAGAATGATCTCATTCTTTCAGAACAAAGAACCTGCCAGTCTTGCAAAAGAAACAAGGAACAAATAACACGAACAATTCTAGAACCTTTGACAGCCAAATCAGCGCTTTCAGCGAGCGAGGGGCGCAATGCAAGAAGCTAAGAAAAGGTATTATTTTACAATCTAATTTCCAGGAAAGAAACTTCACGTCGGCCTTGTGCAGGCGATCGGTTCCTGCATTAAAGAATGAATTCACGGACACAATTCGGCAAATGCAACATAAACGGTGATATTTATAATAGTTTCGAGGAAAGAAATCTTACTATGGCCTTGCGCCAGTGTTAAAGAATTGGTTACTTAAGAAAACAAATACGGAGCGCAAGCATTTCAATGCCCGCCGGAATAAATTTAAATATAACTAGTACAGGGCCGAATCCAGTGAAAATTCGGGCAGAATATTTTTAACTAATTTCGTTAATCACCCTCATAGTTTGACTGATAGCAAAAATGGCTGAACGAGGTCGAAAATAATCTAACAAGTTTTAGAATATGGTATTTCCAGGATAGTCTGCTGTCTAGGTGATCGCTAAGATATTTTGCAACTTCTTCATTTGTATTCCATTGAATGGGAGTTTTATTTACAGTCATCAATGGAGAGTTGCTTATTTCTCTTAGGGCGAATATCTGCGCTACGCATTTCGTGTAGTTTATTTTCAGTTTTGATTGAGTAAACCATTCGAAAATTCTGTTAGCAGCTATCTGAAGAGAAGCTATTGCTTGAAGTAGATTTTCATTTTATGCTAATAATGCCGTATCATCTGCTTGCATCGCTACGTCTTTTTTGGTATGTGGAATATCGTACATATAGTGAGATGGTCTTAAGCTCACAATTTAGCTCTGTATGCAGAGAAAAATATTGAAAAAAGTCAATTAAAGCACAGAGCTGAAATATTTTATTTAATTGCAATCTAAACAGTAGTTAAAAGTTATTAAATGCATTGGTAATGAGATACAAAAAGTATAATTAGAAGGATAAAGGCTAGCATAAGAAAAGCATGTTTCAGAAGGATTGAATTTGAAGTTTCAGTAAAAGAAAGATTTAAGATGGCTAAAATAATATAAGTAATATGATAGGTTTGAGCATATTTGAAACCAGATAAAATGATGTTAAATGATAGAAAGTGTTGATTATGTACATAATGAATATGAGCGTAGAGTTATTGAGTACAGGCCAGTGAAAAGCAAGCAAGCTGAAAGGTAGATGGAAATCGAAGCAAGATACGATAAAAATTTCAAAGAGCAATACAGGACGAGAGCAACTGAAAGGCAGAAAAATCAGTGACGTGTTTAAAAATTAACTCAAGTGCCAGTGCATTTTAAAACTAAGTGTTATAGCAGAGCAGTGATTATAAAAACGTTTTATGTGACGGGAAAGAACAATTTTTATGTATAAGAAATAAAGACAATTTTAGATTTAAGCAACAAACATGTTATCAAACTTTATTCCTTTTTGTAAAATTGTAACTAATACTTGTTTCCTTTAAACAAATTTAGATCGCGGTTACTAAGCAACGCGATGCTGTTTTGTTAACAATAAGAAATTAATTCCTGTAATTGACAAGTTGAGCAAATTGTGCTCCTGAATTTTTGCTGTTTTTATGTAATAAAAGTATTTTGCCAACTATGAAAAGTATATCAATCGGTTCAACGAGTTACCAGGCATCCGTGGGAATGTTTGTGAAAGTTTCCCCAGTATAAAAATTTTAAGTTGTGCAAACCAACTTCGGCTGGGAAACGGCACCGAGCACCTGGAATTTCCGAACCTCGAGACCGGACCATTCGAGCTGCAAAAGCCAGAGGTCTCCAGTCCAACAGGCCAGAGAGATGTGTACGAGCATTCCAGAACAACATTTGCTGCCAGGGAAGCGACTAGAACCGGATAAAGCTATCGGCGTCACCTGCAACCGGCTCTGAGGCGAAGATCGGCTAAAGTTATCAAGTAGGATTTGGCATGTTTGTGAGTGATTAGGGTACGAAAAATCAGTAGACGTCAAGAATACACCTTGCGGAATAGAGTCAGCGTGTGTCCGAGCCTCCACATTTGTCCCAGTTCAAGTAAATTGCGTGGCGTCAGTAGAAAATGCGGTTTTGCCAGAATTTGATGGTATCACAGGAAGTGAAACAAATGAATATCTAGCGCCGTTTACGTCACATCTAAAACAAAATCGATTTAGTTGTTGCTAGGTGGGAGTTTTAATTCAATTTACCTGATGGTTTCTTGCACAATTTTCACTTCTGAATCGTAAAATGAACGCTTTATGCTCTAACGACTTTCTGTGTAAATGCCAAGTTTGTGAGGTTATGAGTAATCGATGCCAGTAGCGCGGGTGTACTAAAATTGCGTATGTGAGCTACTCTAAATCAGATATTCTAAACAATAATTTCTAATGAAACACAAATTTAAACCCAACCTGAGAGATTAGTTTTGTGTTTTGCCGGAGCAAGCCCAGAATACTATTGCAATTTGATGAAATATAGAAAGCGACAATTAACAATTTTATTAAAGTGTCATAAATACATTTTATTTTGATTAACCTAAGATAATGACAGGCAAAGTTTTACATTTCTCAAATTTAATAAGAGTACCCTGAGTATTGGTGTGGTAATGTGTCCAATTTAATTTTTTATATTTTCAATAGAGCCTTTATTAGTTGAACGCAGTTATTACAATAGATGTTAAACAAGCTGGGTCCAAGAACGCGTCTGTGTGGCACTCCCGCTCGAATTATCTCTGTTTCAATAAGTGCACTATGAATTATGTGTGCATATCAAGGAAGCAAAACAGTATGGCCTTAAGATATTGTTAGATATGGTAAGGCGTATAATTTTATATTTGTATCCATGGTACCACACTCGGTCGAACGCTTTATTCAAGAAAAAAGCTGTGTGTATTCATTTTGATCAAACTCTTCCTCAATTAGATCTGTCACTCTTTGGAGTTGGTGACAAGTTGAACAACCCCGTCTGAAACCAAACTGGAAGGTTGATATAACGTTTTCGTTCGTAATTTGCTCAATTAGTCTCGTTCATATTACATTTTCTAGTAGTTGTGACATTGTTGGCAGAGAACTAATAGACTCAAGGTATAATTTTGTCTATATCCTGGTTTATAAAACATTTTGACATATGGACATTTCTATATTTCCATATTCTAGTCGCGGCATGCATTAAAGAGACTTGCAAGGTATGCCAGGTATATTTTGGTAAGCGCTTGAGCATCGAATCTTTTATTTGATCTGGACCGGAAGACTTGTTTGTGGTGAGGGTTTTGATTATTACAGATAGTTCATTTGGACTAGTAAGTTTGATATCGATATTTGGGATTGAAGTATGGATTTCAGTAAAATTAATTATTTGGTTCGCAAACGGGGGCGAATTGCAGTTTAGGAGAGTAAATGTAGATTGTAGATGATTAGCAAAGGCTGCACTTCTGTCACTAGTGATTAATTTTCTGTTGTGATTGTGGAAAGTTCTTCTATCGTTTGTAGTACTTTACGGATCGTTCTCCACATTTTTTGGATATCTTGGTTCTAGAGTACTAATGAAGTGCTGATTCTATTTCACTCACAACGTTCACTTCTTCTTTGATTTTATGGGATAAGTTGTTCACTTTGCCACTCCCTCCGTGCCATACTTTTTTCTTTTCTTAGATTGAGTATGCAATTTGTAGGTAGGTAGTGGTTTCTTGGACTTTTGTCCATTCTTGACTTGGTCTGTTGCTGTATACTCTTTTCTATGGCTACCATGATTACCAGAATTCTGCCGTTTATATATTCTGTAGTGTGAGTTTTATTGCAAGCATCTTCGAACTTGTTCCAGTGTGTTGTTCCATTTCCCAATTTAGGTTTTAATTTCTATTTATTTGATATAGCTTCACACGTGATGATAACTGGTATGTGATCTAAATCTAGTCCAGTAATTACTATTTGATGAATTTATTTATTGAAGCTTTTCTGGATCACGATGTCCAGTATATCGGCTTGTAGTTGCTTCTGTATGGGAAGTAGGTATAGTCAGGTGGTACTTAATGTTCAAAGGCATGATCTTCTTACATTTTGAGTAATATTGTTCCTGCTATATTTGCGGCTCTGTATCCCCAGGTTGTATGCTTGCTATTTAGATGCCCGAAGAGGAGGGTCGCTTTAGACGATTTAAAAATCAAATTTAGATCATCTTCCAGGAGTTGCTTATATTAACGATATCCCCATTATCAAGTTTAACTTGAATTTGCACGGCTTCAAGATTCGCACACTCTAGTTTAGGTAATTCGTTGTGGGTAATTTGCTTTCCTCAGGCTGCAAAAGTTACATTTCTGGCAGTTCGGTAGACCTTATATTCAACTATTTATTTATTTATTCATTAGGTGCAAGATGTGTTTTTTTCCAATGTATGCAATGTCCACTCTGTGTCTTGCTAAAAAAGTTATTGGTAAGGAGCGTTGAGGGTGTATACCATTAGCATTCCAATTTAGGTACTTGATATTATAGAACAGCTTTTGATTATGGGCCATTTCCAAAGATTGTTAAATGATTTATTACGAAGAAGATTTTTACTTCTTCGATACAGGGTTGTATGGGGTTGAGGATGGCTGAAAGGATTTGATTTAAAGTATCTGAGTTTATTGATAGGTAAATGTTAGAAAGATTTGACGACTGATGATAGATGGTAGGGAGTTTTTTTTTGTTACATTTTCAAATGATCTACTTTGGTTTGTCCGGTTTTCGTTACCAGGATTTGAATATATAATTTGTGTGTTGGATTCAGTTTTTGTCATCCTGTTACGAGTATTTTGTGCCTGAACAGCGTTACGAGTACTTTATGCCTGAAGGACGTTAAGGTAATGATTACAATCCCTGTAGTTAGCTGGACATCCTACTCTACAATTTACACATTAGCGGGATTGCCCTGTTTCTTATCAGACTTCAAATACAGGTGGTTTCTTTGACATTTGAGATATCGCGGGGACGGGTGAAATAATTGTTGATATGCTAGTAACGTTGGCATCTGTGACATGGAAGGAGAGGGTGTTTCTCGGCTGTCTTCTCTGTTCTACGGTAACATTTGAATGGTGAATTTTACTTATTTTATATATTTCTGGTGCCTGATCATTAGCAGTGAGATCCACAGCATACATTAGTATTGGTATCTTGTCTTTGTTGTAGAGTATACATAGCTTAATTATTGGGAGTTTATGTGTATCTAGTTCTTCCCATATTTCTGTTTCTGATAATGAGGGTGATTTTTCTTTATAACTGCTGAGGGTGGCTTAAGTTTTGATACCGGTAGGTGGAGAACTCAATTGTATTCTTCCAATAATGCTTTTTAAGGCTTCTGTAGGCCGTTTCGCTGCTTCCATTTATTATAAGTGTATTATAATTGAAAACAGTGGTGAACTCACCTACTTAATTATGTAATTTTTGGCAGTGGTCTATTATATCATAACTCACCTACTGTTAGGGCTTCTATGTCTGAGATGACTTACTTGTGATTCAGTGTTCCATTGAGGAAAATTGATGGAAATTTTACCTTTTGTCCTGTTTTTTTTCTTTATCTGCTGTCGTGTTTGATTCGGTCTAGCTTAGGGAAAAGTAGCGTTTTTGTTCCAATAGGTTTGGGGTAACCATTGATACAGAGACAGCGTTTATTAAAAGAAAACAATTGCAGTGGAATGATTTACAATTGGAGAGCCGTGCCCGGTATCTCAGTGGTTAGGCAGTTTGGCTACTGATCTAAGAGTCGAGAGTTCGATTCCCGGTCTCGGTGAGTTTTTTAAAAATTAATATTGAGGATGAAAACCTCTACAGAATGCCGTCATTCGGAAATAATGTAAAGCTGTGGGTCCCATGTTCTCTTCTTCTCTTTTGTTAGCCTGGGTTCATCCAGTGTTGGATATAGGCCTTTTCCAAATCCTTCAATGCGTTTCTGCCTCGAGCCGTTGTCATCCATTTCTTCCCTGTTACGATTTTTATATCGTCTGCCCACTTTTTTAAGGTCTTCCAATACTTATCGTGGTTTCTCTAGGTCGCCATTGTGTTATTGCATGTCCATTTCTCCGTGTTTCACGTAGATATAACCCTCCCATTGCAATTTTAATACATTTTTTTTATCCCAGGCTAACTTCTTGAAAACGTTCTCTAATGCCAACGTTGTGGGGAGATCGTATCACCCTGTCTAACTCTCATTTTCAGATTAATTTCTTCTATGTTGGTGTTGTGATCAATTTTTACTTGAAAATCTGCATGCTTGTATATGTTTTTTATGATGTTGATGTATCGAGAGGAAATTGTGGCATCATTCATTGCTGCTAAAAAGGCTCATTGTTATACGCTGTCCAACATTTTACGGTAGTCTACAAATGCCAAATCTATTGTGATATTATACTCCGTTGTTTTTTCAATCAGTGTTCTAATAGTTTCCAAATGATCTACCGCACCAAAGCACTCACGAAACCCTGCTTGTTCATGTTAAATGAGGTTATTAGGCATTAAGACCTCATGGTTGCCAAAGCCGGATTGGAAAATAGCAGTGTGCCCGGCGGTTGATTTTTTGTGGGTCTTCGAGATTGTGGGGTTCGAACCCACATATTTTGGTTTAGGACCAGATGCTCATCTGGGAAACCCAGAACGTGAATACATGAAACACATGATTACTTTCCAGAGTTTTCGAGATGGAGAATAGGTAAAATCTCGTCTCGGCTCGTCTTGTAGCAACACTACTCAAGAGCTCATAATGATTCATTTCTCTCACTTATATACTGTCTTATGTACATCCTGCAACTAGAATTAAATACACCTCAACCGTCTGCTCTAATTCAGAGTTTTTGGTGGTTTTTATGCTTCAGCAGAATACCTTCTCTTCGGTGAAAACCACGGCAGTACTTCTCCACCTATCCTGGCCTTTCTTCCATTCTCCACCTCTTCTTTTTTTTACCTATCCGGTAGTTCCCATTCTTCGCTGAAGAGGGACCCAAGGTCTCTATAGCAGCCAGCCCCCTTTTGGGGAAATTGAAATTATCTTGCACCTGCACCTTTACCTAAGTGATTGTGCTGTTTTTTTATCACTAACCTTTTTTTACAAAATTTTACTTTAACTTAAAAATTTGGACAATTTACTTTTGAGTCAATACTGGGATCTTTGCCCAATTTTGCAAATTATACAAAATTTTGTGGATTTCTTCGGCATTCTTTTAAATCTTTAGGTATGGATCAAATTTATATACGGAAGGGGCCATAATTATATATATATAACAGCAATAAGATAACATGCACAACAAAATAAAATGCTTGAGTAAGAAAGAGATGACCATACGATAAAATTATTTTAGTAGGCATCTTTAGTTGACTTATGTCATAATTAAAATAAGCGTCGTGCCTACTCGAATATTTACTGCTATGTTTATCTCTTTCTTACTCAAACAATACGTGTTATTTTCTTGTTCATGCTATTTAATTGCTGTTATATATAATTGTGGCCCTATCGGTGTTTAGATCAACCCCCTTCATTTGTTATAATTTCCATTGTATACTCTACATTTAAAGAAAGCAAAGACCAACAGTATTAAAAATATTAATAAATTTACTTAACCTTATAATACAGGAAAAATATAATTTACCTATGAGTAATAGACAAAAAATATATGACTAGGCAACAGGAATCAACACTGTCAAAAAAATGACGATTTTGCACATATCATTAACTTCATTAAGTGAAAATTATATTAATAAGCTGAAATTGAAGAGCAAATTTACCATTGTAGAAGTAATAAATGAGTAAATATAAAGGCAGGTACTAACAGAATTAAGGCTTTTCTGAATAAATATCTTTTAGAACCACTGCTAGGTCTTTAATTTAAGGAATGTAAAGTAATATTTAATTTATTATTTAGAAATTTTTATGTTCATTGACTATGTATATTTTATTTAATAGCGAATTCCATGCGTAAAATTGAAAAAAAATTAAATAAAGAAGGTGAATGTAAACAATTTCAATAGACCGTATAGCCACTGGAACAGAGATGTATAGCCATTTAACCGTGTAAAAATCGTATCTAAATCAAGAATCTGACTCCTATAGAAATGTAAATACCGGCAGGTATTACAAAGAGGCGCGTACTACACAAAAAATATTTTTTATTCCGTAAGATCCGAGAGATATCTTGCTCTTAAGCAGCAATATCGCAGCCGGTGGCTCATTTCTCCGAGCCTGCACTAAAGAAGCCATTTATTAAGGCTGATAAGCAAAAAACCCACTGGAATCATATAATTTTAAAGAAATTGCACCAATCCTTTATTAGCTCGGCTCAAGACAAACACGGCGAAACACAAAAACGGCTCGTATTAATCTGGATATAATTTAATGGAAATTCTGTAAAATTATAAAAACGCCGGCTCATCCAGTACCTGAGGAGACAATCGAAAACAAACAGCAAGTCATGTAATTTTATTGTAAGCAAAACGATCGTGCTGAGGTCGCCGAGAAAAGACCGTGGTAGCACTCCGGTGGTATTACGTAACATCGCCAGCCTTTGAAATTGTTTACCTCACGCTGCTCCACAAGGATTAACAGTGATTTAGGAGACTTTTAAATCGTACCTATTTATTTGTTTTGTGTTTTTAATCGCTTTACTGTAACATTGTTGGAATTAGAGTAATACACGCGCTGCTGTGATACGGAATTACTTCTACAATTTTTGATTTTATTGCCTTTACTCCTTTTAAAATTAGTGCTTGATGAAATACTCGAACCTAACACAGAAATATAAAATTGTTCGACTTTTGGACAAATAATATAGCAGTTGCTTAATGAAATTTCAATTATGATTTTTCTCCTTGTTGAGGTCGTTTTGTTAGTGCATTGTAAGAAATATTTTTTTATGTGAGATAGATTACCGTCTTTCTATACTTTATGTGGTCTTCCCGATGGCCGATGTTCGCTTCTTATTTCTCACAACTACCGAACTATGTATACCATTCGTTCATCCAGACAGCATCCACCAAACTCCCAGATACAGATTTGTTGATCTACCGAACTACCCTGTCAAATCTTTCACCAAGTTCTGATTTTTCGGTAATGCGTTACTTAACTAATAAAAGAAGTGCAACTTAGTTGGATACAGTAATTACTTGGTGGCAAGGGATGCAAGAAACCCTGCCACTCTTAAACGAAAGCCGACCACAGTTCTGGCTAGCTCAAAGCCGCGGCAGATTATTGGCGTGAATAAGGACTAGGCCGAGGTCCTTAAAAAATCTATAGATCTACCTATACTTGAATCCAAACCGCACCTACCTTTGTTAACTTCTCAGTTAATAATCCTAAACCCAAAAAAAGAAACAGCAGGTACGTTAGAAGGAAATAAACAGGCCTTGTAATGGTGATGATTACAGCAATTCTGGTCGCTTTGATAACTTACGAAGGTTAATGAAATATTCAAATAGGGCGAAAACTGGTGTTGTATTTAATGCAACAGTAAGAGTCACTAGTAAACATTGATAATTACATGAAACATGATTAGCAATAACGGTAATTAATTAACAAGGGTTAGTAATTGTATAAACAGAATCGTCAGGGTTGCAATCAGCTTGTATTCAAATTTGTGCTCAATATGGCAAATATAGCAAAGTTTATGATGACTGACAGATTAATTGTGTAACATCAACCACGATAATAAAGTCGCGTTAATGCAAGGGTGTTTCGAAGTGTTACACAGGCATTTGCATTTATGTTGAAATGCCAACAGTCGATGACGCAGCTAAGAAGGTTATAAAGCAGTTCAAGAAGATACAGACATGCAAAGAGCATATAAGAAGCGACCTGAGAATTAATAAAGACTACAAGAATGTGCTAGTGCCTTGTGAATTAGTGTTTATTAACTAAAAGTGGAACTCAAGTAAAAATGCGACCAATCGTGAGGTTAGAGTTTCCTGAATGACATTTACAAAACCAATTCAAAATTAAGATCAAAGAATGTACACTTACATATAAACAATTTTAAATCATGCTGCTATGGTGACCTAGGGAGTCGATTGTTAATGTTTGTTGGGAAGTCAAACCAAAAGCTTGTGTGTTGTTTGGCTCCCCAATTTTGATAAATTTTGTAGATAACAGTAAATCTTTTGGTGCCAGTTTTACGTTTTATCTATTTCCCTGTGTGCGAAGGCCAGCTGTGGTTAAATTGGCAGTATTCCGATATGCAGTTCCAGAGTAAATTGGACCTGGAGCTTAGTCTGTGTCAGATCGTCTTCGAAGCTAATATTCAACAAGATTGGGAAAGTGCAGGAGTTAGAGCAAGCTTGGTTCGCTAGCAAGAGGCAGGCAGACGCAGCTTAAATCTTTTCAGGAAGTAAATACAAGGTTGGCGTCGTTTTGCGAAGACCGGAAGCGAAATCGGCGTTTCTTGGGGGGAAAACAAATGCGAGTTGGCGTTTTTTTGCACTAGAAAAACAAATTTCAGATTAGCCAAAATACTTGATTATTAGAAAAGCATTGTTACAATTTACCTAAAGTGAACTGATTGATTATTGGTTAATTTGTGTTCAAAATACGTTGAATTCTGTGTGTTGCTAAACAGCTTTGTTTGAGGTTATCTGTCATGCGTTAGAATCCAGCATTTGCCATACATGGTTAAATTTATCAACAGTGTAGCAACCTAGCCCTGCAGATACGAGTCTTAAATTGCTAGCCGGCGCAAAAGTTTTCATACGTTGCAAATGAATAAAACAGAAAAAACAACATACCCTTTACTATAGTACACCATAATTAAATAATCATACTTTTAATTAGCCTCAGAGAAGCAATATAATTCAAAATAAGCTACGTTATAATGCTTTGTGTGGGCGATCAATTTTTAGTTATTTAATATAATACAAAAATAATATTTATCAAGCACTGTAAAGAAAGGATGATCAACATAATTATGAGTAATAGGTGTAACAAGATGCTTTCATAAAAAATATATCACATTCCGACATTAATAAAAAACGTTGCATATCTATCGAGATTTTACTTCTTTTAATAATGATTCATTTGTTAGTGATTTACAGGCTATACCGTGGTATAACTTATTTGATATTCCCAATATTGATGATAAAATTTCATTTTTCAACGCCGGTATTCTACAGTTATTTAATTTACACGCCCCACTGCGTAGAATTAAATCTGGCAAACCTAGGCAACCCTGGATCACGGACAATATAAAAATTATGATCAAATTAAGAAAAAAAGCTTTTAATGATTATAAATTTAAAAAAACTTCAGGTAAATGGGAATACTATAAATCACTCAGAAATGTAGTGACTTCCTCTATTCGCAGAGAAAAGCGTGCTTATCTGGAGTATTCGGCTGCGCATGACACGGTAAAAGATATCTGGAAAAACTTAATTAAATTAAACATTCATACGAAGAAAAATAAAAATACAAATATTCTTAATCAATTAGGATATGTCAATGAGATCAACAAATTTTTTGTAAACTCCGCATGCGGTGGTAATCCTCCAGATTTACAGCTTTTACATTTTTATCAAAACAACGTTTCTGGCAAAGTAAATGAAACTTTTAAATTAACTAGTGTCACTGAGGATGAGGTCAATAAACTGCTTAAATCAATAAAAACCACTTCACGAGGTAATGACCAAATCAATTCAATCATGTTAAACTACTGTATTCCTCATTTATCTTTCTACATGACGCACATTATCAATTGTTGTATTACTACCTCAACATTTCCATCAGCTTGGAAACAAGCTCTTGTACATCCTATCGCTAAAGTCAACTCGCCATCAGAATTAAAAGATCTTCGACCTATAAGCATCCTACCTACCTTATCTAAAGTGTTAGAGAAAATAATCGAATCACAATTTCGCAGTTATCTGTTATCATCGAATTTATTGCCAAATCACCAATCGGGCTTTAGAAAAATTATAGTTGCTCAACTGCTTTACTTAATGTTACGGATGACATATTTCAATCCGTCGATAAAGATAATTTAACTGTACTCGTATTAATTGATTATAGTAAAGCATTTGACTTACTAAGTCATGACCTCTTACTTGCAATTTTACATTATGTAGGCGTCAGTTTTGATACAGTTAATATGTTCAGTTCTTACCTAAAACACCGCCAGCAAAAAGTAATTCTTCATGGTTTCACGTCTTCAGCTCTTGAACTAAATTCCGGGGTACCTCAAGGCTCTATATTAGGTCCCTTACTTTACTGCATATATACAAGCAATTTCTTCTCTCTAGCTGCATTTAGTGCCAAGTATCATATGTACGCAGATGATACACAAATTTACTATTCATTTGCGCCCAATGATATTAATACTGCCATAAGCACTTTAAATGAAGACCTGAAGAACCTAGTAAATATTTCCAAACAACATTGTTTAAAAATAAATGCGACTAAATCTGCTTGTCTGCTTTTTGGAAAAGTTAAATCCAGAACTAATGCCTTTGATCGAATTAACATTTACATGGATGACGTGCTGATTCCTGTTATTAATTCTGCCAGAAATTTGGGACTAATATTAGATAGTAATTTAAGATTTAAGGAACATATAAACAAATTAATCCAAGGCGCTTTTGCAAAACTCAAAATCCTTTATAGCACTAAAACTATTTTAAATAAAAAATTAAAATTAATGCTCTGTGATTCCCTCATATTATCGACCTTCAATTATTGTGATGTAGTCTACGGTTCTTGTCTTGATAATTTGGATATTAATAGAATACAAAAAGTACAAAATGCATGTCTTAGGTTTATTTACGGTATTAGACGTCGTGATCATATTTCTCATACTCTATCATATGCTAACTGGCTAAATATGAATAACAGGAGAAAGTATCATTCATTGTGCATTTTTCACAAAATTATAATCACCAAACATCCAGGATATCTGTTCGAAAGATTAAGCTTCAGAACAGATGTACACAATTTGAATGTCCGTTATCGTGGTTTGCTTACACCTCCGCTACATAAATATGAAATTTTTAAACGCTCATTTTTATATAACATCTACAAACAATATAATCAGTTACCTCTCAAATTCAAAATACTATCACCTCTTTGTTTTAAATCTCAACTTCGAAAAGATCTGCTCTCTTATCAAGCATCACAAATATAAAATCGCTTCAGTTCAAATCTTCTTAAATAGTTATGGCAACCTGGTGCCTGTCTGCTGGCATCGGCTTCGACATTTGCGACATTTAGATGTAGTGAGTTTTAAGTTAGGGGCACAGGGAAGAACACCTGCTTGTTGTTTTTAGCAAGTAAGATGATTGTGTTCCCTTTGGGTTTTGTTTTATTTTTATCATCATATACAATGTTTGTACTTATTTAGAACCCAATAAATGGATTATTATTATTATTATTATTATTATTATTATAATATCAACAATTAATCCTGGCGTGCTAACTCACAAGTAATAAAACGTGGTCGAAATTACGAAGGCGGAGCAAAATACAAAAAGGCTAGATCGGTTAACCCAAAAAATACATTACAACTGAGTCGCAATGCAAACGCCCAGTAAGATACATTCAGAAGCCAAAAAAATACGTGGGATGCTAAGTTAAGAATGTTCAAGCTAAATTTGGTAAACGAATGTTAACTAAAACTGACTGTTACAAGTTCTGGCACATGCGATAGCCGATATAGCAGTGAAATTATTTGACAGGCAGCCATTGCTGCGAAAAAACTAATCTTCAAGTATTACAGCTAGCGGGTATCGAAGGTTTTCAATGTCATGCTACGCAAATTGGAGGCTAATGCACCTAATAACTACTTAAAATTACATGGAATCTAGTATTATGTGAATGTTAAAATTAATTGAGATAAAGTGATAAGAATTCATTATAAATAACAAGCCGCGCGTAAACTCTCGCGCAGACCTGTGCAGAAACCCCTGCGCAGACCCTCGCGGTGACCATTTTTAGCAACCTTGCAAATTCCCAGACGCTCACATCCACAAGTCTTGACAGGTCTGACATCTGGCGACACGCAAATATAGCCTCTATTAACACCTGCAACAAAGGAGATGATAGGATAACTTATAAAAACTGAAAGATGCTGGGTGGCTACAAAAATATGATCAACAGACGACTATTTCATCGCTCCGTTTTGTATTATAATATTCTGCTGTTTAAAACTACCAGTTTAGGATTGGCTTGCGGATGTCTTATACTGCAAAAATCAACTTTTATGCCTTGTTGTATTATTTACTTGATCCAAGAATCTGGCCTGTAGGAGCTTTAGTTTTTTCGTGGAAACTTGACACAGTCAACCTAACGACTTAGAGATTTTTACGTAAGACCCAAATTTTAGATTCGATTAGAAATTTAAGAAAATGTTTCCATTAAACAGGTATCCGGACCTGATTTCTAAGCAATCTAGATAAGTTTTTTATGCGGTAAAAATGAACTGTCCCTCACCGTTGGGTATCGTGTATAGCATCCTTATTAATTAGAGTATTTTTTTTACTAATATATTGTTGTGGCCTAATAGCTTTTATTTGGTTCTATTTAATTTAGTTCTTATTTTCAGGGCTTCATTTTAAAATTTTTGATTTTAATCTTACCTTTTGCCTGCAGTATTTAGCATGTAATTGTAATAATCTTGAGTATTAGTCGTGCAGATTTTTCAAATGTATTGTCTGCTAATATTTCCTTTGATTTTTCCAAATTTAAAATCTTTAAGTATTTTATCACCCCTCTTAAACATCTCTCTACCAGATTGGCTTGCAGATGTCTTATACTGCAAAAAAAACAACTTTTATGGCATGCTGTATTGTTGTATTTATAAACCTCGCGTTCTTAAAATAAGTTGTATTATCTGCTAATATTTTCTTTGGTTTTCCAAATTCTATAAAATATTCATTTACATAACGTTCTTAAAACCAAGGGCGCTAACCCAAGATGTAAATAAACCATAACATTCTTAAAGCCAAGGTGCTAACACAAGAACAAAGAAGGTGTCTGTTTTTTCGAGATTGACATGCGGAAGTTGCAGATTCTTCGAGATAACCTATAAACTGAAAAAATGCTGAGTGGTTAAATATGATACAACACGATTATTTTATCGCCCCTGTTTTGTATTATAAAATTCTGCTGTTTAAGACTCCACCGTACTTATGTGTGTTAGCTTCCTACCATTTTTTACTGCTGGAATGTGTATAAGATTGGCTAAAACTAGGTATTTTTTACTAATATATATTGCTGTTCGATATTTGACAGGGCCCGGTTTGGCAGCTGCATTACAAGTTTTCTGCCTGTCTGTCTGTCTGTCAGCAGTGCTTTCGTACTTATATTAAAACAATCGAATCTAAAATTTGGTCTTGCGTAAAAGAAAACAATATGCAATTAAATGGTACTGTTGCTAATAGCTGTATAGAAATATCCTAAATTTTTTAACTCAGTTTACACTCCGAACTGTAAATCTCTACAGCATAATAATAATATTTCTTTAGGAACTTGCTTACTGCTAAAGTGAGGGATGCTGTCTTCTGTACATAAATCCAACAGCAAAAAGCGAAATAAATAACTATCGGCACAATTTCGAGACTGTGTATTTAATAAAGTACGGGAAAAACACGTAATATTTACTTTCGGTGCTCACAAACAATGTTGAGGATTTCTCTCAATGTCTCTAAGACTCCAACACTTTTGTATTATGTTAAATACTGTTTACTAACTGACTGTTAATAACTATCAACTACCAGATCCCAGTCACTTGTGTGTCTCACCCAGAGCCTCAAACAAGTTTTAATTTCCGAACAAAGACAGCATTCAGTTTAGCGGTTGAGCAGATTTTTCTCAAACAATAGATTTCATTGTTCAATTTTTACCAGCTTTGCCCATTTTAATCTCTAGACAATAACATCCTGTTTATCTAATAATGGAAGTCAGCAAAAATTCGTCCAGACAACAAAGACTTCATTGTTCAATTATTTTTTGCAATCGTGCAGATTTCTCAAACAATGGACGTCATTGTTCAATAACATCCTGCATCTACAAGTCTCAACTAGTTTTGCATTCCCAGATGATGAGTCACATCCGCTTGGGCCTGGATAAGCGTAGAAATAAAATTAGACATTTAGCCTCAAAATTCATCGTGGGAACCGGACCACGGCTATTCCCGTGACCTTGACCCCGGCTAGACCCGTGACCCCCGGCTAGACTTATCCAAGTTTCAAACCAGAGCACAATGACCTCGCCACGTGACACTTAGCCAAGTTTCAAACCAATCGAAGTGTCCCAGAACGCCTATAGGTACACTACTATTGAAGTTTATTAGAAAGCGGAATAATAAAAGATAGATAAACCCGTCATAACATTTATGAAGATTTGAAGCAACAGGACAGGCTTCCTAGAAGTCTTTATGTCCTTCTACCTTTTGAAATAGTTTCTTCTTTCAAGCATTTACTCTGTAGCATTACCCATATTGCTGTGCATGGTTTGATCTCTCTTTTTTTTACAACTTACATCGAATTACCTTTTCTGTTGATATTTTTACATTTATCACTCTCAAATAACATTTATTTTGAGTATTTCTTGACTATTGCCTGGGGTTTGTTACTAGCTGTTTTGAAATTATTCAGTATACGGTTGAATTATCTGTCAGTGTTTTGTAATGATAATATATTCATATACACATATGTATAGTCCATTTTATTGTTTATCACTTCTCTGAAACCAAATCGTATTCGTTTAGATTGTGAATATATTTTTATTTTGTTTTGGAACGATAGCTAGTAGGTACTTGTACTACACTCTCAAATGCAAAAAAAAATATTTGTAACGCACTTCAAAAATACCCATTAGACGTCTTTCGAAATAATTAAAACGGGATAGCTTTTTAAGAGAATAGTAGTATTAATCCAATAGGCTAACAAACCAGAGAAAGTTGATTCGAGTCTCACTAGCAATGTTACTGATGGTAGTAAAGGAGGCTATTATTACTTTAACAGAATTCTGCATTTTAGAACTTAGAAAAAATATAGCAGAATTTCAGATGGTAACTCGCAACTACAATAACTGCAAATTTTCTATTAAAAAAAACATTAAAGCAGTAGAATTACTTGCATGTAATATGTTTATACAGGGTTCAGTAGAATAGTGCTACCATTTTTAAAAGGCTATAAGATTGGACAGAATGCAGTGATCTTATGTTGGAGTTTACATACTTTTGGATTTAATTCGAATTGCTGCCCTTGCACGCAAGAATTTTTGCGGTCGACCAATATGCACGATTAAGGTCAATCGTCAGAGACAGAAGGGATGGACTATCTCGACCAACCCTTCGCAGATGGGTCAGCAAATGGTGAGTAGACGGATCTGTTCGCAACAAAAAAGGAACGCATCGTGGAAGTTTTGTTAGAAATTGAGAGAATATTGAACGAGTAAGAATTGCATTTGAGCACAGAGCTAAACATTCGATAAACCGGCACTCCTTTACGCTAAATATTTCTAAAAGAAGCTTTTTAATATTTTTACACTTGCCCTTAACATTCCATTGAAGTTGTTCAAGAACTTGATGCACATCACTGGTAGGTCGCCGAATATCCTCAATGACGTTCCAAACAATCTTGATTTTTCAAATCGGTTATCGTGATTTGTCAACAAGTGCGAATGGTTGCTACTGGTCTGACACAGTGGTTGTTTGGTGTGCTCTTAGATCAATGGGAATCATCGGACTTTATTTCTTTGAAGATGCTACCAGTTAATTGGGGATAATCTGAAATAAAATGTTTCTTTCTATCCGTTTTAACAACATAGATGAGTTAAAAAACTGCATTTTTGTCGAAATTGAAGCTATGCTTGAGGATTCTACTTAAAGTTATTGGTAAAATGTCTCTGAACGACTTCAAGTCTCTATTGAAGAAAACGTTCGACATTTGACAGACGTTATATTGAGGTTATTAAATCCACATGTTTATATAACAATTTGTGATAATAATAAAATATTATTCAGTTTTGTTCAAAAGCTATGGCGCTTTGAAAATGGTCATTATTCCGCCGAACCCTGTATATAAATTAGTAATATGTATGAGCTGATGAACACATTTAACTCTTTCGTAGTTGCGTAGTTGTCCTTTAAAGGAACTTAGATTTAAAATTTAAATATAGAGATTCATTACATCCAGCGATTAAGCACAATAGGTATTAGATCGGATTTCATATTCTGCTTCAATAATAATTTATTTGAATTATTAACATTATATTTATAAAGTAATTTAAAAAGTAGCATTTCTTCTGTACTAAAAATACTAATTTGACTTGAAAACTGCAATATATATGTTTGTACTGAAATGAAATTCTTTTATATACTTTGGCAATCTAGGAAATTTATCCTAATACAAGAGCTTTAGGACTCTTAAGTTTGAGATAACTGCAGGATGATTCCAGGTTATGTCTGTCTAACGCATACCTTTTCTTGGTTCTGTACAGTTGGCTATTCCCTTTGAGACCTGAAAAATGCAGTTATTTGAAATTATTAGAAACCTTCTTGAACCTAGACATTTTACTGCATAAAGGAATGTACAACTGCAAGTATTGTTCTTCATAATAGACAAAATTAACTGTAGGCTGTCGTATAAGGCAACAGTCGAGAAATTGTAACAATCTCGACACAAATCTGAAATGGGGCTGGAAACTATAAAGGGTAGTTTATCGTTACTGCAGTTTTTGGCTGGAGACATCAAAGCTTCAAAATTATAACGACCTTCATTTCGAAAGGTAACGACCAACTATACTACGTTGTTAAAATTATTACGATCGCAATTAGAAGTTAGGAAACGTCTTGCAGTTTCATATAAAATAACTGTCGCATATTACGTTTCCGTTCCAAATAGCTACGCCCCTCTTGGGGCACGTTTTCCTGGAATATTTAAGGTTTGAAACGTTTCAATATCGACTAAACGGCCTGCATTTAGTAACGCAACGACAAAAAAGTCTTCCTTAAATAGCGCTTTATCAAACGTCTACGGTTTAACTGCAGCCTTAAAATCGCAACTTAAGGGATGCGCCCTCCTGCAATTAATTAAACTGTCATTTATGTCCTTATCTTCTCAGAGCAACTTAGGAAATGTACCCAAGCACTCGTAGAGAAGTTGGTTGTAAGAGGGTTGTAGCGAAGGGGTGAAATCTACAGATAGTTACTTATTAAAAGCGAAACGTATGGCGATGACGTGGCTATCGATAAACCAGGAGTCAGTGGGGACCGAAATAATTCTTTGATTCCAGCTTACTGAAGGGATCATTAACGACCCCCGCAATACCTACCATTTTGTATGGCTAAATGGGGAGATTCCTAATTAGAAGGGATTTGCCGATAGGTAATAGCTTCTGCGTTTGACGTGCTCATTTTTATTCAAAAATCACTACGCGGTCTAATTGCCCCGATGATATTGTCGGTTTTATCTCGCGTTTTGCTGTTAATCAAGACAAATTATTCCGCGAACCACGAGCACTGCCAGGGGAGAGTAAAACCGGTTAACTTTTGTGGGTGATACACATAAATTAAAAACTGTGCAGTGCCAACATAAAAATTTGAAAACCCTATTACCAATAAATTAATCCCTACGGCACAATATCGTTTTATTATGTCGCTGCAGCCGTGTGCAATATTTCACATGCTGGTTGTAATATTTTTGATGTTCAATATTCAAAAGTCTACAGAGATCTCGTGGGGGACTGTAGAAAAATGGATCCCTCACTTCTCAGCTAAGCAGAATAAATCACTACATGCACCGGCTTCAAATAAAACCAAGACCTCTGGCCTAATGCACGTGAACAGGAGAAGTAAAGAAGATGCATGCACCACTTTAACTATTTGCGGTGACGTTACTTCTGTCTTAAAGAAAAGTTATTACCACCAGAACATTTCATGCTATCAAAACTAGAATTTAATGCAAGTGCTCTTCTACATACGTATTAAAAATGATAAAACATCGAATTTGAAATAGTCTTGATAAATTTTACTGTAGCGCACCTACCTGAATTCTAAAATTTGTTTTTAATCAGTAATCTACAGATTTTATTCAGACTGTAATAAAACAATATTAATAATAATAGCACTGCCTTTTATTTGGTTTTTATTAAAAATACAAAACAACTGAATGACTATTATAAATACAATTATACTCAAATAAAAATAAAAATATCTGCATATATTAAATTGTGAGCCTAATTTATTTTCATCTCATTTAGCAATTTCCACGGATAGAGAAACCCCGAGCGACTAGGCAACTCATTTTGCAAACGTATATTTTGTCAAATGCAGTTTTCCGCGTAGTACAGTTTCCTACAAACTGCAAGCTTTCCGCCAAGTGCAGTGGTTTTTTCCTGGATGGCGATATAGTTTTGCATCATTTCCTGTCCGCAAAATTTCTTGAAAATACGTTTTTGGACGTTCTGAACGTTGTGCAGGAATCTTTGGCCATCGGCCGGTTTAAAACTTCCTGAGATGGTTTGTCGAGCTCTTTGAATCGCTGATTATGTCAGGCTAATACAGGACAATCGATTAATGCATATTTTGACCCGAAAACATGAATTGTTGAGCGAGCACATATTTGGGGTTGTATGAATATTCTGGCAGATTTTTCTGATAAGGCATTTTATTCTTTGGTGGTTAATTTGCTAATTTGTATGTATAGTCTTCATCCTACGGGCTAAGCTAATCGATTCGAGTGGAATGTCTGCAGAGTAACAGGCTGGCTCGCAGCTCCGCAGTGGAACGAGAATTGCCCGGGTACCTTGTCCACCTTACGTGCAGGCAGAAGGGGCTGGAATTAACGTCGCATCTACTTCGTGCTGTATGTGCAGATTATGTCCAGTTTGGGGGTTTGAACCTAACGGCCTTATATTTTTTTAATCTGTATAAATCTATATGCAATCGTTTTCACTGCTACGGCTTTACAGTTTTACCAAATTGTGTTTTTATGTGTGTGTAGATTTAGCGCCAGCTTAGAGCCAAGTGGTTTAATTCTGGAATAGTCGCTTTGTATGTCGAAAGTTAGCTGAGTTGGTGGTTGCACCACTTTACGTTTGTTGCCTCTAAATATCGCCCATATTAAGTTTCTCGGCTGGGAAAAAGGATCCTAGCATATCACAGTGTAATACAAACTACCATGCAGATATCTGAATGTGAGGTTATTCGCAATATGAAATTAAATCACTAAGTGTGGAACGCAGTAACGTATTAGCATCCATTCAAACATCTGATTGCCTCAAAATTAACTGCTTTGGTTATTTTAAAATTTAAATTAATCCAGTTTGAAAAATTAGTATATATTTACTCAGCGAGGGCTGTGTTTCCACTCACACTGTCTCAGGTATGAATTGTGATAATTAATTATGTGGTATAGTATTAAGGTTTATTGTTTGTTGTTGCCAGTAATTACAATCGATTTTATTCCCGCCTCCCTATTGTTGATCTATTACTTAATTGAATCATTGTACGATTTTTCGAACTGTGGGTTTTATTGATTATATTGTGTGTGGTTATCTTTGAGCAATGTAATGGTTCGTTCGCTCAAATAAACAAGGGAACATGGGCCTGAATCATTTGGCGCCCCTATAAATTAGATCAATTAGTTTTGAAGATAAGCTACCTACGCCCTTCCACTCAGTTAGTCCAAGTGCATGTTCCGATTCAATATCGGGAATTTATGTAACAATGGCACTGTTAGAACATTCTAACACAAAGGGAGGAATTCAGATATTGAAAATAGTAAGTAATCTGCTCATTCACTCAAATTTAACTATTACACTAAAATATTTCTCAAAGTATTATAATAATGACATAGTATAAATTGTATAAAATTAATTATAAATGTTTGTCAATAGATAAAATATAAAATTGTAACTTCAGAATTACTATATTTGAATTAATGCGAAATCAATTTTGATTTCCTTAAAAAATGATTTTACACTTTCTGAATTTGGCGAGAAAGTAATTTTTGAAGTGACTAGAAAAGAAGTTGTAGACGGACGCAATGAACAAGACCCTTCATATAGTCTGCGCGACACAAAGGGGGTGTGATGAAATCTTTATAGCGAATATTAACGTTCTGGATATCTAACCTATTTTTTTTTATAAAATTTTACTAATAATAGTTATACATATTATATAAAACAGCTGCATGTAGTAATCTATTATCATTTAATTTGTAAAAAATATGCTCATATTTTCGTATCTCATACTTACTCACTTACGACTAACGTAGGTTTCATAAAGTTAAAAAATCGCCGGAAAACAATTGGATTTCAAAAAATTACCAATAGGCGTAATAATGTCAACATGACAGAAGTAGACCATTTTTACTGAAGTAATAAAACGCGATCTGGATTCAATACATCTATATCAACGATTGTAAAATGCACATGAAACTGGCAGTATAAATGCTACGTGATAATCTTGTATAAAAATTCAGGGCAATCAAATCGATATTACTGGAAAATGAAAGAAATTCCAAAGAAGCACATAGTTCTATTCTTTATTTTACGGTTGCGCAAAAATTGCTCAAAAACAATTTCTCGAAAACCGGATCGATCGAATAAGAATTTTTCGAAAAGAAAATTGCTCAAAGTAATAAAAAAATTTAATAATCTTACATAAATACAATGTACTTGAAATCTCTTACATTTTTTTACACCTAGAAAAAAATATTTAACTTAAAGAAAATGTGTTAAATTGACGTTTGATATTTATAAGGACTTCTTATCATGGGACACCATTAGCAAAAAAGTTAATGAGAAGATTACTTAAAGGTAATATATTTAATTGTACTCGTTAAGGGTTGCTGATATATTGCATTTCTATACTACATTATAAGATCTCCTTATCAGTAAAACACCATTAGCGTAAAAGGTAAATAAGACGATTATTTGAAGATGTGTGTATCGTATGGCCTGTGGTAGGCTTCCTACCACCTGTTGTCACAGCTTTCAGGTTGTTCGAGCGTCTCTGCCATAACCTAACGACTGTCACCGAAATGACAACAGGGACTGACGGCTTAACGTGCTCTCCAAAGCATTACCGGCTGCGATTTTACTACTACTATAGGTCGTCCGAGTGCCTGCCGATCGCTGCCAACGTTGCTTAACTGTCGAGACTGTATTGATCAGTTCTTGGAGAATGTGGATATGCAACCAGCTTATATGAAAATAACAGATATTTAACTATACTCGCTAAATTTTCAAGTTCATTTAATTAATTTTTATTCTTATAAATTTTCTCTAAGTAACTTACGTTACTATTTCCAGTAATTTTAGTTTCCAGAAATTCTTATTCGGGCATCTAGGCTTTCGAAGAACTTTCCATTCGAGGAACTATTTATCGAGAAATTTATATCAAACTTATATTTTACAATAGTCGTTATTTTCTAACAATATCTATACATATCACGCATTACATTAGCATAAGGAAAATTTGTCCGCAACATAAACTTAAGAATGAATATTATGTCATGATATTGTTGCTAGTAATAAGACTGAAGACACAATAAATGTGACTATGGTGAAGCAATTTTGGTAAGCATTATTTATCTCTCTGATTAGATATCGACAACTATTAGGCGCTAGATTCTACAAAAATCGACTATGAGGTACTTAAATAGTTACAATACTTGAAACGACAGCTTGACCTGCCTCGCTTAAATGTATTTAGAATTATATATCGATTTACAGCCTGCCTATTTTATGCTTTGTTCGTAGAGTTTAAGAACCAGTTTCATCCATTTAAGGACAAATTTAAACTCTCGCCGACGACTTGTGTAGATTATTGTGCTAAAATGCTTGCGTCTGCCCCGCATAAGTGCCGGAAACAATCAATCTTGGCGGAGAGCGTTAGTCTCAGATGAAAACTCAACAGGGAAGATTGCTTGCCCTGGCTGTGTGGAGAGGTTCGTAGCGCAGGCCTAAGTAAATGTGGGGAGAGGAAGTTTTGGAAGATGTCCCAGTTGGTGGCAAATTTCCTATGATTCCTAAAGGAACTATACGTGAAATAGCAGTCAGCAAGCGGCACAGAACGAGTCGATGTCCTACAGACAGTAAAGTTTAGCGAATTGAAGCGAAAAAGTTAACAAACGAAGGAGCAGTGTCATCTAGTGGTGCAATAGCGGATGCATCGCCGTGAAGAGCGGTAAAAGCCAAGTAACCAAGTATAGGTATTGCGCAACTAACATACGTTACTCATCATTGCAGGTGAGTACTCTAATACTGTATTTGGGCAAGTGAGAATAGCCATCGAAGCAGCAGAATGACTCCTTCCCGCTCTCTTGTGTTCAGTGCGCACTGCGCCTGAGCATATGTGCAATAAGTTGAAACTCCTAGAAACGGCTATAGTAGTGACATATCTATTAGTAGCAACAACAACTCATAAAAACAACTGTCGTCTCGGTGATTTAATCAGTGTTAATATGTTGTAGCAATAGCTTTTTTCGCGTAAATTTAATTATTGTTGAAATTAATGCGGAGTAAAAACAGCTACGCACTTCGTGAGTTGCATTTGGTTTTCTTATTAGCCAGCATTGTATCTGACAGGAAAATATTGCTATTGGTTGTTGATTTTTGTGTAAACAAAGTGTCTTTTCATTTGAGTAAATTTTTGAAGCTTAGCATCAGTACAGGTCAATTTCTAATTCACTTTCACAGGAACTTTGCTTAACCACGACTAAAGTAAATAAGGTAAGAGAGATCATAAAAATGTATGTTATGTGATGGTGGCAATTCGCCTGTAATGCGATATAAGCTGATTAATGGGCTAGTTATATGTCCTCCTGTTACTAACCTTAGTTCGCTATTGTAAACTGCATCTAGTGACTTTAATAAATTTAGGGAAGCGTCCATGTATAGGAAATTGCCGTAGCTTAATCTAGATGTAATTGTTACTTTGAATATTTGCGATAGTGTATTTTAATTTCCTCCCCACTCCTGATATGCAGCCACATTTAAGACATCCATTGACGTTTGGCAAGTATTTTTAATATATTTAATATGTGAGGCCCATGTTAGTATAAACGTATTTCTGGAACTAATTTCAATTGTGTTTTATATAATTGTACTTCTGGATCTGACTGAATTACCTTTTTGGTAAAGTGGATACATTGAGTTTTACTAGTGCTAATTTGTAATCCCTTGGAGTTACTCCATGTTTCTGAAGTGTTTAAAGCGTTTTGGAGAAGATTCTTACTAGACTCTGTGTTAGTTCCAGAACAGTAAATGACTAAATCATCAGCATACATAAGCTTCTTAACCGAAAAATGAATATGTTTCGCGATGCTATTAACTGCTAGTAGAAAGAGGGTGGCACTCAAAATAGAGCCTTGTAGAATCCCATTAACCTGGTGTTGCATCTGATATGTGATATTATTAATCCGTACTTGAAAAGTTCTATCAGTTAACAAGTTGCTGATAAAGTGCGTGGCGTCGAAATCCCCACTGGTGAAGTATGACTTGATACTTCCATATTCTTATGTACTTCTCCTATCTTTTTTCAATATCACAAAATATTGCAATTAAATATTGTCCATTAAGAAATGCATTTCTAATATCGTACTCCAATTTTGCTAAATTATCATAGGCTATGTACGCCTGTTATTTCTAAAACCACTTTGGGTTGTTTCCAGTAGATGATTTGGTTCCAGGCACCAAATAAATCCCTTAGTGATCATTTTTTCTAAGAGTTTACATAATGTGTTTTTTATATTTATTGGACCCGTAGTTGGAACGATCAATATTGCTTTTTCCGGATTTTAATATAGGAACCATTGTTGCGTTTTTCCAATTTTTTGGAAACACGTTTTCTTTCCAAATATGGTTATAGAATTGCAAAAGTGTTACTTTTGATGACACGGGTAAGAATTTGATTATGTTAAAACGAATTTGATCTGGTCCTAGACTTCCATCTGTACTTTGTTTCAAAGTAGTTTGTAGTTCTACAAGGGTGAAACCTGTATTATAGTGTTCTTTATTTGTGGTTTCAGTATTTATTAAAGTATTGCAACTGACGTTACATTCCTTTTCCGCTTTGTGTTGTTGGAATTCACTTATGTAGCTGCTGTCACTAACTACTTCGGAGAAAAATTTACTGAAAGTCTCTGCTATTTCAATGGCGGTGGTTATGGTAATATTGTTGTATTTTAAGGCAGGAACATGAAACGTAGAGTTTAGTCCTTTAATTTGTCTAATACGATTCTATAATTCCTTGTTGGTTGTCATACAGCTAATCGAACATGTAATTGGCGCAAGTAGTTTCTTTGCCCTTTTTTATTATTGAAATAAAATTTTTCAATAGTCTTCTTCCGTATGTACGCATTGAAAACTTTTTTCTAATTTTTGCTTCTTTACATGCTTGGTTGCACCATGGGATGGTGTAGTTATTTATTTTTGCTTCTTTAATTGGTACTTCTTTTTTTCTGTGCTGGTGTTAAAGTCGTCATTTTCACAAAAACTTAAATTATGATCTTCAATGTACTCCACGTAGAACTGCCAGTTTGCTTTGTTTATGTTCCACTTTGGTCCCAGTGTTGATTCTGATTGTATTCGTACATTAGTCTCAATTTTGGTTAGTAGAAGTATATGATCACTACCGCAGGCTTCTGGTAGGGTTGACCAATTGGCGTATGCTCTTATTTTCGTACGACAATACAGTCTTGTTTTATAAAAATATTGGTATCAGTTAATGCAAACGCATTTAGTCTAGTCATGGGCTTATTCGAATGAAAAATAACCGGTTATCCGGTTATTGAAATAACCTATGTAACTCGGTTTTCGTTCCAAGTATTCGAATGAAAAATAACCTCATCCTGATACGTACTACGTGCCGTATCTCAGCGACCTGCGAGTGATCGAAATATTGTAAATAATACGTCATTCATAACTCATAACTATAAGCAAGGCAGATTGTACTGAAAACACCATTTGGGAGTCTCGCTCTACAGTTTTCTCCCTTGCTTCCTTGCCGGCTGAGGCTCGCGGTCGATCCGTCGTCATATGAGATCAACATAAATCAATTTTTTGCCGCCTTTAACCCGGTCGATCGATAAACATAAATGTTTTACCACTGTTTTTTATTGCGATTAGCAAGCAGTCCCGCATATTTCTTTCTTTCTACACTTCTTAATAAATACCTCTTAATTTCCAATACAGAACACATAATCTACATAATAGGTTTTGGTTATAGATAGGAAGAATGTAGGAGTAATCGAGCTAATGCAGAATAGCGAGTCGTAAGACTCATACAAATACAACAATATATTATTAATTATTATTATATTATTATAAATCGCCAGCAATCGAAAACAATAAAGGTGTATCCAGATATATTTCATTCATATTCACAACTAATTATTGCACAAACTCCTTAGAAATCAAATAAAAATCATTTATACAATTATTATAATTAACGATTAACTGAGTTCCTCTGCTATCTGCAAGTTACGATGCCGATGCAGATGACGCTGAACTGCGTAACCGGCACACCGGCGAAATCGAAACGAATCGAGAACCAAAATTTATTCGAATGATTATTCAAATAATCATTCGGTTATTAATATCATTCGAATGCAAATAATTCGGTTATGAAAATTGTCCGGTTATGCCTATCACTAATTTAGTCCAAATTCCATGCTGAGTTAGGTGCATGACCTCGCGATCACGACCTTATCTTAACAGGTAGATGTAGGTATGTTTGAAGGAACTGATATCGAGAAATAAAAATAACAGTTTGGCGAGCAGAAAATACAGTCAAATGCACAACACAATGGCTGTAACACGATCAGCACATCCGTTCACTATACTCGATCGGGACGAACTCATAAGAAAGTTTATTTTGTGATTATTTAACATTTAAGTTAGTTATTTTTTATTATACGTTTCTAAACAATTTGCATTTTACTAATCGGCGCTCATTGGTCCAAGAACAATTTGGCCATTTTGATTCGACTAACAAATTGTAGTGTTACCGATTGTTTTAAACTTAAACCATCGTTGGTTTTCGATAAATAGGTGTAGGGGATCCAAGCAAAGACTCTTGCCATTTTGACTGTTGTTAAGATAACACTTAAAACTTTTTTCTCACAAAACAGATGAATTGCGAAACATTATCCAGGGGAAATATGTATTTGTGCAATTCGATAAACAGGAAGGCTACGTTCCTGCTTCCCATGTAAGTAGGCAAGCAAACTTATTTCAACTTTTGTGTATATCCCTGCAAATTAAAACGCAATAATAAGCACATATCGGTCAACTGCAACGATTACAAAATGTTACATATGAAGCTGATAAAAAGGGATCCCAAATCCCCATGCAACTGTCTGTCCTCTAATAACAGTGTAACCCTGAATTCTGAAGACCGTTCTTGAGAGGTGTTCCAAAAGAGCAGCCAAGCCGTATTATCCTGCTGCAGAGGACATATTTTTTGTCTTATTCCAAGGGCTAGCACAACACGAACGGCCATCACAAGGCCATCCGCGCTACTCGAGAGGAGCTGTGCCTACTGGTGTACAGAAAGTCAACTAGTACTAAATAAAGTAGAAAATTAGCACTTGGTTTGAGTAATATAACATCCGAGTTGATAAGGAATCAACGTTCCTGACATACATTGACGAGGCCAGACTTCTTTGTGCACTATTTATCGGTTTTCTTTTTAAATTTTTAGGATTAACACCGAATGTCAAATTGACAATTCTGAAAAATATTTGACTTTCAGATTGTTGTAATGATTACTTTGATTTGACCAACGGCGGCCACATTTATGATTACTACTTATTTCCAAGTACTGTATTATTGTCGGAAATTGAGTATATATTGAAGCAATTTGACAAACTATAGAAAAAATTATCTGACTAGTAATAAAATTATTTTTTGCCTTAAAAAGCACGAAGGTCGCTGCTGAATCACAGAAGAAATTACAGAACACGAAAAATTAGAAACTTCTTCAGCATCAATCAAACAAGACCATGTATTAGCAACACCTCCAGGAAGAACAAGCCGAGTATATTCCAAATACAGTTCAAAAACGAGACGTGAAAACTGAAACTGAAACTTTTACTCCCATGTAACAATTAACATGTTTTCATGATACAATACTGTTATACTGTTGTAACCTGTCTAAACAGAGGAATGATAAGTCATCTTTAACGGCCAGAGGCCGTTATCTTAACGGCCGCCGGCCGTTTAAAATCAGGTGATGGAAATTAAATTTATTACCAAAAAGCAGTAGGCTAGCGCGTGTGCGATCTAAGTAATTAGACATATGCAATCACAGTAACAATATCAGAGCAAGTGATACCTAGGAGAGAATAAACAAATTAGTTACAGAAGCGTCATTTTCGTTTTTTATGATTATTGCAAGCAGTAATTATGAATGAAGAAGAGAATTTTGAAATTCCTGCTGAAATAATAGAAGAAGCATCTATAGCAAGCATTAATTTGCTACCCAAGAAAACTAAAGAGCGTTATGAGAAAGAATATGAAGATTTTGTTACATGGCGAAAATGTAAAAATGTGAATTGTGTTAATGAAGCTGTATTACTAGCGTATGTTAAAGGAAAATCAGAGGTCTATTCTCCCAACTCCATGTGGACTAAGATTTCAATGCTAAAGCAGGGTTTTAAAGTTTTCTAAAACATTGATATTTCGAGATTTGGCAAGCTTTTCTTGTTTCTGAGGCGAACGAGTAATGATTATAAACCGAAAAAGGCGAAGATTTTAAGTGAAGAACAAATGACTAAGTTCTTGTTGGAGGCAGATGATCAAAAGTGGTTGCTTGAAAAGGTAATATTAATCCTTGGAATCTTTGGTGCTTGTAGGCGTAATGAACTTACGTCACTAACCCTGGACGATTTCGAAGATACTAGCCAGCATGTTCCTATTACACTAAGGTGCACCAAAAACAAGAAAAGTAGATCATTTGTCATTCCAAAGGAAGACATTCCTTTCAATGCATATGGATTGTACAAAAAATACGCTGATCTACGTCCCGTGAACCTGGCAACTCGTCGATTTTTTATTGGATACAGAAACGACAAAAATTTGTTAAGCAAGTTGTGGGCTATCATACCATTGGAAATGTGCCAAAGAAAATTGAAATGTACTTGAAATTGGAGAATCCTGAACTCTATACAGGGCATTCATTCCGGAGGTCTTCAGCTACCATGCTAGTTGAAAATGGTGGTGACCTGCTGTCCGTGAAGGAGCTTGATGGTTGGGACTCCTCGTCAGTGGCAGAGACGTACATTGAAAAGTCGGTCTCAAAGCGAATGAAAATTACAAAACAACTGTTTAAGACTCAAAACACTAAAGCTATGTCATCTTCAAGTACAACAGCGAGTACCATGGCAAGTTGCAATAGCGAGTCTCCTCTAGACGGATTGCAGATTTCGAGTAACAGCGGCTGCGAATTTAATTTCTATATACATTACCATGAAAAATAAATAATGAATACCTATATGGTCTTGTAATTATAAAATTCAAGAAATTATTTTTCTAAAATTTGTAACAGTATTGTATCATGAAAACTATATAACAACACGCGGCCAATACCGCAAATAACAGCTTGGTTGATTATAAGCCTCGGCTGACGCCTCGGCTTACAAACTTCAACCACAGCTGTTATTTGCTCTGTATCGGCCTTGTACCGTTAATAACTATAATGTAAGCAGAATACATACCCATTTTTGACTTTCTGACATTAGTTCAAGTACCTAAGCACTATTTTTGAACCTGATGTGTAACATATTTAGAATAATATTTCTGTATATTCTACGGGTAGGCCTGAATTATATTTGGGTGTTACAGCTTATATTAAATGGCTTATTTATTAGCTACATGATATTTTTTATTTCCGTCAAATTATTTCCCCCTCAATCTCATTGTAACCATGCAACTAGAAACAACATCTTAGCAACCATACATTCAGGCTATCCTTGATGTTACTTACAGATTTTTATCTTAAATATGACATATGACACTTATTACATTTTGAAATTTTATACTAAGTTTACTAATATACTATCAAATAAATTATTGTTTGTACCATTGGAGATATTCGAATTTTTACTTCCCTCGTCTAAAAGACGAAGAAAATATTGTAATCGCGCGAAAGTCACCTTTCGAGATTTCTTCAGATCTTCACGTTTCAGGGTCCCTAGATGACGAAAAACAGGTTTTCTCAAATCCGTCTGTTTGTCTGCCTGCCTGCCTGTCTGTCTGTCTGTCGGTCTGTTTGTCTGTTGGCGGCATAACTCAAAAACTATTTGTCGGAGGAAGACAATATTTTGCACACACATTGTATATCTACCTGGCATGAAACCGAGAAGATTTCAAACAAATATAGAGAGGGTGAGCACCTTAAAAAATTTTGTTTATTTTTTATTTGACTTAGAAATAAATTGTGCATAGCTCAGGCTTTATTCTTATTAAAAATGGGCCCCAATAGATGCAGAATAAATGTTGTACGATACAAAAAGGAGCAACAAATTAGTGCGTTACTTAATACAGCTGCAACGCAAGAATTCGAAGGGTCGGTGCTCCGTAGCTCAGGTAGAAATAGCTTGTTGCCTTGCAATATCCCACAAAATGTTGGGACTGCATACGCGGTCCACCTGCCCTTCGAATTCGACCACCGGTAACGTTTTTTTTTATTTGAAAATTTAACAAATTTATCAGAAACGTGAAGATATTTTTACTCCTAACTTAATTTTATTTTTTAAATTATTTAGTGTCACAATCTCGACGAGGAAAGTTCTGGGTAAAACTTTATAGATTTTTTACTTTTGATTGATTTACAGACCTCGGCCCAGGCCCCTCGGTGTGTAACCATGTCAACCTCAGGAAAAAGCATATTCATATCTCCCATAATGCACAAATATCTATTATTACATCATTTATAGGCATTTTAGAAGATGCACCGAAATTGTGAGGCTGGAGGTTACGGGGAATTCACTCATCTAATATGGAAATTCGTTCCGTGAGTCAGAAAATTATCTAGTAAGTTTAAAAAATCAAATTGGTGAAAACAAATATTAATCAGTTTCTGTTATCCAGAAAAGCGGATGGAAACAGTTTTAGTTGACAAGACAAAGCCTGAACTTGTGTCTCTTTAAAGCACGGTAATAGGACAAGACAAAACAAAAAAACGCGAGAGCAGTAAAGAAAATTTATCCATGTTTGAGGAAAAGTAATTGGCCTCAATTCAATCTCATAGTTCATCTAACAGACGTTCGGGATACAATACAAAATGTTGATGCAATAATGGATGGCATTCGCTTATTCCTCGTATAAAGATTACGTTTATTTCTGTTTACATAAATATATTCACGTAGAATTCCAAAAGACTTATTAACTGCAATTGGTTTGATATAGCTATTGGGAGGTATCTATTTAGGACGCCACTAGACAGAATCGTGGTACTGCAGTAAGACTAAAGTTAGGTCCAAATATTTTGCTCTCCAAAGAAGTGGGCTTGATTTCTCTACAAGTTCAGAAACAAAGTAGAGCTGTTTCGATACCTCAATAAGGATTTCATTTCAAAGCTGGAACTTGATAATAATTACGGCTTTTAACCTACATGTTTTACACTAGTAATAGAAGAAAGTAAAGACGATACCAGTATAAAAGGTCGATTAATATATCGTTACTTTAATGCACCATTGTATGGAGATCGTGTAGATACAACTGTCAGCCTGCCTTCGAAAATACTTTCTCATCGAAACCAAATTTTCCATGTGAGAAAAATAATTTTCATCGTATCTTAAGGCAATGTACTAGATTTCAACATTAAAAATCGTTGAGCGAAGTGTTATTTTGCGCCATAGCAACGGCGATTCGTTTTATGTTTGACAACATTGGAGTATATTCTTGGTGGCACTGTAAGCCTATGTCATATTCGAAGTTAGCAGGTTAGGTTTTACGTCCGTCAGTCTGTGTCAAGATTGGCGTAACACCTAACCTGCTAACCTTAAATTTGACATTGATTTACAGTGCCACCAACAGTACACTTCAGTACTGCCAAACGCATAAAATTAACTAGAGCTGTTTATTATATTTCAGTACATACAAGTTTTATATATAATATTTTACATTTCTATATGAAATGCGATAAAATAGTAATAATAAATATAATAATGGTGACCTATATAAAACACGTTAAAACAGTGGTTTTACTGAACTCGTATGGCTGTTTAAGTACTCGCTAACGTTCGTAGTCAAACCAGCCATATTTGCCCCGTCAAACGTTACTTTTCTAAACTTGTTGCGTAATATACTATTAATTGGGCTTTAATTATAATAATGTGACAAATATTTTGATAATACTGAAAGCACCTTTTTCAATCATATTTAAATTTCTAAGTGCCATGAAAAATTTTACAGCATTTTAAATAACCACAAATATAGTTTTTCAAAATGTAATCAAAATTATAAAATATGTTGCTTATTCTATTTTCTGAGAGCCAACCATTCCACTGCCAGAAAAACGAAAGCCTTTTACAGTCTCAAATCATTCTACAAGGCTACTAGTAAGTGCGTTTTAAAAATCGCAGTGTTGCCAGAGGGTGCGGGTTGTCAAGCAAAGGGTGAACGAGAAAGGCAGTTAATCTGGAAAACTTATGATGAGGGGTTTCTGCTGGTGAATTCTAAGAAGCTTCCCCAAGATGCAGCCATTCTTTGATTCCGAGATATTAAGATGCTATTAAGATCCCTAGTTGCAGCCCTTCTGCAATAGGATGTTATTAAATGGGGCGATCACTAATTAGTAGGGTTTTCCTTGCGATTTAGTACGAGGTTTTGGAATGAGATTGACAGAGACGCTAGAATTATTGTAATGAATACGACAGCACTCTCGGGTATTTTGTACGAAGCTTTGGTATAATCTTAAGCTGCTCAGAAACAATGCAGATATCCGGATGGCAAATTCTAATAACAAAACTATAAATCCACAGAGTAAATACAATTTTCAACGCTCTGCGTCAGTGCGTTTAGTTACTCTGGAAATTTATCACACTCAATTTAAATACTATTTATATTTCCCAAATATTCTGTTAGCATTATTATACCTAATGCTTGAACTTAAAAATTTTATCTGATAACAGACAATATTTTGTATGTTAAATCCGTTTGAATTGCATTGCTAAACCACAAATTCTAACTTAGCGTAGTACATCTTCAGACTTAATGGCCAAACTTTTAATTAAACTACAGTTGGGGAATCAAATTAACCTAATAAACCTTTGTAGATTATTCAGGAACTCAAGGTAATATTTGATGGAAACTAACCGATTGATAAGGTTATAGAAATAAGTGCCAATCAGTAGAATGTTGTTATCATAGACCTCCATCTTAGGATATCAACAACTAATCGAATTCAAATTCAAAAATATTTGTCTCTACCAGAAAAGTATAACCTCAATTATTTATATTTTTTTCCATGTCATTATTTAAACTATTTACATTACCTAACACTTTACATAAATTGCGAAATGATGAAATACTTCTTCAATAGATTAAATTGTTTAAATTAGTAATTCGTGTCATATCTCTTTAGATATTTTGTTTTCGCCAATTTTCACGTTGCAATACGTACTCATACATGTAGTAGCATAAAAACAGTTTTTCCCAAAGAATGTATCCTCTAATAACGGTAACTATACTTTGAATATAATTAAAAAATATATTGACGTCGTAAAGTTATTAATCTTCACAATTTCAAGAACAAAAAGCTCAATATACCAATATTTAAAATAAATATCTCTCAAGTAGCTTGCGGTCAACTAAATTCGTTCAAGGGTCCGGAAACATGAAGGCTTTCAGGACCAGATGCTTGTACAAAATACCCAAATCAATATTACGTGCACAGAAAGCAATTATAAATGTGTCAGGAGTGCGCTGGATTGGAATAGTTTTCGGTGATCCCGAAATAAGATCACAACTTTATCGTTACTTGGTGGTTCTGCTGGTTACCATAGCAAACTTTGTATCAGTTTAGGAAACCGAAATTCTAGGGGATGCAGCAGCGGATATAATGATTTGTTCTACTAATTTTCCATGCCAAGGAAGCGTTTGTGAACTGTTAATAATACTAGGGAAACTACCGTCTCATGTTGCCGAAAATGCACAACTTTTAACAATTCTAAGTAGCATAAAGTTGTAAACCCGTGCTATTATTTCTAAACTAATTTTAAGCAAATCTGAAAAAAATAATGTGCGTGATTAGTTTTAGACGGCGTATATTCATTATTCTTATTACTTGAGTTACTAAATAACTTTGCAATTCTTATCTACTCTGCTTAGCGGAAAATACATGTCAAATGAACGGCGAGTATTCGGCACCTAAACTAGACTATATCAGCAAAGAAAAATATCCCCTACAGAAAAATTAGGCTTGAACGTGTCAACTGTATCAATCAACTGCTCTAGCTACAGATTAGTAACCTGTACTGGAGAGGAACCCTTATATACCGGTTAACCAGTTTCAAAACCGAACACAGCAAAAGCAAGGTTACTAGAAACAATTAATTTAATTTAAAAAAAAACCGGGTTGCTTAGATCAGAACTTTAAATTATGCGGTGGGGGTTGCGATCAAAGGCCTTGGACATCAATTCCGTTAGACAAATCATTTGTTTACTTAAAATTAAAAACTATGTTTTTAAACCGGTCATCCGGTAATAATAAGCTAAAAAAGTTATGCAGTAAACTTAAAAGAAGAAGTACACATGACAGTTATTACAGAAATTGAGGATATAGAAATAGACAATCAGTTGACTGTAATAAGTGGTGTGTCGATCAGCAAAAAATAGCAGCGGGAGACATTGCTTTACTAATTCATCGGAAAAGAAAGCATAAATTGGTAAACTTTGCGACATTCAATGAGAGAATCATCTTGGCTGGATTGTACATTGTAGGCTTACATGCCCCTGAAGAAAGGAAAAACGAAGTAACCGAACAATTGTATAAACAACTACAAAAAGAAATATCGCAATGGAACAACAAAGACTTGGATATAGCGGGAGACATGAATGCAAGAGTAGGGAGCATTCATATCCCTCAAATTGTAGGTAGTTTCGGTGAACGTTACATAAACAGCAACATATATCAGTACAGTACAGAAGATAACTTAAACTAATAACGGACGAATTGAAAAATGTATTAACAAAGCCTTGAAGGGAGCCTTAGGGAAAATAAAAATAAAGAACAAGAGAAGAAGCTTTAGAATCTGGAAAGACGAGATACAAAAATCCATAGAAGAAATGCCAATCGCGAGCGCAAGGGACTCAACAGAAACACGTATAAGCAAGCACAAAACTTTGCAAAGAATTTGATCAAGAAAGCACACAACGCTTCTTGGGATAAATTTATTAACAATATGGAACAAGATCTATATGGATGACAAGAGATAGCTTATAAAATTATTAAACTTCTTCACAGAACTGGCAAAAACGTTGCCGACATGAATATCACAACAGAATTGAGTAGCTCATTACAAACAGCTGTGGTCCACACAACAAAAACTCTCAGTTGATATAAAACATTAAAAAGAAACAGGCATAGACGAAACTGCATTGAAAGAACTCAAGTACGATCAAAAATTACTTTTATCTAGTATGGCTATGGAATAGTTCCTAATTAATGGCAACTATGTTTATACTTAAAGGTCAACCCCAAAATTTGATATTTAAGTGAGGTATAGTTGCATTCATAAATTAGGAAATATACCATAGCCATACTAGATAAAAACAATTTTTGATCATACTATACATACTTGTTTGTTTTAAGTACTTCGAAAAAAAGAAAGCCAAAAGGCTTAGCTACTAAGGTATGGAGGCCTCAAAAAGAACAGACTTAGAAAGTCGCCAACGTTAGGAAGTTGTTTTAGAAAGAGAGGTGACACAATTACATAAGATTTTGATTAGCACATACAAAGTATACAGTAACGTTTTAAATAATTACCTACAGAACATCTCGAAGATACTACTAGGAGAAGCACAATGTGGTTTTAGAAGGGGGAGGTCGTGCATGAACAACGCTCACTACCAAGCAAATGATTGAAAAAGAGGAGAATTTAATCGTGAAGCACGCCTGCCTTTCATAGACATAAATAAAGTATTCGATAGCTTAAACAGAGTTACTATATAAGATCCAAATATAGGATGGTTACCCTACATAGCTCGCATATGCTATTAAAGAAATCTACAATAGCACGCAAATAATCATTGATCATGGATTGTGTTTCTCTAAAGATATAACAATTTATAAGCGAGTAAGACAAGAGCGTGGACTAACATCACCTTTTAATATTTACGTAGATTATAATTATAATTAGACGCTGTATAAATCCAAAATCAATTCTAAGTGTGAGATATTCATAACCCTCAATGCAGCATTGCATACGCTGCATGTTTTCTGGAGATATAATAATGCTTGCAGACAACGCACACGACTTCCAACTAACAACTGTACAATTATTGTGCTCTAACTTCGATCTTGACATCTCATCGGACAATGAAAACTGTATTGTTACTCTGCAGTTATAAAACAGCTACAATATCAAATAACTCTATCCTTTTCAAAGAGACCGATAACTAGGCTGCCATAGTTGAAACTCTGTATATTTATCACAAAAGAGATAAGATGGGTATTCTTGCATGGTGAATTATCAGATCATTGCAACTCGTAGTGCATAACGTTAACTAGTGTTGTTCCGTAAAAATATTTCAACACTAAATTTTATTAAATTTAAAATTATTTAGAAAAGATTGACGTATACTATTAATATATCAAAGTTTGAAAAGAATCAAAGACTAGAGTAAAGCTCTATGGAATAACTTATAATCTGCATTAAGGTCTTCATATCCATTTTTTGATATAGGATAAGTCCAGCTTTTAACTTAAAGTTATCATGCCAGGTATAGGTGTTCGTCTTCTACCTCTCGTAGGTCTGCATTCTATTATTTTGCGGTTCCATATATTTGTACTACTTCTAGCTACGTGTCCACTATCACTCTATTTCATTTGTGAGATTGTTACACCAACATTCGTCACTTTGGTGATTTCTCTAATTCTGTCATTCTGGAGAATCACTTCTGGCTATGTGTAGCATATCTCATTCCATTCCTCATTGTGCTATTTCAATTGTTTCTATATTACTTTTTGTCGTTGCCCATTACTCTGACCCATACATCAGAGACGGCAGAACACACTGGTCAAACACCCACGTTTTTAGATGTTGACATATTTTGTTATTTTTATGGGTCGAAGACAACTTACCAAGTACTAACCTTCCAGTTCTCATTCTTCTCTTTATTTCCTGCTTTTTACTAGTTTTTCCTAGCTCTAATCTCGGTTCCAGATATACAGGGTATAAGTATATAATCTAAGCCTGTTTACCCTTCAAGGGTGTAGGGTGAATAATGTAATCTATTGATTTCTGTTATTACGTATAAATTTACTCCACTCGTTTCTGTTGCTCGCCATATTTCTTGCCTGTACCATATTTATCCCTCTGTCTGACAATACCTCTCTCACATTGTCGTCCCACGTTTTCCTAGGTCTTCCTTTCGGTCTCTTCTCGTGTATTCTTGCTTCCCACGCTTCTTTCACCGGTCTTTCGTTTCCTAGTCTAATGAGATGTCCAAACTAGGTGAGTTTTCGGTCTTTGACTAGTTTTAATGCATGTTCCACGTTTAGTCTTTTTCATATATTCCTATTCCTAATTTTGTCCCTTCTGGTGACGCCAGCTACTTTGCGGAGGTTTTTCATCTCCATTGCCTGTAATTTACTCTTCATGGTTGTCGTTAAGACCCACGTTTCACAACCATATACTAGTGTCGGTACAAACACAGTTTTGTAAACTGTTATTTTGGTCTTCTCTGAGATTTCTCTTTTCCCTATGAATGTATTTCGTAAGCTGTGGAATAGCCTAGATGTATTTTCCAATCTTGAGTTTATTTCCGCTTCGTGTTGTCCTTTGTTGCTGATGTTTACCCCTAAGTATTTAAACGTATCTACTTGTTCTAGTGTCTTCCCATTCAATGTAATGTTTATGTATGGACTGTCTCTACCGGTCACCATTATTTTTGTTTTTTCTACATTTATTTTCATGTTGCTTGACATCAGTGCTTTATTCCAGGTTTCTAGGTTTTTTGTAGATCTCTTTCATTTCGGCCGAATATTACCAGATCGTCTGCAAAAGCACATTCATCCAAGTATATTGGGTTCATGTGTCTGTGCCCAATGTACATCTTTGCCGTTTTTCCCCTTGTTTCCTTCATTATGTCGTCCAGAACTATGTTGAAAGGTATAGATACAGCTAAATATTTTTAGAACGGATAGCAGAGCTCATTGAAATTTGATTCACAGTTAGAAAGAAATGTTTAAATTCTATTATCTGAGACTTTTTCAATCTTCTATCATAAGTTATTTTGAAAATATAAGGCCAACCTGATTTTTTTAATGGCACTGGGGTCAAATTTTATATTTTTGAAAAGGGTATTTTTTGCTGAATTCAGTAATGTAACACATGGCCACCTTTATTTTTAGGAAAAGATAAAAAAATCAAAGTTAGCTTTGAAAATTCTGTTATTAGCAATCTGCTACTTGCATATTAGCCAAAAATTACACTTCTGTGCAATAATTAGTTTAACAATGGTACATTTAAGTGTAACTGAGCGTATAAAAATCCTGATAATGGTTGGATATGGCGATAGAAGATGTAGAAGTTGTGCTCAAGTAGTGACCCTTTTTAATGAAATTTATCCAAACTTTATTAGTTCGATAATTCTTTTTTAAATTTCGAATAATAGCTATTTATGCAACAAGTGCTAAAAGTCGACGTTTATGCACGCGTTGCATACAATATTTTATCTACGACCTTAATTTTACTGTTATTAATCCATAAATATCGATTTAACAAAGGTTTGCATCTATGACAGTTAGAATTTACGTCATAATAAAGAGAGGGCCTTGGTACGAGGGCGAATGTTTGTGAAACCAATACTGTCAAAGTCAGTTATCAAAGGTAATTATGAATACTACACATATGACTGTATTCATTACATAACGCTTTAATGATTTCAAAAACACTTTACCTCTAACGCAAGAAGTAACTAGAATAATTTCATAAAACTTCACTTCCAGTTCGAAATTGTAGTTTTATAACCTCACTTCACTTTTAGCACATGGGCTAAAAGTAAACAGCTGATTTCTTTAAACAAGCTAAATTATAAAACGTCACTTTTAGTGAAAAAAGCTATAGCTAAACGGCCTACTTTTAGTGGTGGTCGTAGATAAAATAATATATGCATGTGTTATATCACTAAATTCAGAATAAAATACTTTTTTTGCAAATATCAAATTTGACCCCCCGTGCAATTTAAAAAAACTCGAGTTGGCCTTGTATCTTCAAAATAAATGATTATAGAAAATTGGAAAAAATCTCAGATGATAGAATTTAAACACTTCTAACTGTGTGCCAAATTTTAACGAGCTCTGCTATACCGTTCTAAAAATATGTAGCTGCATCCATACTTTTTAGCGACCCTGTATAGTATGTTGTTCTTGCAATAAATTTGCACTTCGTCTATCCAAAAATCGATTTCTGGTTCGGAGTACATTATTCTCATTTTAGTTAGGTTCATCTTTAATCTTACTTTATGAGAGATTTCTTGTCAATGTACGATATTTTGTGCATGGAGAACAATATCTTAGCGTACCATAGATTGGCTGGTTATTCTCAATTTATATTATTTATTTCTTATCACTTCGAAGCTAGTTTTTCACACATATGCAAGTTCTAGGGCAAAGAGTTTCTGAAAAATCGAGTCTCCTTGTCTTATCTTTTCTTTGAGTCGGACAAGGCTCTTCTGCCGTAGCTGTAACTTTGTTATTTATTTGTTGTATGAATTTCATATATTTCTGATCAAGTCTGCAATTTGACAGTGCTTTATACCGGGTGTCCTAAAAGTCTAGAAACGGCTAAATATCTCGAAAAATACGCTTTGAATCGGGAAACGAAAAAAACACAAATTTGAAATTTTTTTAGTTATCAAATGATGCCAAAATTGGCCCCTCCACTTCCATCCTTGTGGCTGGGGCGAGGGCAACTTTAAAATTTTAAACGGGAACCCCCACTTTTGCATGCAGATTCTCATTCTGAGCTAAAAACTACGTTAAGTTTTGTCTGAAAATGTTTTTTACTCTTGATAGATGGAGCTGAAATTGCAAAAAAAAATTTCTCTATTTTCGAGAGACTTGGAGGCTTAAAACGTTAGCTCACTCGCGTTTTAACTCTGCCCCACTCGTGATTAACGACTAGCTTTACGCACTTGTATCGTAAT